>OX104114.1:54570029-54903281 GCA_944474755.1 Limnoperna fortunei | reverse complement strand
GTGAGCTCATCTGTACTGGGTCATCTGTTCCAGAAATCGGCCATATACGGAAGAAAGGCAGAATCTTACTAGTATGTCTATTACTTACTTTCCTTTTTCTAGCAGATGTCCCGTCCCTGCTGGTTGTTTGGGTAAACTTTGGAAATTTTGGGATCTCTTTCTTCTTAATCAAATCTTTGAGTATTTGAGTAAACCTTGGTTGGTCATCTACCGTAGCACACATTACTCCCTCAAGTATGAGGTCCATATCACCTTCATATTCACAATACATCTCCTTTAAATCTTCAAGTTCCTCCTCTGACCCTGAAGTGTCAATAATATTTGTCAACATGTTTGTTTGTTTGTGATGTTTTATTCCACTTTCAGGAATCTTTATAGCTATATCACGGTGTCCAACGTGTGGGTGGGTTGGGTGGGGGGGGGGGAATTCTGTAGGACCAATGTGTATGTTAAGGTGAGATAACTCTTCACAGATCATTTTAACATACAACATATATACATGTATATTTGCATCCATCAGTATGCGGTTCAGAAAGAAAATATAGTCTATACTATATCCATTTTATATTTAAAAGACAATATTATGTATATGTAGATGTATTTGATATTTCAAAATTGCATAATTCTTATTAGACTGCTACTGGACTTCTTTTTTAAAACTAGGATTGACACAAATCCGGGTTCTATTAATAGATAAGCATCCATAATGGTATGTTATACCTTCTGGTTAAGTCACAGTTACTTTCCTTGCAAAACCAGAAGTATCAATCGACCATTTACCATACAAGCAAGAAGAAATAATCACAACCCTCACATATTAATACTTACTTCTGTCATGCATTGCATCCACTTTAATAGCTTCTCTCAAAGTTGCACCTAAGCATATTTTTGTCTTGGTTTTTTTTAAATGAACCAAATGTTACCTTTATACTTTTCTTCAAAATCTTTAATATCTTCTTTTGATACTGGACGGAAAAGAATTCTCCAATAATCATACCAATCTCTGTCCTGCTGCAACATGTCATCTTCATCGTCTACTTCCCCTGAGATAAAAAAAGGTGTTTGTGACTAAACAATAAGGTGTAACAACTGAACATTGCAGTGTTGTTTTTTCATTGTGACCCATGCAAGTGGTAAATGACTGCTAATTCAGTCAAATACTCAAAAACATGTGTGGCAATTAAATTGGAGATACTGTACTGTTTCTCATTGTAATTTTTGTCTGCCAACATGCAAGAGATCAAGATTTTAATCAGAAACATAAAAATATTTGAAGTACTTTATAAAGATATGCAGCAAAAAAATGTGCCTCGACGACACAGAAGTTCACTCAAACATGACGTTTAAGGCACAGCACTTCCGAATTTTGCCAGTGAAGGGAACTCATCATACTGTAATTGTGTATCAAGTTTCATGAAGATGTCAAGTCATCTTAAAAAAAGAACATCAACGCAAAAGTAAACCAGAGGTGGGAAGGACGGACGAACGAAAAGATTAAAAATGATCAAAAATCCATGTACCCCAACTTTTTTGCAGGACATAAAAAATTACTGAAAGCTACAATCAAAATGTTAATTCTAACTTCTGCATTACTCTCTTTGAAGTTACTAAGTGTCGTAATGTTTTCCTTGATGTTTACATTTCAACACTGCCATGTTAATTGTGACACATACCCGATTCATCATATACAGCACGTTTTTCCTTGTCAGACAGGATAACATACACTTTACCAAGAGTCTGGAACTTTTCGGTTGCCACTTCTTTGTGTTCATCATCCACTCTGTCAGGATGCACCTTTAATGATGTTTTACGGTATCCTTTTTTTACTACAAAAAATTAAATCATAATAATTTTCACAAAATCTTCAAAGGTGATGTACAGATCAACAATCTGCAGTTAACTAGATATCAGTGAGATGGTACCCATCTCTGTGGGCCCAGCCGACCTTGAGGTCAAGGTCAAAGGTCATCAACGATGGTATGCGACACATCGCCTTGATATTATCTACCCACATTCCAAATATCAAAAGCCTACCTCAAAAGATAAACTAGCGGCTCCCAGTTCCTGAGCCTGTATCGCTCACCTGAACCTGAAACCAAACAACCCTTTTTTATCCAGCTTTTCTTTGCTATAAGTAATTGCCCAACACTTCTGCAAAAATCATTAATTTTGACCTTTTAAGGGAAATAACTCCTATAAGGAGGAGCTTTTGATGCTTAGAGGGAGAAGGAAGGTTCACTTCAAATTGCTGTACCTGTTATATATACTTTTTTAACTATACAGTCGAAAAACTCTCTCGACTCCCCCCCCCCCCCCCCCCCTTTTCATTTTTTCTATTTTAAGCCAACGTAGCTATGTAGGTAGTCAGGTGTCATGATTTGCACAATTTTGGTAGAGGACGTCCTAAAGATGATGTGCGCAATGTTTCAAAGCAGTCCTTTCATTGGTTAAAGATGAGAAGATTTTTTTAAATCAAGTATAATTGATTAAAAAACTGTTCAAGGAGAATAATTCCTAAACGGTTCATCAGACAATCTTGACCCTAAAGTCATTTTTGTAGCCCTCATAGAGCAGAACAATTAAGCAATGCTAACTTTTTCTCTAGTTCTAATAATTTTCAAGATTTTGAGGCAAAAAGTCAAAAATAATCAATTTCGACAATTAAAGGGCAATAACTCCTATGAGGAGTCGTCATACAACCTTCAACCCAATGGAGTGTTTCGTAGAGCTTTTGATGCAGATGAAGGCATATCTCTTCGGTTTTCCTGTATCTGTTACACTTTTTTCAATATAAGCCAAAAACTGTATTTTACCCCCCCCCCCCCTCCGTCCTATTTTTAGCCATGGTGGCCATGTTGGTTAATCTGCAGCCATGGTTGGTGCAAACTTGGTTGAGGACATTTGACGGATGATGTGTACAAATTTCAAAGAAGTACTTTCAGTTGTTTCAGAGAAGAAGATTTAAAAAAATCAATTAAAACCGATTAAAAAAAAAACAGTTCAAGGGAATAACTCTTAAACGGTTAATCAGACAATCTTGACCCTTGAGTCATTTTTGTAGCCCTCATAGAGCAGAACAATTAAGCAATGCTAACTTTTTCTCTAGTTCTAATAATTTTGAAGATTTTGAGGCAAAAATGGCAAAAATAATCAATTTTTACAATTAAAAGGGCAATAACTCCTACAAGGAGTCATCATACAACTTTGAGGTGTTTTGTTGAGCTTTAGATGCTGAAGAAGGAAGGTCCTCTTCGGTTTTCCTGTATCTGTTATACTTTTTGAACTATAAGCAAAAAACTGTATTTTGACCCCCCTGTTCTATTTTTATGTTCATATTTTTTTAACGAATAAAAAATCCAAGCGATAGTTTGGTAGGGGGACAGCTAAGCAACAACCATACCAAGTTTGGTTACATTCTGTCAAGTGGTTTCAGAGAGAAGATTTTTGAAAAGTTGAACGGACAGACGACGGACGGACCACGGACGCCAAGTGAGGGCAATAGCTCACCTGACCCGAAGGGTGCGAAGGGTCATGTGAGCTATTGCCCTCACTTGGCGTCCAAAAAGTTACAACTCGGACATAAATTTGTTATTCAGAAAGCAATAATGTGACCTTAAGGTCAAAGCTCAAGGTCAACAACCACGGTATGCGACACATCGCCTCGATATTATCTCTCCACATTCCAAATATCAAAAGCCTATCTCAAAAGACAAACTAGAGGCTCCCAGGAGCCTGTATCGCTCACCTGAACCTGAAACCAAACAACCCTTTTTTATCCAGCTTTTCTTTGCTATAAGGAATTGCCCAACACTTCTGCAAAAATCATTAATTTCGACCTTTTAAGGGAAATAACTCTATAAGGAGGAGCTTTTGATGCTTAGAGGGAGAAAGGAAGTCACTTCAAATTTGCTGTACCTGTTGTACTTTTTTAACTATCAGTCGAAAACTCTCTCGACTCACCCCCCCCCCGCCCCCCCCCCCCTGCCTTTTTTAATTTTTTTCTATTTAAAGCCAATGTAGCTATATAGGTAGTCAGGTGGTAGAGGACGTCCTAAAGATGATGTGTGCAGTGTTTCAAAGCAGTCCTTTCATTGGTTAAAGAGGAGAAGATTTTTTAAAATCAAGTAAAATTGATTAAAAAATGTTCAAGGAGAATAATTCCTAAACGGTTCATCAGACAATCTTGACCCTAAAGTCATTTTTGTAGCCCTCATAGAGCAGAACAATTAAGCAATGCTAACTTTTTCTCTAGTTCTAATAATTTTCAAGATTTTGAGGCAAAAATGTCAAAAATAATCAATTTTGACAATTAAAGGGCAATAACTCCTATAAGGAGTCATCATACAACTTCAACCCAATGGAGTGTTTCGTAGAGCTTTCGATGCAGATGAAGGCATGTCTCTTCGGTTTTGCTGTATCTGTTACACTTTTTTAAATATAAGCCAAAAACTTTATTTCCCCCCCCCCACCGTCCTATTTTTAGCAATGGTGGCCATGTTGGTTAATCTGCAGCCATGGTTGGTGCAAACTTGGTTGAGGACATTGGACGGATGAGGTGTACAAAGTTTCAAAGCAGTACTTTCAGTTGTTTCAGAGGAGAATATTTTAAAAAATCAATTAAAACAAATTAAAAAAAACAGTTCAAGGGGAATAACTCTTAAACAGTTAATCAGACAATCTTGACTCTACAGTCATTTTTGTAGCCCTCATAGAGCAGAACAATTAAGCAATGCTAACTTTTTCTCTAGTTCTAATAATTTTCAAGATTTTGAGGCCAAAATTGGCAAAAATCATCAATTTTGACTATTAAAGGGCAATAACTCCTACAAGAGTCATCATACAACTTTGACCCAATGGAGTGTTTTGTAGAGCTTTTGATGCAGATGAAGGCATGTCTCTTCAGTTTTACTGTATCTGTTATACTTTTTGAACTATAAGCAAAAAACTGTATTTTGACCCCCCTGTTCTATTTTTAGCCATGGCGGCCATGTTGGTTGGTCTGAGGCCATGATTTGAGCAAACTTGGTAGAGGACATTTTACTGATGATGTGTGCAAAGTTTCAAAGCAATCCCTTCAGTGGTTTTGGAGGAGAAGATTTTTGAAGAAAAGTTAACGACGACGACGACGCCGCCGCCGCCGACGGACGCCAAGTGATGGCAATAGCTCACATGACCCTTCGGGTCAGGTGAGCTAAAAAGTTACAACTCGGACATGAATTTGTAATATATAAAGCAATAATGTGACCTTAAGGTCAAAGTTCAAGGCTAAAGGTTATCAACCAGGGTATGCGACACATCACCTTGATATTATCTACCTACATTCCAAATATCAAAAGCCTACCTCAAAAGATAAAAAAGTTACAGCCCGGACATGAATTTGTCATACAGAAAGCAACTAGATATCAGTGAGATGGTACCCATCTCTGTGGGCTCCGCCAACCTTGAGGTCAAGGTCAAAGGTCATCAACCATGGTATGCGACACATCGCCTTGATATTATCTACCCATATTTCAAATATCAAAAGCCTACCTCAAAAGATAAAAAAGTTACAACTCGGACATGAATTTGTTACTCAGAAAGCAATAATGTGACCTTAAGGTCAAAGCTCAAGATCACAGGTCAACAACCATGGTATGTGGCACATCGCCTTGATATTATCTACCCACATTCCAAATATCAAAAGCCTATCTCAAAAGATAAAACAAGTGTGGACACAGAAAAACGTCTCGCCTGCATTCTGCATCAGTAACGAAAATAAATTTCGTCATAAGCATTACGTAAATAGCATTAAATATCAGCAGCGGCCTGTATACAAAATATTGTCACCATACCCTGCATAGTTACAGGGGAACAGCCGTAACCCAAAAACTTTAACGTAGTCGCTGGACAGTGAAATTGAGGTCAAGGTCAGGTGGAACCTACCAGACAGTCATGTACTATTCATCAGCAACCTATATACCAAATATTGTCATCCTACCATGCGTAGTTACAGAGGAACTATCGTAACCCAAAAACTTTAACGCAGTCGCTGGACCATGAAATTGAGGTCAAGGTCAGGTGACACCTACCAGACAGTCATGTACTAGTCATCAGCAACCTATACACCAAATATTGTCTTCCTACCATGTGTAGTTACAGAGGAACTGTCGTAACCCAAAAACTTTAACGTAGTCGCTGGACCGTGAAATTGAGGTCAAGGTCAGGTGACACCTACCAGACAGTCATGTACTAGTCATCAGCAACCTATACACCAAATATTGTCATCCTACCATGTGTAGTTACAGAGGAACTGTCGTAACCCAAAAACTTTAACGTAGTCGCTGGACCGTGAAATTGAGGTCAAGGTCAGGTGACACCTACCAGACAGTCATGTTCTAGTCATCAGCAACCTATACACCAAATATTGTCATCCTACCATGCGTAGTTACAGAGGAACTGTCGTAACCCAAAAACTTTAACGTAGTCGCTGGACCGTGAAATTGAGGTCAAGGTCAGGTGACACCTACCAGACAGTCATGTACTAGTCATCAGCAACCTATACACCAAATATTGTCATCCTACCATGAGTAGTTACAGAGGAACTGTCGTAACCCAAAAACTTTAACGTAGTCACTGGACCGTGAAATTGAGGTCAAGGTCAGGTGACACCTACCAGACAGTCATGTACTAGTCATCAGCAACCTATACACCAAATATTGTCATCCTACCATGCGTAGTTACAGAGGAACTGTCGTAACCCAAAAACTTTAACGTAGTCGCTGGACCGTGAAATTGAGGTCAAGGTCAGGTGACAGGTGACTGACTGGCAAGTACTCATCATAAGCTACCTCTGGACCAAATTTGATGGACCTAGGGCTTGGGCTTACAAAGATATGAAGCAAGATGTCAAGTGTTTACGCCGCCGCCGCCGCCGCCGGATTCCCATACATATGTCTCGCCTCCAGCGACTTTCGTCGCAGGCGAGACAAAAATTACAGCCCGGACATGAATTTGTCATACAGAAAGCAATAATGTGACCTTAAGGTCAAAGTTTATCAACCATGGTATGCGACACATGGCCTTGACATTATCTTCCCACATTCCAAATATCAAAAGCCTATCTCAAAAGATAAAAAAGTTACAGCTTGGACATGAATTTGTCATACAGAAGCAATAACGTGACCTTAAGGTCAAAGTTCAAGGTCAAAGGTTATCAACCACGGTACGCGACACCTCGCCTTGATAATATCTATCTACATAATACATTCCAAATATCAAAAGCCTACCTCAAAAGATAAAAAAGTTACAGCCCGGACAAGATAAGTTCGGACGGAAGGACGCACTGACAGACTGAATACTACAGGGCGTCCGCCACAAAGTGGCAGGGCCCTAATAATGTGACCTTAAGGTCAAAAGTTATCAACCACTGTATGCAACACATAGCCTTGATATTATCTACCTACATTCCAAATATCAAAAACCTACCTCAAAAGATAAAAAATTTACAGCCCAGACACAATTAGTTCGGACGGACAGACGGACGGACGGACGGACGGACGGACAGACTGATCACAATAGGGCGTCCGCCACAAAGTGGCAGGTCCCTATATAGCTAATAATAACCACTTTCAGATCTACATAAGCTCATCTGGCATAGTGTCAGCTTTCTGTAAAAGACATCCCAGTTTCTAACCCAGCTGAGGACAAGGCTTTTTTTAAAGACAAAAGCTTTACAATTATATACACACTGTACACTTGTCACTTTCTGACAACTTTTGAAATTGTAGCATATACTCTGTGCTTCCTCTTTAAAGTGAAAAGAACAGACTCTCCCCAACCTGCAAATTGTTCCACTGACAGTTATTCTTTATGATCATGCCGTCGATTCCTTTAAAAGATCCATATTTTTGCAACAGCGAAACTTTTTTTGGATGAAAACACTTTCTTTACTTCAGGCCTCCAGCCACAGACTTAGCCCTGAGGTAAATGACCAAAAGTAAAACGTGAAATCAGATCAGAAAAAAATTATACAGCAATTCCAAGAGGAAGAGCACATGGCCTATGTCATTGGGTTACGTCCTTTTATCTACACATGTGCTAGAAATGTAAACAATGTTATTAAACTCAATTTTTTTGCAAGAAATTATTTAAAATTAGGATTTAATTATTATTTCATTTACATACATGTACAAAACAAAGTTTTAGTTTGTATTGTTTTACTCCATTAATAAAAAAAATGACTGAGGAAAAGGTTAACCAACACTGTTTAATTGATCTACAGTTAACACTCCTAAGAAGTGGATACCTTTTGGTATGCAGGGGCGTCGTAGTAAAAGTAGAACTAATTAAAGGATTGACAACGACACCTCGAAGGATTCAACAGTGACTGTCAGTCTATGTTTATTCTGATCGACTAGTTTGGGCAGTTTCCTGCCGTCATCAGGACAATTTTTTATAAGATTACAGAGCTTAAGTACTAATTCAGGTACAGCTTATGACGTCACAATAAACAATGGTTGCTGTTGACAGCCAAAAATAGAATATAAAGTTAAAAATAGAATATAAAAATAAAAATGAAAGTGTCAATATTGTAATATCGCTAAATTACTGTCTGCAAGAGTTCAAGTAAAAGTTCAATTCTAGTTCAAATGTTTAATTTCTATAGTTAAATAACAAACAGATGTGCTGTTGATTGATATGTCTAGTCGATGTAGCCTACAGTGTTATCTTGGTCAGTTGTATTAAAGTATCAGAACTAAACAGCCGTGTTGTGTCTATTACCCATGCTTAATTAACCCATACAAATCTTACAAATATTGTTATGTACAACGTAGTGTTTTAACAAAGAGGTTTGTTAAATATATTGTAAATGCTGTGCCTTTTTATTCTTCTTGAATTATTGTTGAAACTGTAATTATGTTCCTCTCTGGTGGGCTCCCTACCTAAGATCTCAACCACTTCTATTGGCTTCACACCCTGACCATGGAGCTACTGCTTCCAATAGGGTCGGAAATCTTATGGTAGTAGGTCCTTCGAAGTATGGTTGTCAATCCTTTAATTAAAAAAAATTACTGTGAATGTGTCTATGGCCGAGTCCCTGAAGTAAAGAAAGTGTTTCAGTCCAAGAAATAGTTTCGCAGTTGCAAAAATATGGATCTATTATAGGAATCAATGTCATAATCTTGAAGAATAAATGTCCGTGAGTATGTAGAACACCCACAATCATGTTGGCAGTGAAAATTCCCAAAGTGAACTCAACAAAGGGAGGGGTTAGGAATTGTTTATATTTGCATTAGACTATTTCACTCACTTTGTTCGCAACAATTTATTTTTTGTTTTCTTGCCATATTTCGAATACTATTCAGATCAGCACTTGGTCAAATCGGCACCTGTATTTATAATAACTATTTTTTTTCCTAATATATTATAATATTCCGTTTAAAAGGCGATTAAAAGAAAACAATGTTTATTTCATATCCTTAAAGAATTCAAGCAAATTAAAGTTGGTGCATCTCGAAACACAAAAATGTTTTCAAAAGGGTAATAATTGCTAGTGGGATGATATCTCCTTTTTATTAGTTTCCATTTTTCTCAAATTCCTCATTAAACCTCTTGGGTTTGGGCCTTTCAATCTTAATTTCAAAATCAATTAGGATATGGACATAACACGGAGTCATTACTACTACAACAAACGATATAATTATACAAATATAAATAATATAACAGGTGCCGTTTTTGGTGCCGATTTGACTCTTCTGAGGTGCCGAATTGACTAGTATAGTACCAGGTGCTGAATTGACATTTTTTGTAAGTGCTGATTTGACTTGTACCCCATATTTCACCCCAAATGGTATGGGGTCAAATTTCTGTCATTCACCAATGTAAATAATGAATCCAAAGTTAAATTACTGATAAAATATCTTGCATTTCTTGCTCTAAACAAATGACTCCTAAATAGTAAAATACATGTTTCAGCGAAATTATCGTCAGTTAAAGCGACTCATTTTCATCGCCGAATTCGAGTGTAAAAAAATATAGTTATTTCATATTCATAAACATTGACAAAGAACCACAAAGAACACGACCTTCCGCATAATAAAAAATTAAAGAAATTTATAGTTACTTTCATCTGTTGATGAATTTTTAGAAATCGAGAGTACTTCATACAAATTGGTTGTTTTAAATAGTTTCTTGCAAGCGTCAAGTAATCCTGGCATTCTGAGAGGTGAACGAAATTGGAAAATGGCGCGTACATATTTCATTGAAGATGGTTTTCAAGGGAGATAAACATGTATATAATCGTAAATTGAAACATAGACTATACTTTTTTTATTGTTATGTTATTGTACTAAAATACCCCATGATGGGTCTTGAGTAAAATAAAATTTCTTTAATGTCTTACAAACAAATAAACGGTGTATTGATTGATTGATTGATTGTTTGATTGAATTGATTGATTGATTGATTGATTGATTGATTGATTGATTGATTGATTGATTGATTGATTGATTGATTGATTGATTGATTGATTGATTGATTAAATTTTCTGTAAAGGTTAAAACAAGCGGGACATGTATTTTGATAACTTCGGGTTATGTTGGGATAAATGTAGGCTTTATTGAAGATAATGTCTTAAATCACAATTATAAAAACTTTAGAACTGATTTTATCAATATTTTAAAAGACTATAGTCAGAGACATATAATTACATGTCTTAATTATAATAATTATATGTCTGCTATAGTTGATTGTGACATCATTTTCGTCACTAATGTTAACCGTCTAAGAAGTTGTTATATTCTTTTACAGTTTTCTCTTGAAAACGTTTGCAATGACTTTCTTTAAGAATGTATTTCATCTTATTAATTTAAAAGTGCTGTCTAATTTTTGTACTTCAGTCCGCATCTAGAAAGATACCCATTCGAACTGTAGGTGTTCATATCAGGAACCTACAAAACCTACTTATACTAGTCCCAGTTCATATTGATCGTAATTTATGGATTTAAAAATCAAATTAAAATTCTTTAAGGTCCAATATATTTTGACCCCACAAGGGACAATGCCATATAAAATATTAGGTTTACAATACTGACATTACAAGTAATAACAGGAATCAAATAAAATGCATAAATATGCATCTGTGACTCAGGCTAGAAGGAACATGTGTTCTGATTCTGTTCTTATGTAAAGAAACTAGTAAATGAAGTTAAAAACTGTCACCTAGTATGTAATGAGTATGACCTATATAAGACAGTATAAAATAAACAAACTAATTTATTTCAGACAGTTTGCGGGACTGCAAGAGACACCAAGGGACGCGGCGCTCCACGGATTTGTGCAGTGCAATGTGTATTGACCTGTATTGATAACATGGTAGCTGGTCAAATCGCCCCACGGAAAAATCGCCCCCGTCAAAAACGCCCCCACTTTTTGCAAAATCGCCCCCATTGTAATATCTCCCCCTGTAAAAACGCCTCCACCTTCAGCAAAATCGCCCCACATACAAAAAATATATAGTATAAAATTGTTAAGTTGTACAAATATTTACTTCTTTTAGGATTATATTGTCACTGATACCAGGATCATTGTACTTGTGTGTTACTCTAAGAAAGTGTAGAGACAATCAGATTTTAGGCATAATAAATGTAACCTATTGTTTGGCAGTGTGTATTGGTATGTTTATGGTATAAGAAAAATCAGTGTAATACTAGTATAGGTAAACGGAAAGAAAGTCACAGGAAAAAAGTCACAATTAATGAAAAACAAATTAGTGATTTATTAATTTAATAATTTGTAGTAAAAATTTACATGTATGACCAACTACTAATTGCTTATTTATTCCTTTGTTTTCATGATCATATGATAAAATATAATATAAGACAGCCGGAACCGTAATCACCATATTCTTTCTACATGAGATAAGAGCATCGGACATAAACTAGCTCTATTTTGTAAATAATTTATGGAGACTTCCGGAATAAGAAACAAGGAACTGGACAAGTAGATCTAGTTAAGTAACTCTACAATGGCTGAAGTGGCCCAGCTTCTTGATCACGAAATTCCAGAAGGTCGACAAACCCTTCAGGAAAGCTATAAGAATCTGGAAAAAGTCGCACATTATTGCAGGGAAAACTATTTAAAGGTATATTGTACAGAAATTATAACACAAACAACAACAGACTGTCAACACTCAGATTCAACAGGTCAGAAACACTTCTCCACAACATACACAGCATCTAAACTAAACAGGTCATAAAAGATAAAAACCCTCAGCCTAAACAATATTTGCATGGGAATAAAGATCCTTTACTTTGTTTGCTTAAGGTATCCGATCCATGATTGAAGTCACCTTTTAATTTTCTTTTTCGATCCAGAAATACAGCTTAATTAATTCAAGGAATTGCTAATTAATGATATAAGTTAAAAATATTGTTGTACCTTGCGTCAATTTTAACAGTTTTGAGCAAAAAAAGTTAGTTACTCATATAGTATTTCCGATGTTTACCAAACATTACCGAGGTCTCTTCCATTGAAAAAACAATGGACATCCGGGACACCAAATATTATCACGTGGTCAATTGTGGTCCAGATACCTTAAATGGTCACACACCCACACCCCTCATCATGTGTCCAGTTTTTATGCCTCACACAGGTTGGGGGTGGGGGCATTTCGTATTACCAATGTTAATTCGTTATTGGCCCATTTCCAGTTTTACATGATTTATCTCCCTTTTTTAATTCCAGTTAAAAAAACTACGGCTATCATCACTAAAAGGCTATGATATTGAAATAAAGATTCTGCTTTGTTTTTGTATTGTTTTTCTCTGCCAATTAAATTATCATCTAATTAACCTAATTAGTAGATGTTACTATAGCCATAGGCAACAGGTGAGTTTGAATATTGGAACACTGATGTCACTGGTAAGATCAAGCCATAAAACAGCTGGTGTTCTACCTTAGATTAGCATCAGATTAATGGTAATAAACATCGGTTAACTAATTAACAATCATGTTTACACAGTAGGGAGATTTAATAACATCCTAACTCAGATTTTAACACATGTCATTAACATGGGGTCCATAGAAATACCCAAGAATACCTCATAAAACTACAAAATAGACATGAGAACAATTTTTTTTTTTTACAAAATACATATTGTAAATGAAAAATATTATTTAAATATAGAAAAAATCAAAATTGGAGGCATGTAGAAGAACTGAAATAATTTTAGTACTTTATTGCTTTAACATCAATAGGTTTAGGTTATCAATGTACTCTTTTTTTCTTGAGTATGCTTTTTGTATGAAATATTTTTATAAATATGTTTTACGATAAACGAGGTTGAATGTCGCTTTCAGTGTGACACCAATAGTGTGATTATTCAGCTGTGAAGAAAATGTTATTTCCAATTAACAAATTTCGTAACGATGTTTATTATAGACTTATGCTCGTAAATCATTACTATTTTGCTAATTTACTGTACTTTTGATAGCATTCTTTGTATTATGGGATTAGGACTTAAATTATAAGAAAAAAATCATTGTTTAATTTAATTTTTTTATAATAAATCAAAATAAATTAAATGTCTAAAATTTCTTTGATATTTTCGCATTCAGTGGGCGTTTTCTTTGGCCTGGTTTCTTTGCAATGTCTTTGCTTTTGTTTGGCAACCTGTATTGACCATTCATTGCAGTAATTGTTGTAGGTCTCCGCATAGACGATTTCAAAAAGTTCACAAAGTATTTGTTCTGGTCAGTTGCTGATTTAGATTGGAAAATGTCCACTCTGATGTAAAACCTTTTACTTACACCAATCACTTGGTAGTTGCCAAGACTATAGAGTGATCGTTGAAGATCTAACATTTGGAGTTTCACCATGTCGGACAACATATTTATAAGTGCAGGTGTTGACTGTGGTTTCAAATTTATATCTATCTTCATAATATTGTGTATTGATTCGGCATTGTTGTTTGTCCATTTGTTGGTCGAATTTAACCCTTCTTTGTCTAAAGTTCGACGAAAGCTTAGGTTTAAGGGACTTGTTTAAATAATTATAAAAGTCAGTATTACTAGTTGTTTCCTTAGACAGTAAAACAACACATCGTTCTTCAAACTCCTAAATGTCGTTTGAATTAAGGATCCCATCGTGTCTTAATATTGTGTCATTTTTATATTTTTATTTCATTTTTTTGTTACACCCCGGCCCGTATGTATGGTTTGTTTTTTAAGAATGTGTATCACTTATTATATATTTAAAAAGCTTTATCAAAGAAAAAAAAGCTATTTTAAAGTTCTATAGTGTTCTGTAAAAAGACGCACCAATGTTACGCACGTCCTGAACATAACTAAACTATTAATTGCTGTTTGTTAAACACTAGTCAATCAATCACAATGTTACGTTTATATACACAACAAAATTCTTGTTCGTGAAGGATATTATTTTCTTACAATGATGTTGGTGTTGTGTTGATTTTACATTTACAAAAAACCACGCCATTTATCTTCGTAATAACATGTATTATTGTTTACAATAGAACAAAAATAAAGTGTAAATTAAAATAAATCAATGTTGAAACAACCGCCACACGCAGGAATGCACTTGACTAGGTTTATCACTACATCAAAGGATTATGCAGCGCGTGCCAATTGAATCACAATACACATTCAGACTGACCGATTTTGCTCATTTATGAAGCAATTTAATGGCTTAAATGTATATAAAAACATTTTTGGTGTCATTCATGTCAATTTTGTAGTTTTATGTGGTATTCTTGGGTATTTCTATGGACCGATTAACATGTAGCGTGAAAATTTATCAAAAACAATTGTAAATTTCAAAAGTTTTCAACAGGACTTACTGCCATTGTAGCCGCAGTTTTAAGTACCCGAAGTGGACACTTAGTGGAGTTTTTTAAATTGGAAAGTCGTCAGTTATATCCTTCTCATATTTTTTTTGTAAATGCTTGTAGATAAATGGCAAATAATTTTTGGATTGTGAGTCTACACTGATAAGTTACAGACCAAGTTTAAGCCTGATTTTTCAGGAAATTACTGAAACATTTTTTTAAATTATGATTTCCTCACAATCTTTAATTCATTGAGTTATCTACCTTGTTTATATCCTGTCTCCTTGTAGACCCTGTTTTATGTAGAATAGATTTGGGTGAACACACGACGTTGTTTGTGTCTGCTGAATTGACCAAGCCCTGACCACAACACTACATGTATATATATTCATATTTATAACCATACAATTCGACCAATCCTACTTTATAGCTCTGAAATATGGGGTTATATACCTGTGAAGAAACAAAAAAGTATTGATAATTTCATCTCAAAAGAAATAGATAATTTAGTTTTAGAAAAGATCCATATGAAATTGTGTAAATTCTCTTTAGGAGTAAATACCAGAACCTCAAATATAGCGCTTGTAGAGGAGAGCTATGTTCTCATCCCACATTGTTTTATATGATAATAAGTATGGTCAACTATTGGGTTCATCTTAAAAAAGAAGTTGAACTCCAAACTATTATCTTATATCAGGCAATAAAAATGTCACAGGCTATAACCCATCCAAATAAAGAATCATGGATGGGTAATATAAAACAAATATTTAAATCTAGAATATATATAACATCATTGAAATTTCAAATCCAACTTCATTAAAAGAAAAGTCAAAGATACTCTAATAGCAAAATTTTATACAATTTGGATCAATACTGTAGAAAAACCATCTGGAAATAATACCAGTTATGGTAACAAACTTAGAACCTATAGAAAATTCAAGTATATTTTAAAGTCTGAACCATACTAACTTGAAATTCAACTCGCAAACAGATAGAAAAATAATATCCAAATTCAGAACAAGTAAGTAGTCATGACCTTGAAATCGAAAGAGGAAGGTATAATTGTACAAAACCAGAAGATAGATTATGTCAGTTATGTAAAAATTCAATTGAAGACCAGCTTCATTTTTTATTAAAATGCCAATCCTTTAAGGATGTACGTTCCCCTCATGTAAATAAATAAGCGTCCCATTTTCAGAATTCATCTAAACTTTCAGATGATATGAAGTTTATTTGGATCATGTCCTCTGAAGACTTAAAAGTAATACCAATCAAAGTACATTGCTGAAATCTCTATTCGATGAACGAAAGGAAATATTGAACAGAAAAATAGATTGAAATATAAATTAGAGTTATCACCCCTTTATACTAAAAGTAAATATATTAACTATTGAGTTTTCTCATGGTCACAGTGAGATATCCATTCTAAAAATAATTTATATGCTGTTTTATTCCTGTTTAATGTACATGTAGTTGTATTGTGTATTTTGATCATTCGAATCAATCAAATTATAAACATGTATGTTTATTATTTTCTTTGATTGTCAATCGCTCAGCGTTTGGGCACCATTAATTGGTTTAATAAAATATATTTTATCTTGTATCATAACAATAACGGTCCTTGGACTTTGGAAATTTTATCCCTTTCTTTTTTATATACTAGTATGCTTGAAGATATTGACCTGATTTGGTGTCAAGTCGTTTCGCCCCAACTACCTGTTCGCCCTGAGTAGATTTGCTCGGTCCGTTTCGCACCTATAAAGTGAGTCGTTTTGCCCTGGGTCTTTTCGCTCCTCTAAAATAAAAACTGTGAATCTTTAAACAAAAAAGCGTATTTTGTGTGTTGCAGCTGATGAATTTTAATTAAGCCTATTTTCTCAAAATTATGTTCAAACTTTTGTGTATAAAAATATAACAACTATAATTTCATTTGTTAATTACTTCATCAAAATAATTCAATTAATATGTTAATAACTGTCAAATACCAATTATCATTTCTTCATGTGATGATTAAAAGAAATTAATTATGTTATGATTAAAAAAATTTCAATCAAATTAAGAAACTCCTTTGATCTAGAGCTTTACAGCTTGTGATATCCTGTCAGTTAATTAATAGTTCAAAGTAATTTGTGAAATGTTTGGCAATCATTTCACACTCAACCTTCACGATGTCTATTCTTTGTATTCATTGTAATGATCCTGTACGACCAAAGCAGCACACATGTGATCGTTGGCAGCACCGTAAGTGCCAGATGGGTATAACTGTAGAGCAGTACAGATTTGTTAAACTGACTTAATAAAATAAATATATTTAAATTTTGTTCTGTACATCTTTAATAATTTAGATCCATGATATGTCAAAGATGGAAAGAGTAAAAACATGCACTTCAACAAAAAAAAAGTAAAAATTATTAAAGAAACCATAAAACAAGCACACGTAATAGACAATTATCTATCATTATATATTATAAAAGTATGGGCAAAATGACCCAGGGCAATATGACTCACTGCGAAAGGGATTCGGGGCAAAACGACCCAGAGGCAAACAGGATTTGTGGTAAACCGACCCGGATTCAGCTGATTTTTGGTATGTGAATTTATAAAGTGTTAAGTTACAAATCAAGTTTACCTTAAGCTTTCATCCCACTGTGCTGATTTTTAGGAATATTCTTTTTCCTTGGACTTTGTTATAGCAGACTGCGGGGCATCATATTCACAATACACTATATACAATATCACTTCTAAGGAAGTGCTATTTTAGTATCAGTTATAATAATACACCCGTCAAATTAGTGCATAAGTGCAGGGGCATTTTTTTGTCTAGATTGCTTGAATTTATAAATAGGGCTTTACTTACTAGCTAAAATCCATTAATTACCAAATATTTGCCCACAATAACCTGTTTCATTCTATTGTTTACATGTCAAAAATCGTCCTCAACTTTTGTTACAGGGATTTTATATTATAAGTCGGCCATGTTTGTTTCCAAATGGTTTTTCATCATTTACAAACGTTTCTTTTTTAGCTCACCTGACCCGAAGGGTCATGTGAGCTATTGCCATCACTTGGCGTCAGTCGTCGTCCGTTGTCGTCGTCGTTAACTTTTCTTCAAAAATCTTCTCCTCCAAAACCACTGAAGGGGTTGCTTTGAAACTTTGCACACATCATCAGTAAAATGTCCTCTTCCAAGTTTGCACAAATCATGGCCTCAGACCAACCAACATGGCCATCATGGCTAAAAATAGAACAGGGGGGGTCAAAATACAGTTTTTAGCTCACCTGACCCAAAGGGTCATGTGAGCTATTGTTATCACTTTGCGTCCGTCGGCGTCGTCGTCGTCGGCGGCGTCTGTAAACTTTTTACATTTTAATCTTCTTCTCTGAAACCACTTGGCCAATTGAAACCAAACTTGGCCATAATGTTCATTGGATGGACCTTTACAAAGTTTGTGTTTTTTATTTTGATTGGTAAACCAATATGGCCGCCACCTCAAGACTTAGTTTAACATAGGACCCTATGGGAAAAAAGTATAAAAGGTTTTCTTCTCTGAAACCATTGAACCAATCAAAACAAAACTTACTAGCAATTATGTTTGGATGGTCATCTATAAAGTTTGTGTTTTTGATGGGAATTGGAAATTCAAAATGGCTGCCACCGCAGGACTTAGTTTAACATAGAACCCTATGGGAAAAAGTTTTAAAAGGCTTCTTCTCTGAAACCGGTTAATCAATGGAAACAAAAACTTACTAGCAATATTGTTTAGATGGTCCTCTATAAAGTTTGTGTTTTTTATGGCAATGGGAAATTCAAAATGGCTGCCATCGCAGGACTTAATTTAACATAGGACCCTATGGGAAAAAGTTTGAAAGGCTTCTTTTCTGAAACCGGTCAACCAATGGAAACAAAACTTACTAGCAATATTGTTTGGATGGTCCTCTATAAAGTTAATGTTTTTTATCCCAATCGGAAATTCAAAATGGCCGCCACCGCAGGACTTGGTTTAACATTCAACCCTATGAGAAAAAAGTTTAAAAGGGCTTCTTCTCTGAAACCGTTTAACCAATCAAAACAAAACTTACTAGCAATATTGTTTGGATGGTCCTCTATAAAGTTTATGTTTTTTATGGCAATTGGAAATTCAAAATGGCCGCTACCGCAGGACTTAGTTTAACATAGGACCCTATGGGAAAAAGTTTTTAAAGGCTTCTTCTCTGAAACCGGTTAATCAATGGAAACAAAAACTTACTAGCAATATTGTTTGGATGGTCCTCTATAAAGTTTATGTTTTTTATGGCAATTGGAAATTCAAAATGGCTGCCACCGCAGGACTTAATTTAACATAGGACCCTATGGGAAAAAGTTTGAAAGGCTTCTTTTCTGAAACCGGTCAACCAATGGAAACAAAACTTACTAGCAATATTGTTTGGATGGTCCTCTATAAAGTTAATGTTTTTTATCCCAATCGGAAATTCAAAATGGCCGCCACCGCAGGACTTGGTTTAACATTCAACCCTATGAGAAAAAAGTTTAAAAGGGCTTCTTCTCTGAAACCGTTTAACCAATCAAAACAAAACTTACTAGCAATATTGTTTGGATGGTCCTCTATAAAGTTTATGTTTTTTATGGCAATTGGAAATTCAAAATGGCCGCTACCGCAGGACTTAGTTTAACATAGGACCCTATGGGAAAAAGTTTTTAAAGGCTTCTTCTCTGAAACCGGTTAATCAATGGAAACAAAAACTTACTAGCAATATTGTTTGGATGGTCCTCTATAAAGTTTATGTTTTTTATGGCAATTGGAAATTCGAAATGGCCACTACCGCAGGACTTAGTTTAACATAGGACCCTATTGCAGGACTTAGTTTAACATAGAACCCTATGGGAAAAAGTTTTAAAAGGCTTCTTCTCTGAAACCGGTTAATCAATGGAAACAAAAACTTACTAGCAAAATTGTTTAGATGGTCCTCTATAAAGTTTGTGTTTTTTATGGCAATTGGAAATTCAAAATGGCTGCCATCGCAGGACTTAATTTAACATAGGACCCTATGGGAAAAAGTTTGAAAGGCTTCTTTTCTGAAACCGGTCAACCAATGGAAACAAAACTTACTAGCAATATTGTTTGGATGGTCCTCTATAAAGTTAATGTTTTTTATCCCAATCGGAAATTCAAAATGGCCGCCACCGCAGGACTTGGTTTAACATTCAACCCTATGAGAAAAAAGTTTAAAAGGGCTTCTTCTCTGAAACCGTTTAACCAATCAAAACAAAACTTACTAGCAATATTGTTTGGATGGTCCTCTATATAGTTTATGTTTTTTATGGCAATTGGAAATTCAAAATGGCCGCTACCGCAGGACTTAGTTTAACATAGGACCCTATGGGAAAAAGTTTTTAAAGGCTTCTTCTCTGAAACCGGTTAATCAATGGAAACAAAAACTTACTAGCAATATTGTTTGGATGGTCCTCTATAAATTTTATGTTTTTTATGGCAATTGGAAATTCAAAATGGCTGCCACCGCAGGACCTAATTTAACATAGGACCCTATGGGAAAAAGTTTGAAAGGCTTCTTTTCTGAAACCGGTCAACCAATGGAAACAAAACTTACTAGCAATATTGTTTGGATGGTCCTCTATAAAGTTAATGTTTTTTATCCCAATCGGAAATTCAAAATGGCCGCCACCGCAGGACTTGGTTTAACATTCAACCCTATGAGAAAAAAGTTTAAAAGGGCTTCTTCTCTGAAACCGTTTAACCAATCAAAACAAAACTTACTAGCAATATTGTTTGGATGGTCCTCTATAAAGTTTATGTTTTTTATGGCAATTGGAAATTCAAAATGGCCGCTACCGCAGGACTTAGTTTAACATAGGACCCTATGGGAAAAAGTTTTTAAAGGCTTCTTCTCTGAAACCGGTTAATCAATGGAAACAAAAACTTACTAGCAATATTGTTTGGATGGTCCTCTATAAAGTTTATGTTTTTTATGGCAATTGGAAATTCAAAATGGCCACTACCGCAGGACTTAGTTTAACATAGGACCCTATGGGAAAAAGTTTTTAAAGGCTTCTTCTCTGAAACCGGTTAATCAATGGAAACAAAAACTTACTAGCAATATTGTTTGGATGGTCCTTTATAAAGTTTATGTTTTTTATGGCAATTGGAAATTCAAAATGGCCGCCACCGCCGCAGGACTTAGTTTAACATTGGACCCTATGGGCAAATTAAAAAAATCTTCTCTATACAACCGGTTAACCAATGAAACAAAGCTTTCTAGTAATATTGTTTGGATGGTCCTAATTAAAGTTTATTGAAAATTACAGGACTTACTTTAACATAAGGGAAATGCCATCTTCATTTCCTATAAAATCAGGTGAGCGATACAGGCTCTTAAGAACCTCTGGTTTGCTTATAGTTCAAAAAGTATAACAGATACAGGAAAACCGAAGAGACTTTCCTTCTTCAGCATCTAAAGCTCTACAAAACACCTGATTGGGTCAAAGTTGTATGATGACTCCTTGTAGGAGTTATTGCCCTTTAATTGTCAAAATTGATGATTTTTGCCATTTTTGCCTCAAAATCTTGAAAATTATTAGAACTAGAGAAACAGTTAGCATTGCTTAATTGTTCTGCTCTATGAGGGCTACAAAAATGATTTAAAGGTAAAGATTGTCTGATTAACAGTTTAAGAGTTATTCCCCTTGAACTGTGTTTTTTAATCGGTTTTAATTGATTTTTTAAAATCTTCTCCTCTGAAACAACTGAAAGTACTGCTTTGAAACTTTGTACACATCATCCGTCAAATGTCCTCAACCAAGTTTGCACCAACCATGGCTGCAGATTAACCAAAATGGCCACCATGGCTAAAAATAGGACGGAAGGGGGGTGGGGGTAAAATACAGTTTTTGGCTTATATTTAAAAAAGTGTAACAGATACAGGAAAACTGAAGAGACATGCCTTCATCTGCATCAAAAGCTCTACGAAACACTCTATTGGGTTGAAGTTGTATGATGACTCCTTATAGGAGTTATTGCCATTAATTGTCGAAATTGATTATTTTTGACATTTTTGCCTCAAAATCTTGAAAATTATTAGAACTAGAGAAAAAGTTAGCATTGCTTAATTGTTCTGCTCTATGATGGCTACAAAAATGACTTAAAGGTCAAGATTGTCTGATGAACCGTTTAGGAATTATTCTCCTTGAACATTTTTTTTATCAATTTTACTTTATTTTAAAAAATCTTCTCCTCTTTATTCAATGAAAGGACTGCTTTGAAACATTGCACACATCATCTTTAGGACGTCCTCTACCAAAATTGTGCAAATCATGACACCTGACTACCTACATAGCTACGTTGGCTTAAAATAGAAAAAATGAAAAGGGGGGGGGGAGTCGAGAGAGTTTTCGACTGATAGTTCAAAAAGTATAATAGGTACAGCAAATTTGAAGTGAACCTCCCTTCTCCCTCTAAGCATCAAAAGCTCCTTCTTATAGGAGTTAATTCCCTTAAAATGTCAAAATTAATGATTTTTGCATAAGTGTTGGGCAATTCCTTATAGCAAAGAAAAGCTGGATAAAAAGGGGTTGTTTGGTTTCAGGTTCAGGTGAGCGATACAGGCTCCTGGGAGCCTCTAGTTTGCTTTTTGAAATAAATAGGTATTAGAAAACCCAGCCACTTTTTTAACTATCAGCCAAAATCAACAGTGTCCTAAAGGTTTCGAACAGAACGAATAAACTGCTACTAGGTCACAGCTAATGACTGCTCAAAATTGAGTATAAAAAATTGCACAATAAGAGCGAAACAAGTGCCAAATTTCAAATGCTAAATAAATCCATATTTTCTAAACACGAAAATAAATGCAGAATTTTGAAGACTGAATATCTTAAGAAAATAATCATAATTTTTTTAAGTTGCAGATTTTTGAATTTATGAAACTCATTTCCATATACTAGTGCCTTGATTTTAATATGTAATTGACTTCTTTTGTGACATTTTGATAAAGTTATATAAAGATTACTTTTCCACTGGTTTTGCTCCAACTAGTCCAAGAAACCTCAGCCATCAAACTCTATTATGATTTTATTAGGAACTCTGCATATGTAAACAGTGGATTTTGCAACACTGGTCTGTGTTGGTACATTTCACTGTCTCCCAATGTTGTAAAAATTTTGGTGTGGTTATATTTATACTGCATATAATACCCAATTCTGTATTCATAAATCACATTTCGTTTTTCTCCATGAAAATAATCATCTTATTTTAATCAGGGTCATTTAAATCACAACCCATACTCTGTACTTACCCATTCTATAAAGACCCCCTATTTAGTCCATCACATATCAGGATTGATCTATTATCTTGTCCTGAATATAGCTGAAATACTGCTGGTTGGTTGTTTTAGGCAAACATTCAATCAAGAAATCTAGTGAATGCTAATTTTTCAATTCTTTTTTAATTATACATGTACCTCTAAGCATTAAACACACATTCATCATGCATTTTTTGAAGTCATTGAAGTTTTTTTTAAAGGGAAGGCTTTTTGCAACCTATCATGTACATTAACATATACTAGTATATATATAAATGTGGAATAGGGCTGTATTGTTGACATTATAAAATGGAGTAAATTGTTGTTTATGTTTGATTTATTTTAGTGTATCAGTTTTATTTATTTATTTATTTGTATATGTGCACATAGTAAATTACATATACAGTATTGATTAGATTCCAGTTTGTTTACAAAGCAAAAATAGATGTAATACTAATAACAGTTTTGTTGTTGTTAATTTTTTAAAGTCGGCAGATAAGAAAGCGGCTTTAGATGAAACCAAGAACTATACAACCCACTCACTGGCAAGTGTGGCCTACCAGATAAATAGTCTAGCTACAAACTTCCTCAAACTGTTGGACCTTCAGCAGAATGTTGTTGCTGAAATGGAATCGAGCGTCAATTACTTATCACAGGTATTCAGCTATGAAAATTGATTGAAATTTGATGTAATCAATACACTGCTGTTATGATTATACTAACACAGTCAATCTACATTATGTTACATGTACATGACATAGTAAGATTAATAACATGAATATTAGTTTTTATCGCTATTTTGCAGTATTTTCCTTTGATCTTTGTGTGCGATTTTATTCCATCTCACTCTTCTAGCTTGAGATGGGCACATCTCAGCTCGCTGTCAAGACGTCATTAAGTAAACACTGTGATGTCACAATGTTACAAAACAGCGATAAACAGATTATTTACGCTGTCGCCATTCGATGAGGTATGGACGAGAAAATGCATCTAGTTTCAAAAAACGTTAATAACCTATAAATCTGTCTAAAAATTTAATCAAGGAATGCTATTAAAAAGATTGCAATATTGATCATTTATACAGTGGGTCATCCTCACAAGTCAGAGTTTCTGTGTCCACATGTGTCCACGAAACCCTGACAAACTTAGCTAGGAAATTTCCTGGCTAGAAGTAAATATTTTAATTGGCTACATCATACCTTAATGTAGCTAATCAAAAGCTCGTTTACATTCACAACTTAGTTAGGGATATCCCGATATCGATTGTAAATAAACCGAACGGATGTGTTGCAAAGAGTATGTGAAAATCAGTGTATTTTGTACAGTAATGTTAATAGTTTGCTATTACCGCGTTATTTATTAGCTGTGTTACGTTTTCTTCCCACTCAAGAATGAGTAAGAATGGCCACTCGACTGCCAAACACTTGCTTCTTTAAAGCACTTTCATTACTTGATATTTTGAAAGATTGATTGATGTCATACGAAAATCTTCTAGCCCGGGAATTTCCTAGCTAAGTTTGTCAGGGTTTCGTGGACACATGTGGACTCGGACCTGTGAGGATGACAGTGGGTCAGAATCAAGACATTAAAATTTACACACCAAATTATTTTCACTTTCTTTTTACAGTGTAAAAGTTTAAATCCATGTGCCATTCTTACAATATGCCTATGACAATTATATAATGTATACCTTTTATTTAGTGAAAAAAAAGTATACTCCACCTTTTATATGTTATTTTAAAGAGCCATGTAAACATGAGATAATCTTCATGTTAATATCCAGAAAGTTTGGAGAGTACCATACAGAGTCCATACTATTTGCATGACAAGAACCATTTTGTAGGTTTGGTGAAAATGTAGGAGCATATTCTAGCTGCCACAAAAGGCAAAATTCTTTGACCTTACCCTATTCTTCATACTTTTGCAGTGTTCATTTTCAATGTAATTTTAGTTGTTTCATTTCAATTGACACATGATTGAACAAGGGATTTATTGTTCAACTTCTCTTCATCTTGACCTGAAAAGTAGTAAATCGGCCATTTTTCTTATTTTTGATGTTATCTACTGCCTTTGCATAATTTTGGGACAGATAGACCATAGATTTTACCAACTCAAATTTGGGACATTATCAAATCAAAATTGATGATACATCTTAAGATTGCATTAGAATTGTAGGTCAGAAGCGTTTGTTATGTGTTTTTACCTGCATATTTTGTAGACAGTTAATATTCATAAGGAGAAGGTGGCTAGAAGAGAAATTGGAGTCCTCACAACAAACAAATGTTCTACTCGACCGCTTGGTGTAAAGAATGGAATTATATTTCCAGAACAAGCAGAAAAACCAACCAAATACCAGCGTAAAGCTATCGATTTTTCAGTTTTAGATGAAATTGGTCACGGCGTAAAGGTAAAGTTATTGTTGAACCCCAGAGTATAATTTGAACATCATAACCTTTACTTACCACTCATGACCGATTGTGTATTACCATTATCCACAAAATTAATTTTACAACCCTGCGCTGTGTAAATATATATAGTTTAATAGTTAATTTTGATTTTGAGAATGACAGTATCCTGTGGAATATATAGAAAAGCGTGTGTAGATATTCCACAGGATATTGTTAGTTTAAAACAGAAAGTAATTATTATTCTGTTTATTTGTTTATTTCTGTTAAATTTCAGCATTTATTTGGTTTAACTTTAAATTTATTTTATATACTACTTTTATGTCCTGTAAATGAGAGATAGAGCGCTATACAGGAATGTTGCATAACATCAGTGATGAGACAGATATTTACGAACATCTTGTTATGTTCAATGGATTGAAAAGTATCTGTCTACTCTAGAAGACCAAAGGAAAGAACAAATTACTGATCAAAATATATCACTGTGTTAAGCCTGTGAGCTATTTATAATATAATTATATGAATGATTCTTGTTACTGTGTCATAATAATAACATTTTTTATTCCAGTGGACAGAAATGATCATTTTTAGTGCTAAAAAGAGCCTCATTATACCAACCTATTGTAAATACATTTACTTGTGTCATTGACATGATACATCAAGACACCATATTACAACAGACAACTACACTATAAACTGCTCCCACATGTTTGCAACAATTTCATTGTTTTAGTTCCTTCAGAGTTTGTGCATGACTGCTGACTTGATCAAAATTCTACTTTAATCATCTACCCCTTGATCAATGATTAAGATGATTAAATGAAGTCATCTTAAAGGAAAAACAGAAGTTTGGAATTTCATGAATATTTTTTATAGTGTAGTTGTCTAAGCTGTAGTATAAATTAGGACCTTTTTGATAAACATTGTTTATTTGTTAATTAGGTACATGATCAAGGACTTATAAAGGTAGATAACTTGTTACGTTTTGTTAGAGTTTTTCCTAATGCGCAAAGATTTCTCTTTCACTGCTAAAATAATTTGAATGTGCCATGTTTCATTTATTGTTTAGTGCTAGTGTGCAGTGGTTTTTATTTACAGTTAGTGTGTAGTTCTAATATATAGAGATTTTGTGGGTTGGCACATGACAACACAGTTTCTGGGACATTTGTTTCCAAGTTGTTAAGCATATCTTCTAATTCAAAAACAGGTCGTGATATTGTTCCTTACATGGGCAAGGTGTCAATACAACAACTTATTACCAGTTTCCTAAATTATAATTAAAGCTGAAAAATTGCTGAAAACGGCATAAACATTATCAAACCTCATTCAGACAAAATTAAGAAGGGGGACAACTCACATTAGGGGAATAACATGTAGTTATAGTAGGCAAATTATTCTTGATGACAGTAGTTCCCTTCTTATAAAACCTCTATCTGAGACTATCCCCTCACTTCAATACCCCCTTTATGTAAGTAGAGATCACATACCTGCACCCTTTCTTTCAAGTGTCTTATTGGATATTTGAAGGACAGATGTAATATTTTTAAAATTTTCAGAATGTCTTATATGTTTTATTGGTGGTAGTTTATTGTAGAAGGATTTAACAATTATTTTTTGTCCTTATTCATAACTGAAAATAAAAAATAAAATTCCTTATATGAACTGTATTATAATACATTATAGTTTATTAAGACTCATTAATTCAACATAAAATAAACTTGAAGTATTATTATTGTATAAGAATATAGAATATTTGTATGAAGCTAAACCTCCAATCAACAATGAGAAAAAATTAAATGTGAGGTAATTTTATTCCCCTCTGTTATAAGCTCACCTGTGAGCTATTATCATCACTTTGTGTCCGTCTGCATCGTCGGCGTTGGCGTCTGTAAACTTTTTACATTTTAATCTTCTTCTCTGAAACCACTTGACCAATTGAATCCAAACTTGGCTATAATGTTCATTGGATGGAACTTTACAAACTTTGTTTTTTTTTTATTTGGATTGGAAAACTAATATTGCTGCCACCGCAGGACTTAGTTAAAAAAGGCTTCTTCTCTGAAACGGGTTAACCAATCAAAACAAAACTTGCTAGCAATATTGTTTGGAAGGTCCTCTATAAAGTTTATGTTTTTATGCCAATTGGAAATTTACAATTGCCACCACCGCGGACTAATTTTTACATAGAACCCTGTGGGAAAAGTTTAAAAGGCTTCTTGTCTGAAACCGGTTAACCAATTGAACCAAAACTTACTAGCAATATTGTTAGGATGGTTTTTTTTTTATCCCAATTGGAAATTAAAAATGGCTGCCACCACAGGACTTAGTTTATCATAGAACCCTATGGGAAAAAAGTTTAAAAAGGCTTTTTCTCTGAAACCAGTTAACCAATCGAAACAAACTTACTAGATTATTGTTTGGATGGTCCTTTATTAAGTTTATGTTTTCTATGCCAATCCGAAATTTAAAATGGCTGCCACGGCAGGTCTTATTTTTACATAGGAGCCTATGGGTGAAAGTTTTAAAAGGCTTCTTCTCTGAAACCTTTTAAGCAATGAAAACAAACTTACTAGCAATATTGTTTGGATGGTCTTTTATAAAGTTTATGTTTTCTATGCCAATCGGAAATTCGGAATGGCTGCCACCGCAGGACTTAGTTTAACATAGGACCCTATGGGAAAAAGTTTTAAAAGGCTTCTTCTCTGAAACCTGTTAGCCAATGGAAACAAAACTTACTAGCAATATTGTTTGGATGGTCTTTTATTAAGTTTATGTTTTCTATGGAAATCGGAAATTCTGTATGGCTGCCACCGTAGGACTTAGTTTAACATAGGACCTTATGGGAAAAAGTTTTAAAAGGCTTCTTCTCTGAAACCTGTTAACCAATGGAAACAAAACTTACTAGCAATATTGTTTGGATGGTCCTTTATTAAGTTGATGTTTTCTATGTCAATCGGAAATTCAGTATGGCTGCCACCACAGGACTTTTTAACATAGGACCCTATTGGAAAAAGTTTTAAAAGGCTTTTTCTCTGAAACCTGTTAACCAATGGAAAAAGAAAAAATTTACTAGCAATATTGTTTGGATGGTTCTTTATAAAAGTTATGTTTTTTAACCCACTTGGAAATTCAAAATGGCCACCACCGCAGGATTTGGTTTAACCTTGGACCTGATGGTAAACAGTTTAAAATGGCTTCTCTGAAACTGGATAACCAATCAAAACAAAACTTTCTACCAATATGTGTTTGATGGTCCTTTATAAAGTTTATGTTTTTTATGCCAATTTGAAAATCAAAATTGCAGACACTGCATGACTTAGTTTAACATAGGACCCTACTAGTATTGGAAAAAGTTTAAAGGCTTCTTATCTGAAATCGGTTAACCAATTGAAACAAAACTTACTAGCAATATTGTTTGGATGGTCCTCTATAAAGTTCATGTTTTTTATACCAATCAGAAATTCAAAATGGCCACCACTGCAGGACTTGGTTTAACATAGAACCCTATGGGGAAAAGTTTTAAAAGGCTTCTTATCTGAAACTGGTTTACCTATTGAAACAAAACTTACTTGCAATATTGTTTCGATGGTCCTCTTTGAAGTTTGTGTTTTTTATACCTATAGGAAAATCAAAATGGCCACTAAAGCATTACATAGATTAAAATTGGACCCTATGGACAGTTTTAAAAGGCTTCTTATCTGAAACTGATTAACCAATGGAAACAAAACTTACTGGCAATATTGTTTGGATGGTCTTCTTCAACGTTTTTGTTTTTTATTGCCAATTGGAAATTCAAAATGGCTACGGTGGTACGTCTAAGTTTAACAAAGGACTCTTGGTTCAAACTGAAAAAAAAATCTTCTT
This sequence comes from Limnoperna fortunei, assembly GCA_944474755.1. Taxonomy (NCBI): domain Eukaryota; kingdom Metazoa; phylum Mollusca; class Bivalvia; order Mytilida; family Modiolidae; genus Limnoperna; species Limnoperna fortunei. Next base: position 54,873,877 of record OX104114.1, on the reverse strand, counting down.
GTCAAAAACGGAACACAACTTACTTGCAATATTGTTTGAATGGTCCTCTTTTAAGTTTATTGAAAATTACAGGACATAGTTTAACATCAGGGAAATGCCATCTTCATTGCCTCTTAAATCAGGTCAGCGATACAGGCTCTGAAGAGCCTCTGGTATTCTTGTACAAAACACTCTAATATTGTTTTTCTACTTCCATTTGACATAAACTATTTATGTAGTTTTTTGTATTTGTATACAAAATATAGCTGCAGTTTATTTGACATGAGTTTGAGATTTCAGTTTTAAAAAGTTGTTTATTCTATTAAAACACATAAAAGTAAAAAAAAAAAATCAAAAGTATTAATGTTTAGGTTGTTATGTTTTTGGTTGTTACAGACAGGAGGAGCTGTTCAAAGGCAACCTAGTCGCACTCCATCAGTCAGTAGTAGTCATGGCTCAACCAATCAGGCTCCAACTGCACGACCACCTACCCCACCCCAGACTAATGTTCCACCTCCCAAAGGTCACTACAGAACACCAGCTCCACCAGTGGCTCCCCCATCTATTCCGATGGGTGGTGGACCAGGGCCGTTCAATAGCAGCGTACCTAGTAATTATTCTATGGGACAGATAACTGCGTTACCTGGACAACATAGTAAGTACCTTTAATTAGGGCTGTTTCAGACAAATTCTCTGGGTATACTTTTTTGGAATAACTCTAATACAGTAGTTGGCCATATTAAAGTTCTCAAAATGGATGCTGCTATTTGTGTTTTTTTTAGCCCGGGCTGCATTTCTGGTTAATATGGTTTCTCAGCACAAATATAGAAAAATCTCATATATTGTTCTCTATATATTACAGGCCAAGCTGGGAAAAGCAGAAGAAGTAGTGGATATACAGGTGGGCCTCCTCCACCTGTGGGCATGGCACATCCTCAGACCAGACAACAAATAATATCACAGACTTCAGTAGGTAAGTCAAGGTCCTTTACCTGTGGGAATGGCACATCCTCAAACCAGACAACAAATATCACAGACTTGAGTAGGTAAGGCTTGGTCCTCCTCCTCCTGTGGGCATGACGCATCCTTATAACAAATGCTAGTAATATCCCAAGCTTATATAGGTAAGTCATGGGCCTCTTCCACCTGTGGGCATAGCACATCCTTAGACCAGACAACAAATATATAGGTAAGTCACTGGCCTCCTACTTGTGGACCTGATACAGCCTTACACACAACAACAAATAATATCCCAGAATTCTATAGGTAGGTTATTTATGGGCCTTCACCACCTATAGCATTGGCACACCTTCAGAAAAGACAACATATAAAAAAGATTCCTAAAAGTAAGTCATGGACTCCTCCACTAGTACTGGTAGTCATGGTACATCCCCTAACAAGATACAACAAAACATTGACGGAGTTAATTTTGGCCTATTACAAATGGTCTGTAACACAAGCTGAGTACATGATTTTTAAGCAAACTTTTAAAAATGATGCATATATTTTTAGGTTTATGTTGTTTAAATTGTATTGCAGAAATTATAGGTATTGGGAGGTGTCTGAAAAAAATTACAGTTATCGCCATGAAATTACTGGTACATGTATGTCATATTTGTGAACAAAAAATACAGGTACTGTGATGAACAAAAATGAAAGGAAAAGTCATGTTTGAACAAAGGTTTCAGGTATTAGAATGTGTATGAGCACAAATTACATGCTTTGTGATGTGTGTGAATACAATTACAGGCAGTGTAATGGGGCGGAGCCACAAATATAGGTGTTCTGATCTGTTTGTAATAAAAGTTACAGCTATGGTATGTCATGGTGTTTCCAAAAAATTCCATGTATCGTGATGTGCTTGAACAAAATTTATTGATCTGTTTGAACAAAAAGTATAAGTTTTGTAAAATGTGTTTAAATAAATTGCCAAGTATTGTGATGTGTTTAATTGTGAAAATATTGGTGTTTAATAAAAGGTTTGTTTGCCACCTGTAGGCAAGTCTCAATTAGACAAACAAAACACTCATCTGGCATAGTAAATAGTTATCTATGATGAACTTTACATACTTCCTAGTCAAGTGACTCTTTCTTTACTTCTATTAACATGTATGTAGAATTTGTTGTTGTTAACCTTTTATGTAAAGAATATTTTGTTGTACTAATGACAGTTTTGGACAGCTTAGAGCTTTAGCTTCAAAGACAAAGTATTTCCTGTTCCTGCATGGATAGGAATGTTTCATACCACAGGCATCCATGTTGTTGGCTAACACTTAGATTTCATGTTGGTATACTACACTACAGATCAGGTGGTTTTTACATTTTACTATTTTCCTCGTACAGGTTGTCCTCCCATGTCCACACTTTTTGTACCTCTTATTTTATAAAAAATGTTGAAACATAAATTCTATCTGCTTTGATTTGCAAAGCTTTTAGCTTGCCTACATAGCCTACAGTTTGGAGTTTTAAGCTTTTCTACATAGCCCACTCTTTGGAGGTTTAGCTATTTCTTTTGGGCAAAACTTTATGGGATAGATTATGCATGCAATTTGTTTGATTAAGCAAAAGAAATACCTTAAAGTTCAAAGAAATAGATAAACCTCCTAAGAGTGGGCTATGTAGACAAGTTAAACCTCCAAAATGTAGGCTATGTAGGCAAGCTAAAAGCTTTGCCCATCACATCCCCAAGCTCAATGTTGATTGTTGTAAAAAGCAGAATCCACCAGGGCTGTAGTGTATTGGCAGAGAATGATAAAACAGGAATTGATTGGTTGCAATTAATTTATTGCTCAAAACATTGCCAGCATGGCTTCTAATTAACTTCAGTTCCACGAACGGGCATACATGTAGTTTGGATCTTCATTATTGCCATTAACATGATTAAACTATGTTAAAAGTGTTGTATGTTAACATCAATAATGATTTTGCCCATTTCTGTTTTGTTTTTGTTATTAATTCTAATTTCCTTCATTTTAAATTTTAGAATTCTCTTTACACCTTTACATTTGCTTCAGCTTGGCAAAATTTAAAAGTTGTCATGGCAACATTCCAATTTTAAATCGCCATAATAAAAGTCAGACAATAGCAAGCAATAAAATGAAAAAGTGCTGATGTCTTTAAGCATGTTGCCTCTGGTTAACTGAATGTTTGCATGTTTGTTTGATGTTGTATGATTTATTTACAGATAATTTGCCTCCACCCCCATCTCCGGGGACGGACATGTCAAGTGATGGCACACCAAGTGAAATTATAGAAGGTCTGCATGTTAGATTGTAAAAATATTGGCATTATCATCAGCATGGAACTGCAGTGCTCACTTAGAAGTTACACAGCTCACATGTTCTTATTGTTTTAATTACCTACCATAATTGTTGTTGTATAATACACTTTGTATTATATGCATCCAATCAAAATTTCTTATACTAAATACTAATGTGGTTAATTTATGCACCCAATCAAAATTTCTTAAACTAAAGTGGATAATTTATGCACCTAATACACTAAAGTGGTTAATTTATGCACCTAATCAAAATTTCTTACACTAAAGTGGTAAATTTATGCACCTAATCAAAATTTCTTACACTAAAGTGGTTAATTTAATTTTAACCTATTTGACTTCTTGTGTCCTAACGGTGAGCATATAGTCCTATAAGCAAAAAGAGTGTTTTATACACAACTTATTTTGCTAAATTTGTTTCATAAAGTAAGTTCTCATTCTGGTGTTTACTTAAAATTTGCAATTAATTAGGTCACTATTAAGTTACCGGTACAGTTTTACTTTTTAGCTTACCTTCCTTGCATATTTTGGCAGCACTTTCATCCCTGCACAAATTTGAACCATTTTTCCATTTTCCTCCTAAAACAGATCAACCTGCTGGAACCCCATTTTATGCATGGGTCTGTTGCCTGTTGCTTCCATCCAAATATGAATTGTGCAGAAATCTCCATTGTCATAGTTTTTGAACCCCTATATTGGGGTTTGTTTGATATATTGTTGAGGGTTTCTAGTTGACAAAATCCCTTTGATTACCATGTTGATTCTTGACAAGAAAAACATGTTTATTTATGATTGATACCACACATTTCAGCTTCTCCACCTCTGCCTCCACCTCCACCTGCAGACCAGAATTTCAGTTACACAGCAGCTCCGCCCCCACCACCACCACAGTTCACAGATGACGATGAAGATATACACGTACATGGTCACGATGAGGATCCTTATGCCCCAACAGGACCAATCAATCTCCTAACACAGGATTGGGTTCCTAACCAGTATCTTGAAAAGGGTAGGTTTTAACTTCGTATGAGGATTTGTTGGGTGGTTTTGTCTATCAACAATACATTAAAGGTGCTTGCTGGTAAATTTTACAGAAAGACAGATACAAGTAATGACTTGTCGTTGCACATAGTTTTAAGGAAGGCAATTGAAAATTGGGCAGAAAATAGGCCTTTTGATTTTTAGTAGGTATTATATTATAAGTTTTATGTCTTAAAAGCTGGGGAGAAATATAAAGCATTTTGTCAAATTTTTGAGTTATTTATTAAGGATAATTTAATTTGCTTTGTAAGCTGAAATCTGATTGGCCAATTCAAATGTAGAAACCAATATTATACCATATAACTTGCGTTGGTCACGTGCATTATTATAACGTCATAAAATTCAAATAGTTCTAAGACATTATTGTTGTTTTGTAACGTTAAAATTGTCAAGATTTATAGTTTAAATTAAACTATAAGGAATACATGTATTTCAAATTTCGGAACAGGTTATACGATATAATATGGCTTGGGTCTGTTTACACCATTCATAAAACATTTTGCGGTTTATTGGGCGTAAACAGACCCAAACAATATAATATCATACAAATTATAGTCAATAAGAAATATTCATACATTATGCAGCCTCCTAACATCATTGTCAGGTGATTGTTGCAAGGAGGTATTGTAAAAACCTGACTATAAAAACAAATAAAATTTCTGAGTTATTCATTTAAGATATGTGTGATGAATTTGTTTTAAAAAATTGGAGGTCTATGGGAACAATTTTTCTATAATTAAGTTAAAAAATCTGAGAAAAGACTTGTGATATATTTGTGTTTATAATGTATTGACTAAATATTTCCTCTGTTTTTTTATTAATAGAAAATAGACTGTTGCCCTCTTTTACATATTGTTTAGTTCTGTCCCCTTTGTCAAAAATTGATGCACAACTGATTGTTACTCCTTCTTTATACATGTATATATCCATTTGGAATTACTTGAAATCGAATGCTTGCATGTTGTTACTGCAGTGTGATTAGGACCATTTGTTTAATAGTTATTTCCCTTTTGGACTCGTACTTAGTACAGATTGAAATTAAATATTTTAAAAGTGACTGCCAAAATACTCATTTTTATTATGTTTACATTTTTACTATAGTAATTTCAATGCTAGCAGCATGGTAGTTGCAACTCTGGCACCGAGTTCAAATCTGCTCCATAAACGGTCGTATTTTTGTTGTTGTTTTGTACTGGTTTTTGATAGTATTTTAACTCTATGCTTCATTTACAAAGTTAAAAACATTTTGGAACTAGCTTTCAAGTGACGCTTAAACAGGATTAACATGAGACTATGACAAAAATATGGACAATTTTAGACACAAATGACGACTTTACAATTTAAAAAATGCTACCTAGTACCCACTTTCAGTACAAAAATCTGTGGCTGTAGCCCCAGTTTGTCCTGCTGAAAACGTTCAAAATGGACAATTGTCTTTGATAAATTTTCACGATTCAGGTGAATGACAGGTGTCAATATCTGAGTGAGGATGTTATAAAAACCTCTTGCTGTGTAAACCTGATTGTTAATTAATTAACCGATGATTATATCCTCAATTTACCTGATGCCAATCGAGGTAGAACCCCAGCTGTTTTATAGCTTGATTAAACAAGCTTACCAGTGACATACGTGTTCTAACATTCAAACTCACCTGTTGGCTATGGCTATAGTAACATCTACTAATGAGGTTAATTAGACTGGAAATGGGTCAATTGCAAAAGTGACCAGTGCTACATAAATCACTGTGTATTATCAGAAAGTTTGTACATGCATAAAATTACACATTCAAAAATGCAATTTTCTTGGGACCTTTCCTTGCTTGCTCAGTACATTATGGAAATAGGCAATTGTTAGGTCATTTTTATTGGACCAGTTCTGAATGAGTTATTGCCCCTTGAAAAAATATATTTTAATGAGATTTTCTCGAAAAATTTCCATGCTTGTGCTACCCTAATGAGATTTGTATGGAAGAAATTACTGGGACAAACATATCAAAAACAGCAAAAACAACCTTTAAATTAAAAAAAATAACCATGTAAAATTTCATCTGCTAAACTGTGGACTAAATACTTTTAGGTAATTGAAATGCTATATATGTATTGACTGAAAAAATATTTATTTACAGTAATAGCTATATATGACTATGAAGCGGACAAAGAGGATGAGCTGTCATTCAGTGAGAATTCTGTTATTTATGTCATTAAGAAAAATGATGACGGATGGTACGAAGGTGTCTGTAATGGAGTTACTGGACTTTTCCCGGGCAATTATGTAGATCATTGCATGTAAACAACCTTTTTTTGTTTTTTTGTTTTTTTCACTTCCTGTATTATTGTTATGTGCTATACATGTACATGATAATGATTTTATTAGTCTGCTTTGATATTAGAGATAACTGTAAACAAACTCAATTCAATTTATTTTTTGTTTGGACTATGTATCTGCCGTTATTTACCTTAATTTATAATGTACATGTACAATTTATTATTCAGAATATATCAATAAAAAGCATTTTATTTTAAAACAATATTTGTATTACAAAATAATTATATATATTATTATTATTTTACTCTTTTCAGATTTAATTGAATATGTTTTTCTGTAAATATTTTCAATGTTGCCTTTGTATATCTTATTTAATAACTAACAGAACAAAATGACATTCAATGTTTTTTAAAACATTTGTAGTCATAATGTGATGCTAGAAATAAGACCAATGGAGGTTTTCTTAATGTAAATTTTTTTAATCAATCATTCAAAGGTAATGTATATAGCAAAGATGCTCATTTTTGGAATTTGAAGGTTTTGTAATGATTATGCAAATTCCATTAAATGCCAACAGGTTTGCCTTTGTGTGTGTTTCAGCATTCAGCTGAAAATAATTAGATTAATGGTTCTTTATATTAATGTATGCTATTTATTATAATCTTGCCGTTTCATAGTCAAGCAGGTTGTCTTTTTTTTACTTGATATCCAAAGAAAATGCTTAAAATAGGATCAAATTTGCACATTAAATAGTTAAGATTTATGTTAAATTCTTAATCTTTAAGTCTTTTTTTTTGTACAATTTGGTTTTACTATGGGCTTTTTCTAGTCCAGACATGTGAGGACAAGCAAACTATTTTCTTGTAAGGGAGATAAATCAAACAGATATCCTAATGTTAGTATTGTGTTGTACGACTGCATATGTTATTCTACACAAATTATGTTAAAAGTAAAAGTAGGTGTTCTTTAATAAAACAATTATTATGTCCTGCCAAACAAAAGTTTCAGGATATATAGATTTTCTGTCTGTTCATTCGTTCATCTGTCTGCAACAATTATATTCAGAGAATTTCATGTATATATAATATTTAATGTAATGATAATTTGTATGTAAATACATTTTATGTAGTTCAGTTCATGTCAGTCCTTTATAGTACACAGTCAATAAATATTCTCCATGAATATGATATGTATGTTGTCTTCATTCTGATATGTTATTTGTGCCTCTAAAAAGCTGGTACAAATATATGCTTTGATTTTACATCTGCATTAAATCTCCACAGCAGAGTTTGTATCTGTCCTGTCTATAATTCTCAGCACATAGTTAAATATGGCTGCCTGCTTGCCTTTCAGGTTAAGCACAACTGTTTAAATGGCAGTAATAGAACAAAACACACTCCTATAATATTTCAGGTAAAATCAAGCAAACAGATTTGACAAAACCTGTTGTCTTTTCAGTCGGTTTAAATTTTATGCTTTACAATTATTGACTTTTCCTGAGAACACCTTAGGAATAAGTAACCGTTTTATCATGAATATGACAATGCATCGGATGCGAGTTGTACCGACTCTGAGGTACAATCAAGAAAATGCCATCTAGACCAATTTGGGAAAGGCAAAATTTGTTTAATCTTATAATTTATGGTATTATTGTTTAATATATTTTTATTGGCTTAAAACAGTCATGTGACTATAAAACAATTAAAAGGCCACCTAGGAAAATAACCAGAATAACCACATTTTTACCACCAGTGAGAAACAGCCATATTGTTATCCATTAAATAACCTTATTGACTGAACCAAGTGAGAAAAAACCACTATTGTTACCTGGATAATAACACTGCCTGTGGCTGAACTGGACCAAGGGGGAAACAACTCTATTGCTCCCAGGTAGATAAATTTAAATTAAATCCAATGAAAAAGTCAACATGGCACAGGATCAACTGAAAACAACTCGAATTTCATTAAATTGTAACAAATTACACAATACATGATTGGTGTTATTCCAAATTATAATTAAACAATTATGGTCCTGTCATAGAAACATTCTGATTTGTAAACCCTTTTTGGGGGGCTTGTGTCCCTTGGGCAAGCCTACCAAGAAACAACAAATCCACTCAGGTTTACAAATTGGAATGCTTCTTTCAAGAGAGAACAGTATTTGCATATTATTTACTATGGTCATGAGATATATCATTTTAATAACATTACTACAAATATAGCCAAATGGAGCAATAGCATTTACTGTTACCAAGAAATTATACTTAAACAAATCTGCCATTGTCATTTATTTGTCTCAGCAATTTTTTAAAGCTACTGAGTGTTCGTTCTTTTACTGTGATCGCCAATGTAATAGAACCACCCAATTCTAAAGACATGGCGGTCAGAATGGGGGACATGTTCAGTGTCATCACACCCACCATTTACAAAAAAAAGGGTGTTATGTTACCAAGAATAGAAAAAATTTTAAGCTAGATGTACTTTTTCATAGGATGCAGATGACAGCTCATCCTTAATAAAAAAAATACTAAACCTTACCATAGTGCAGAAAATGCAAAAAAATGTTCATTTTTCAAAAGTTTTCATAACATCTGTCTAACCTCCCCCTGCCCCCCCCCTTTACTCCCCTGGAGAGAGCTCAGTTGGCCATGTAAGAAGACCTACCCAACTTAGAACTCTGTTGATTGTCCTCTGCATAACAATTTTGAATATGAACTTTATTTACATTTTTGTTATAATAATCTTATGTAATCGTAATTGGTCTTTGCTGCTTTCACACTAAACACACAGTATAATGGAGGTGGAGACTGTTTAACTTGGAGTCAGAGTAATGTTTCTAAGGGGGCCCTGGAGTTGTCTGCACCTTTAACCAAGGGGTACTAGCTGTATTCAGTCAAGTAGAACTTCATAGTCTATTGAAAAGTAATATATGGTACTGTGGAGAATTATCAAATTTTTACTAAATACAAAAAACAATAAATAGTTTATTCATTGAAAATTACATTATAAATTGAAACTGGATTATACTTTTAGACCATTTTTAGCTATTGCCATCACTTGGCGTCCGTCGTCATCGTCGTTAACTTTTCTTAATAAATCTTCTCCTCCAAAACCACTGAAGGGATTGCTTTTAAACTTTGCATACATCATCAGTAAAATGCCCTCTACCAAGTTTGCCCAAATCATGGCCTCAGACCAACCAACATGGCCGCCATGGCTAAAAATAGAACAGAGGGGTCAAAATACAGTTTTTTGCTTATAGTTCAAAAAGTATAACAGATACAGGAAAACCGAAAGACCTTCCTTCTTCAGCATCTAAAGCTCTACAAAACACTCCATTGGGTCAAAGCTGTATGATGACTCCTTGTAGGAGTTATTGCCCTTTAATTGTCAAAATTAATGATTTTTGCAATTTTTGCCTCAAAATCTTGAAAATTATTTGAACTAGAGAAAAAGTTAGCATTGCTTAATTATTCTGCTATATGAGGGCTACAAAAATGACCTAAGGGTCAAGATTGTCTGATTAACTGTTTAAGAGTTATTCCCCTTGAACTGTTTTTTTAATCGGTTTTAATTGCTTTTTAAAATCTTCTCCTCTCAAACAACTGAAAGTACTGCTTTGAAACTTTGTACACATCATCCGTCAAATGTCCTCAACCAAGTTTGCACCAACCATGGCTGCAGATTAACCAACATGGCCACCATGGCTAAAAATAGGATTGGGGGGGGGGGGGTTGGTAAAATACAGTTTTTGGCTTATATTTATAAAAGTGTAACAGATACAGGAAAACCAAAGAGACATGCCTTCATCTGCATCAAAAGCTCTACGAAACACTCTATTGGGTTGAAGTTGTATGATGACTCCTTATAGGAGTTATTGTCCTTTAATTGTTGAAATTGATTATTTTTGACATTTTTGCCTCAAAATCTTGAAAATTATTAGAACTAGAGAAAAAGTTAGCATTGCTTAATTGTTCTGCTCTATGAGGGCTACAAAAATGACTTTAGGGTCAAGATTGTCTGATGAACCGTTTAGGAATTATTTTCCTTGAACATTTTTTTAATCAATTTTACTTGATTTTAAAAAATCTTCTCCTCTTAAACCAATGAAAGGACTGCTTTGAAACATTGCACACATCATCTTTAGGATGTCCTCTACCAAAATTGTGCAAATCAAGACACCTGACTACCTACATAGCTAGGTTGGATTAAAATGGAAAAAATAAAAAAAAGGGGGTGGGGGCAGAGAGAGTTTTCGACTGATAGTTAAAAAAGTATAACAGGTACAGCAAATTTGAAGTGAACCTCCCTTCTCCCTCTAACCATCAAAAGATCCTCCTTATAGGAGTTATTTCCCTTAAAAGGTCAAAATTAATGATTTTTGCAGAAGTGTTGGGCAATTCCTTATAGCAAAGAAAAGCTAGATAAAAAAGGGTTGTTTGGTTTCAGGTTCAGGTGAGCGATACAGGCTCCTGGGAGCTTCTAGTTATGCCAATCCAATCAATTTCATCTGACTCCCGAGGCTGGTTCAGAATTACAATCTTAGTCGTTATAATATCAGGTAAAATATATACTGAAAAAAGGGACTCTTGTACAGACTGTTTTTGTATGAATTAAAAATGGATGGTGCCTGCTAGTAACCAGCAGAGACAAATAAAGCATGGTTTCATAATTCTTTGATAAATGTAAAAGAAAAAAAATCAAACAATACCAAAACATCCACACACAATTTTAAATAACTACTAGAAAAGGTTAAATCTTTTATAATAGACACATGCAAGACATTTGATGAAATTTCCAATGCTAAAAAAGTTCAATAAAATGTATACACACATAATTCCAGTGTTTGAAATTAGGATTTGTAATTCACTTGCCCGAATCCTGATTTTTTAAAATTTTCTCCTTTATATTCAGTATAAATTTTGTCAAAAATTCACTTGCCCGAATGGATTTTTACTGGCCAGGGGCTTGCGGACCAGTGCTAATTTCGAAGACTGTAATTCTAGGCCAAATTTTACTGCCGTTATAATCCGAAGTTAGTTTTGTGATTCGTCGAATTAACCAAAAAAAAGCAAGGGTACGATTATTCGTTCTAACATAATTCCAATGCAGATTGTTAGATTTAACCTGAAAGAATGTTTGCTGAAGTTATATACTGGACCTATTCCTAGTGTTTCACAATCCTCTATGCAGATGGTCTATCCTGTAATCAGGGTAACATTGTGTATGTTTATTTACACATTATATGTAATCAGAGCATGTGTAGAAAAGCTTTTATCAATCAAAATTATTTTAAAGTGAAGTCAAGAAGGGACACTCTATACTGTTAAGACTGTCCCTGAGTGAAGTAAATTTTATTTATAGTAAAATGCAAAGATACAAATTCTGGACATGTGTACTAAACAGACTAATATTCAAGTATCTCCATACAGTAACATTCCAAATATACTGATTATTATTGTTTATTGCACAAAAAATATACACACACAAATAACAAAAATTACGACCCTGATGGGACTCGAACCCACAATCTTCGGCTCCGGAGGCCGACGCCTTATCCATTAGGCCACAGGGTCTCCAAAGATCGAAAGCGTTCTGTACTAGTTAAAGGTGAAATGTATTCAGTGTACGGTGCATATAATGTTTTACACTACAAATTGTATGCGTTTGAAATTTTAACGAATTTATTAAAAATTAAAGTGGTTTCATTAATGTACAACAATTACTATTAATGCTGTGATAAATCTAGAAAGATTCGAAGTCAGTTAATCGCGCATGTGCACAATTAAGCGGGCTATTCAAATTTTACCACATTTTGCCAACCAGGAACAGTCTATACAGACATGTAGACTGTTCTGTGTCAACATATTGTATTTGTATTTGTATAAATGATCATAAATATCATCCTGCACAACCGTCCGACCGAGGGTATTAATTTATCAGTGTAGGTTAACCCCCCCCCCCCATCATCATCATGCTGCACGACATGTTAGTAGTAATTTCGGGGTGAATTCTAAGTTATAATGATCTTCAGATTTATTACGGGATCCCATTAAAATAATGAAAGTTGTTCTCAATCAATGTCATCCCCACATACACACCAAGCTGTGGAATAAAAAGGTAATAAGTTATATCGCATTTCGTACCATAACCATGGCACGAAATGGTATAACGATGGGACGAAATGCAGGCCTGTCAAGTCTCACGCAACTCGCGTGAGACTCACGCATCTAGTCCACAATTTGGCAGCAAATTTCTTTGATGTTTTTATTTTTTCCTTTGATCTTTCAATTTTTAGGCAAATCTCACGCGAGCAGCTCATCAAAACTTGACAGCCCTGCGAAATGGTAATTTAGTATGGAACGCCAAATTAACATATATTCAATTAATTGTACCTATCTTCAAATATTGAAGATATCTTCAATTGAATTATACCTATCTTCAATTCAATTATAGATATCTTCAATTCAATTATACCTATCTTCAATTCAATTGTACCTAGGTACAATTCAGCACAATTAAAGATATCTTCAATTCAATTGTACCTATCTTCAATTCAATTATAGATATCTTCAATTGAATTGAACCTATCTTCAATTGAATTAAACCTATCTTCAATTCAATTGTGCCTAGGTATCTTCAATTGCACTTAATCAAATTTGTATTATAATATAATTCAATTGAAGATAGGTGTAATTCAATTGAAGATAGGTGTAATTGAATTGAAGATATCTTCAAATGAATTGAAGATATCTTCAAATGAACTGGAGATATCTCCAAATGAATTATGGAGATGTTGGAATTAGACCTATCTTCAAGTGAATTAAAGATATCTTCAATTCAATTGAAGATAGGTGTAATTGAATTGAAGATATCTTCAAATGAATTGAAGATATCTTCAAATGAATCAATTAAATTGCACCTAGGTATAATTCATTTGAAGATAGGTTCAATTGATATGAAGATATCTTTAATTATTTGAAGATAGGTACAATTGAATTGAAGATATCTTCAATTTATTTGAAGATATCTTCAAATGATTGAAGATATCTTCAATTATTTGAAGATAGGTACAATTAATTGAATATATGTTAATTTGGCGTTCCATAATTTTGGGTACGAAATGACTAATTAGAATACAAACTTCAGGTGTAGGACCACCATAGATTTTTTACTCTTCGGCTATATTAAAATTTGATAATTTTGACTTATCCTAGAAAATTTACCTTTGTTTCAAATTAAGTGACACTTCTGTCCCCTATAAAAATGCACTGGCCGAACATTCTGTCAAAATTTCACAATATGTTTCATTGCATATAAGAAAAAACGCTCAACCTGAAGTCCATGTGGTCTAAAAATCTACTTTCACTTTCTATTTCAGTCCAAAAATAGTGCTTGTCCCTAATTGACTCTCAACATTTTTATGTTCATTTAAAACCAATAAAACTTTATCCTCAAGTTTCCTAGAATATTCAGCTTTCCAAAAATACCACATTTATTCTGGTATCATGTGCGGTTCAAATTCTATATGATGCAAGAGTGAACCTGTCTGTTGACTAGTACTACTTTTACGTACAACCTCTGGACTGGTTCCCTGTATTTGGTGGTCCTACACCAAAAGAAGATGTTTTTGTTCAACAAATTAAATAAAATTTTTCCTGGTCTTAGATTTATGTTAGTCGAAACAAATTCTAAAATTTTGTTGAATTCCTTTCAGCGGTTTTCAAGAAATGCATGAAAACATACAAAGACCTCACATGCGCGTTATCATGAAAAATTAGCTTGGTGATCAAGAAATGCATTATTCCTTAATTTTTCAATTTCTTAGTTGCAGATGTAAATAGCAAGGTTGGCAATATACATCCAACACAAATGGACTTATTTCACACATAGAAAGGCACTAATTACATAATTTTATCATAAATTTTGCATCTTTTTTAGTTAATTTCACATCCCCCCCCCCTTTTTACAAAGTGAGATACTGAGTACCTTCAAGCTATTGGGATAAGACTTTTATCTCTTGAAATACATTTCAATTAAGAAAAATAGTATGAAACTGTCCTAATTATGCACCTAGTACATCCTGAGAAAGTTTTTGAGTTCAAATTTAAATTTATTGATATTCAGTTGTACTATACTTTGGAGGTGTACATTAATAGTTTCTAAACTGAGACTAAAATTTTATGAATTTCATTAAATGCGTTCACTATTCCATTAAGCTTAATAGTTCAATAATCATTCCTTACTAAAAAAAACCCAATAAAGTTCAAACTGGCATACAAAGAAACAAAATTATATCTTGCTTTGGTATGAAATTGCAAAAATTGGCCAATTTCCCATTACTGCTCATGTTTAAGGAATTTTTGACAGAAGTACCATCATCTCAAGGCCCAATTATCTTAACAAGTACAATTATTGCATATGGTTACTAGTTTACTAACATATTTACCCTTAGCAAGCATCAGATTAGAAAATAAATAATTTTAGTATTAACCCATGCCAGCAATGTAACCGACTTAAGCCGCAGGTGTAAAATTGACAAATTCATCTTAAATACACTATTTTTCTGCATACTAGAATGTCTACCAGTTCTAGTTTTATACATTTTGACCCTTTCATTACATCCAAAACCTAAAACAGGAGTTTATTTAAATTAAAGCACATTCTACTAAGTGCGGACCACTGCAGACCCCATAATTTCATACAATATTACATAATACCATATTTAGGCTGAAATTTGACCCCCACTATAGGTTTTGGCTTTGATAAGCAATTAAAATGATAGTCTTGGTGATTTACCTTCTTTCAGTACCATTTTTATCAAAAGAAATAGAAGTTGATATACCTGTCTATGGCCTCTTCAGGTGTAGGACCACCATACATTTTTTACTCTTCGGCTATATTAAAATTTGATAATTTTGACTTATCCTAGAAAATTTACCTTTGTTTCAAATTAAGTGACACTTCTGTCCCCTATAAAAATGCACTGGCCGAACATTCTGTCAAAATTTCACAATATGTTTCATTGCATATAAGAAAAAACGCTCAACCTGAAGTCCATGTGGTCTAAAAATCTACTTTCACTTTCTATTTCAGTCCAAAAATAGTGCTTGTCCCTAATTGACTCTCAACATTTTTATGTTCATTTAAAACCAATAAAACTTTATCCTCAAGTTTCCTAGAATATTCAGCTTTCCAAAAATACCACATTTATTCTGGTATCATGTGCGGTTCAAATTCTATATGATGCAAGAGTGAACCTGTCTGTTGACTAGTACTACTTTTACGTACAACCTCTGGACTGGTTCCCTGTATTTGGTGGTCCTACACCAAAAGAAGATGTTTTTGTTCAACAAATTAAATAAAATTTTTCCTGGTCTTAGATTTATGTTAGTCGAAACAAATTCTAAAATTTTGTTGAATTCCTTTCAGCGGTTTTCAAGAAATGCATGAAAACATACAAAGACCTCACATGCGCGTTATCATGAAAAATTAGCTTGGTGATCAAGAAATGCATTATTCCTTAATTTTTCAATTTCTTAGTTGCAGATGTAAATAGCAAGGTTGGCAATATACATCCAACACAAATGGACTTATTTCACACATAGAAAGGCACTAATTACATAATTTTATCATAAATTTTGCATCTTTTTTAGTTAATTTCACATCCCCCCCCCCTTTTTACAAAGTGAGATACTGAGTACCTTCAAGCTATTGGGATAAGACTTTTATCTCTTGAAATACATTTCAATTAAGAAAAATAGTATGAAACTGTCCTAATTATGCACCTAGTACATCCTGAGAAAGTTTTTGAGTTCAAATTTAAATTTATTGATATTCAGTTGTACTATACTTTGGAGGTGTACATTAATAGTTTCTAAACTGAGACTAAAATTTTATGAATTTCATTAAATGCGTTCACTATTCCATTAAGCTTAATAGTTCAATAATCATTCCTTACTAAAAAAAACCCAATAAAGTTCAAACTGGCATACAAAGAAACAAAATTATATCTTGCTTTGGTATGAAATTGCAAAAATTGGCCAATTTCCCATTACTGCTCATGTTTAAGGAATTTTTGACAGAAGTACCATCATCTCAAGGCCCAATTATCTTAACAAGTACAATTATTGCATATGGTTACTAGTTTACTAACATATTTACCCTTAGCAAGCATCAGATTAGAAAATAAATAATTTTAGTATTAACCCATGCCAGCAATGTAACCGACTTAAGCCGCAGGTGTAAAATTGACAAATTCATCTTAAATACACTATTTTTCTGCATACTAGAATGTCTACCAGTTCTAGTTTTATACATTTTGACCCTTTCATTACATCCAAAACCTAAAACAGGAGTTTATTTAAATTAAAGCACATTCTACTAAGTGCGGACCACTGCAGACCCCATAATTTCATACAATATTACATAATACCATATTTAGGCTGAAATTTGACCCCCACTATAGGTTTTGGCTTTGATAAGCAATTAAAATGATAGTCTTGGTGATTTACCTTCTTTCAGTACCATTTTTATCAAAAGAAATAGAAGTTGATATACCTGTCTATGGCCTCTTCAGGTGTAGGACCACCATACATTTTTTACTCTTCGGCTATATTAAAATTTGATAATTTTGACTTATCCTAGAAAATTTACCTTTGTTTCAAATTAAGTGACACTTCTGTCCCCTATAAAAATGCACTGGCCGAACATTCTGTCAAAATTTCACAATATGTTTCATTGCATATAAGAAAAAACGCTCAACCTGAAGTCCATGTGGTCTAAAAATCTACTTTCACTTTCTATTTCAGTCCAAAAATAGTGCTTGTCCCTAATTGACTCTCAACATTTTTATGTTCATTTAAAACCAATAAAACTTTATCCTCAAGTTTCCTAGAATATTCAGCTTTCCAAAAATACCACATTTATTCTGGTATCATGTGCGGTTCAAATTCTATATGATGCAAGAGTGAACCTGTCTGTTGACTAGTACTACTTTTACGTACAACCTCTGGACTGGTTCCCTGTATTTGGTGGTCCTACACCAAAAGAAGATGTTTTTGTTCAACAAATTAAATAAAATTTTTCCTGGTCTTAGATTTATGTTAGTCGAAACAAATTCTAAAATTTTGTTGAATTCCTTTCAGCGGTTTTCAAGAAATGCATGAAAACATACAAAGACCTCACATGCGCGTTATCATGAAAAATTAGCTTGGTGATCAAGAAATGCATTATTCCTTAATTTTTCAATTTCTTAGTTGCAGATGTAAATAGCAAGGTTGGCAATATACATCCAACACAAATGGACTTATTTCACACATAGAAAGGCACTAATTACATAATTTTATCATAAATTTTGCATCTTTTTTAGTTAATTTCACATCCCCCCCCCCCTTTTTACAAAGTGAGATACTGAGTACCTTCAAGCTATTGGGATAAGACTTTTATCTCTTGAAATACATTTCAATTAAGAAAAATAGTATGAAACTGTCCTAATTATGCACCTAGTACATCCTGAGAAAGTTTTTGAGTTCAAATTTAAATTTATTGATATTCAGTTGTACTATACTTTGGAGGTGTACATTAATAGTTTCTAAACTGAGACTAAAATTTTATGAATTTCATTAAATGCGTTCACTATTCCATTAAGCTTAATAGTTCAATAATCATTCCTTACTAAAAAAAACCCAATAAAGTTCAAACTGGCATACAAAGAAACAAAATTATATCTTGCTTTGGTATGAAATTGCAAAAATTGGCCAATTTCCCATTACTGCTCATGTTTAAGGAATTTTTGACAGAAGTACCATCATCTCAAGGCCCAATTATCTTAACAAGTACAATTATTGCATATGGTTACTAGTTTACTAACATATTTACCCTTAGCAAGCATCAGATTAGAAAATAAATAATTTTAGTATTAACCCATGCCAGCAATGTAACCGACTTAAGCCGCAGGTGTAAAATTGACAAATTCATCTTAAATACACTATTTTTCTGCATACTAGAATGTCTACCAGTTCTAGTTTTATACATTTTGACCCTTTCATTACATCCAAAACCTAAAACAGGAGTTTATTTAAATTAAAGCACATTCTACTAAGTGCGGACCACTGCAGACCCCATAATTTCATACAATATTACATAATACCATATTTAGGCTGAAATTTGACCCCCACTATAGGTTTTGGCTTTGATAAGCAATTAAAATGATAGTCTTGGTGATTTACCTTCTTTCAGTACCATTTTTATCAAAAGAAATAGAAGTTGATATACCTGTCTATGGCCTCTTCAGGTGTAGGACCACCATACATTTTTTACTCTTCGGCTATATTAAAATTTGATAATTTTGACTTATCCTAGAAAATTTACCTTTGTTTCAAATTAAGTGACACTTCTGTCCCCTATAAAAATGCACTGGCCGAACATTCTGTCAAAATTTCACAATATGTTTCATTGCATATAAGAAAAAACGCTCAACCTGAAGTCCATGTGGTCTAAAAATCTACTTTCACTTTCTATTTCAGTCCAAAAATAGTGCTTGTCCCTAATTGACTCTCAACATTTTTATGTTCATTTAAAACCAATAAAACTTTATCCTCAAGTTTCCTAGAATATTCAGCTTTCCAAAAATACCACATTTATTCTGGTATCATGTGCGGTTCAAATTCTATATGATGCAAGAGTGAACCTGTCTGTTGACTAGTACTACTTTTACGTACAACCTCTGGACTGGTTCCCTGTATTTGGTGGTCCTACACCTATATAGCATTGCCAGAAGTACGTTTTCTGGGCATTTTCTGTCTATGGTGTTTCTCTTTATCTTAAGATTAGGCTTTAAACAGGGATTTTTGTATCTATAATTATTTTTTCACTGAAAAACATAACAACATGAACAATAGTACCATACGCAACCAGGGACAGTATAGACTACTGTCCCAGATGCAACACTTAAAATATACACAAACTATTTTCCGGTGAAGGTTAAATAACCTAAAATACGTCTTCCACGTTACGGAGGAATGTTGGTTCCTCCCTAACAAAATCATTTTTACAATAATGAGGTATTTTTCGAACTTATATATTAGTGAAGTTACATACAGCAAACAATTTAACATTTCCTTTAACCCTTTCAGTGCCGAGCCTTTTTCTTTATTTTGCCAGACAAACATTCGACTATTCAAATACAACTGCTACGTCAGTGACGTTAACGTCACAAGAAAGAGAACCAATAAAGGGAAAACGACGTCTTTAGAAAATAAAAAGATAGGAAATCGTGATGAAAAAAAAATCATTTCAATGATATTATTACGTTTTTTTTCAGTTTTAAATTTAAAATGTGAATTAATGTCTTTTCTTTTTATGTTTCTCTTATCGTTGAGGAATTCGAAGGGTTGTTTTGTTTGTTTGTTTCTTTTTGTTTTGTTTCATGTTTTCCCTGTTAGTTACTTTGGTTTTTTTTCTTTTAGGTTGTTGGTTGTTATTATTTTCGTTCTCTCATGTGTACGTATAGAGTCCAAAGATTTTTTTAAAAAATTTTTGTATGCTTAACAATCGCTGTTTTATAATTCTGTTTATATCCTTCAAACATGTAAGTTCAAACGACTTAAAACTCAATATATTTTTATGACACTTTGCATTAAGATATCTTTTAAAAAGAAAATTTACTCTGTTAATAAAAGGGCAGACACAACTCAATACCTTTGAATAATATTTAGACTTTGTAAAATGTGTGACAAAAGTGTAATAGAAGATGAAGTTCATTTTTTAACACAATGTGAAAAATATACAGAATTTAGACAGTCTTTTCAAAATGAAATAATAAATTATCTGGGAATATCTAATAATATTGATAATAAAAAAATTGATAAATTGTTTAGATAGCAGCTCTTTAATGGCGATGCTGATGAGTAAAATGCTAACTATTAAATACGAAAAAAGGAGTTTGCGGTTAATCTACACCATATTTTTTCAAGCTATCGTTTTTCTGTGATATCACTGAATGTATAAAATTTTTTAGCTTTACGTGTTGTAAGCTCATATCTTCATTATATATTTATAATGAATAAAAAGTTTGTTTATAAAATAATATCCTATTATCTTCCGAAGGACACAATAGAGAAAATGAAACAGCTTTTTGCAGAAAATTTCTCCGTTACAAATTAAATTTAATGTTTAATGAACAAAGTTTGTTAAACTTTTTACAAATAGTTATTATTGACATTAAAACATAAAACGTTCTTAATATAAACAGATTTCTAAGTAACAGCGAATGTTTAAAAAATATAGAAGAAACATTTACACATATTAATATAAATTTGCTGTTTTAACTTTATCATGTTAAATTTTTGATACTGTTGATTAAAATCATCAAGTTTATCTTAAGTTATTATTTTGCAGCCGTCAAAATTTTGATTTTTTTATTCCACCTTATTGTTACGATGGGATTCATAAATTTTCTCCTATTGCGTCAGTAGATTTGGTTTTTATTATGCATGATATGATATAGTAACAAATCTAGGTTAAGAACAGCGTTGACAAATAATATTACTTTTGTGTTGTGTTCTTTTATCTTCTTTTGCTTATAGGGGTGATCAGCTTCAGCAGTCGGGCGTCAAGCAGCTCTTTTTGTGGAAGGATATATGTCTGCACACAGCAGTAGGGATATGTATATAGGGACAGAGAAGTTAGCGGGTACAATATACCTCATTCTCACAAGTCAGGGTTTCTGTGTCCACGTGTTTCGTGGCAACATCCACCAGTCCTTAAACAATTAAAAGCGATAAGTGTAAATATAAGCTAAAAGTAGCCTTTAATAAAATCGCGCCTTTGTCCAATTTTATTTAGGCTACTGATTTAATTTCAAAAAGTTCTTTAACATCATGTATGCTAAATATAATTTTCCTTATTTAATATTAAAATGTAAGTCAAATATTCCATTATACTGCTCATGTGCAAACAAATTGTCCAACGTCACAGACGGCGACGTCATATTAACAGTCGTGGTAACGTCTCAGATGTCACATGACAATAGAATTTTCCACCATTTCTTAATGGTGAATTATATTGATGCATCCATGAAATTTAATTCAGTAGTATCAGAATATGTGATTGACAGAAATGGATTATGTTGTAAATTCTATCGGCATGTGTACAGAATTTATTTCACACACTTTGACTGCAACAATACAGTGTACAACAGAGAAACTCCCACAGTTATTTCCAGAAGAGGTTAGTTATCCCACTATTCAGTCAGTGACTTGTTATTAACTATACTATTATATGTTTAGTTCTTTTAGTAACGGTTTTCTATACAATATTTTTTTACAACAGTTTAGTTACTGTATCTTTTTTTTAATCTTAAATTTCTGTTTTATCTTGTCTCTCGTTTATGCCTTATTCTTTCTTTTGTCTATATTTTATTATCTTTTCTTTATCTTTCCTGTTCTCTGAAGCAGTTACTCGACATAAGTAAAATGGAGTTTGCTTTCTTCCTGATCATTCTGTACCTTCTCTTTGCTATCAACAAGGAAACTTTGCTGCATAGAAAATTATACAAAGGTTTGTAATGCTTTTAACATAAATTTTAGGAATTTTGAGAAGGTAACCATAAGTTGATGTAGACCAATTTAAACTCAGACTCAGTCGAGGTGAACATTACACTTTAAAAGCTTCATTTAACGTAGAACATAACTTGAATATAAAGCATACGCTAATCTCTTTTAGAATAAACATTTATTGTGTTTTTATAGGACAGGTTAGCAAGTACACACTGTCTTTGACCTAATTTTCTGTGGACCTCATTTTACCTCAGGGTACCTATGTCATTAAGACGACCCGAATCATAGGGTTATGGTTATAGGCATGGTTGTTAGGGATAGGGTTAGGGTAGATTAGGGTTAACATGCAGATAGTTTTCCCTATTTTGGAATTCAGTGTACAGTACATGTGCTACTATGATAATTAGATACACCTATTACTGTCAAGTAGTATATGATGTATGTGTACTAGACTCGTATATGAGTGAGCACCTTCCGCAGATATTTGTTTTGTTTGTACTAGAGTCATACGAATGAGACTTTTCTACAGAAATCAGATTTCTTTGTCCTCCAAAAACTCGCACGAGCGATGCATTTCGGCATATATACGATTTCTTTGTACTAGATGTATACCATGGAGCCATTTCCGTAGATCTAGGTTCGATTTCTTTGTACTACACTCTTAATTACGAGTGACTTATTTCCGCAGATATCTGATTTCGTTAATACCATTTTGTTAGAGACATCTCTAAATCTTAACACGACCCATTTACACAAGGGAACAACCCAGTAAGATATTTCTGATGCATTTAGTGTTTTTCAAAAGTTCTGTATTGAAATATCTTGTTTTAAATGTTTTTTTTTTAAATATGTTTGTTCGACACACATTGGTGTAAACTGCAAATAGAGACTATATAAATTAAGCACGTGCATCTCTTTCGGTCTATCAAGTAAGTGTTTTGTTTTTCAAAAAGTATCTTTAATGTACACTAATACATCATTTTTTTTAAATCTTCAATGATATCATTTACAGATCTAAGAATCATGCAGGGCATTTCAAAACACACAAATTGGCAAAAGGACCACGCTTCAGGCGAAATGGACGGTATGAACCTTAATTTATAATTTTATTAAATGATTTGAAATTTTTGTTACTGTATGTAACATCATTCAGTTTGAACAATTCCCCACCGCTATTAAACTTCAACAGTGATGTTTGTATTATATTTTGGGACCGGTCAATATTTATGGGGGTGTTTGGACTGGCCGGTGCAAAATGCAATAGGACACATAGTTTTCTTATGCTGGCATAAATATGGGACTCCGAGTTTTGTTATTTTCATCACTGATAGGACAACTAGTTTTTTTCATAGTAATATCATCAATGAAAAAAAATTTTTCTGACGTTTTGATTCAAAAACTATATACTGTAATCGCACAATTTATTTAAAAGCAAATACTGATATGTACCATTAAATTATTCACTATATAGAACACCAATTTTGTAAGAACAAATATGATGATATCAACTGTTTTTGGTATTTTTTGGAGATTAGACATAGCATTATTTGAAATGCATCGGTCCCAACCCCTCAATTAATATTGACCTGTCCCTTATATTTGATACTCATTCAATATTTTTTCATATCGGCCTGTATAATTATTTAGAAAAGAGTTGACACCAAGTTTGTCAAAGCATGTATAACGTTAGAAGACCCCAAAACGGGAGTTCACCAAAATAAGTGTGTAATTGGTTATATTCCATGAGCTATATCGATTAACTTATATCTTTTCATGTTCAGAAATCAGGAAACGTCTGGATAAAAATCGAAACAACAGAATGCCACATTTAGTAAAAGAAGTTGAAAACATCTACAAACAACTGTACAACAGGCAAGATATACTGAACCATTTGTCAGATCAAATGGATTTCTTTTGTCCCACCGTCATGGCACAAGAAAGCAAACTACGTCATCTCAATGCGACATTAGAACAGGATATTGAAAGAGTAAAAGAAATCCGAAACGTTGGAAGGCATGTTGGTATGTATGTATTTAAACAATAAAGTACAAATTGTACTAACGCATAAGGAACAAAAGATTAACATACGCAACAATATTATTAATAAACGTATCTCTGACGTAAGTTTGCAAGCACGATCATAGAATGAAAAGGATAACGTAATAAAAAATATAAAGGGAGAATTTACGTTGTTTCATCCCATGTGATTAATAGTAATCTATATAATTTCATTATTCATTGTAACGTTACGTCATATTTGATTGGTCGACCGTTATCGTTCATTTTTGATGAACTAATCGAGTGTATGAATACATGTTGGAATAAAGAAGTGCATTCATTTAAATGAGTAAAAGGGTTGCAAATGAAAATTATTCTAAAATGTGTGGGATTAAAAGAAATACAGGCTATTCATCGTTGTATGAACTCGCCAAATCACTCACAAACTTTACATGAAGCCCTTCGGTTCGGGCGTCATTTAATTTTTGAGCGAGTTAAACTCGATCATACACCGATGAATTTCTCCTAACTGATATCGCGGGGAGAAGAAGACTAGCTTCAAAGCTGTGATGCTTACACATGCCTGATATTGTTGGCGGAAAATTAGCTGACACACTCAATCCGCACATTAAGACATTTTAGTCATCCGACCAATTCTGGCACTAACGTCATACCCGTAGCGACATAGAGTATACACTCAAAATGGCATATAACGTCATTCTAAGAATCTTCGCCGTATATAGGCGTTAGCGCTCAACATTATTACGTACCGAATGTGGTAGTACAATTTGTAAAATAAAAAGCCGAATGTAATTTATCTTATTTCTTACATTGGCATGTCAGAAGAATTTAATTAAGAATCGATATTAATAAAAACTTGTCCAATTTCTGAAGTTGGGTTTGTTTACCCCGAAAACTGAAATGTCATTAAAATGGAGGTTTTCTTTCAGATGTGAAACTGGTTGAAATAAGTGACAGACTTAAAGAATTGACAATTTATATCAAAAGAGAGCTTAGAGTCCATTAATTTATGAAATGTATATGTGTGTTGCGTGAGTATTTTATTTCTTATCAAACTCCTATATTAACAAGCTTATTGTGGAAAAAGATGAATAACTACGATTATATTGCGTCACATACATATCTTTAGCTAATGCTTATACTCTTGGGATGGTTCGGGCAAATCCTCTTACGTTGTTTACGCGTTACTTATAATGCAGTATTATTTCCGTTGCATACACCAACGTGATAGCCATTCACTCTATCGGTCTTCATTTAATTACTAGTATTACTCTGTATCATTTTGCCATTGTTTAACAGCCTTTTTGTTTTTACTTTCAGGTTGTGTTTTAAGGGTTGAAAAAACTATAAAACAGACTAATATGCTTAAATCAGAAATGTTTTCTATGATCTTTCGTTCTGTACTAATAAAATTTTTGTTTTTACTGAGATGCCTTGTCATGGTTTATTGTACCCAATTTCATAAATTGCGTTTTACGTACGTTGGGGCAATCATTTTAAAGTTAAATCCGAAAAGCCCAATAAAATATTTAAATTTTAAAAATTTTGATTAAGAAAAAAAGAATCGTAGATACCCAGGGGTGATCATTAAAATGATATGTAAAGAACAGACAAAAACCATGGCTAAATAGAGGGGATAACATATTAGTAACCAAAAATTGAGAAACTCGAACCCCACAAAACACCTGGTTAAGTCTAGGTGCTCCTGAAATGTAATCAACTCCTGCACTTCACGCTTGGCACCCGTCGTAGTACTCAATTTAAAATCCGGTAACAATATTCATATTTGGGGGCAATGCCGGCTTTAGGACATTTGGACCAATTTCACCCATTTGGGCCCCGCGCCTAGGGGCCCTACAGCTTGATCTGGAGGTCAGTTCACAAGTAGTCTAGACAATTCAGTGCATTGTGATGCCACCGTGGCCAAGGGACACAATATTTTGCCAGTGTTAAGTGTACAGGTCACATGATGAATGTGGCAAGTGCCAAGTGAAGAAGTATTAGCCATACAGTTATATTAAAATTTAAAACTAGCCACTTCTGTTAGGCTATCTATGGCAGTATTATCATAACTTTATAAATGGTGGAGAGGGGGAGCCATCATGTTTCCAATGGGACCCCATACTTCCTAGAGCTCACTTCCTACGTGAATATTGTCCATTTGATGTGATGGAAAACAGAAGAAGAGTGTGATATGTGATTTATTTGAGAAAGAAGAGTATTATTTTTTCATTTGACTATATAATTGACAGAAGGTAATAACAACAATACACAATAACAAACAGCTGTATTCAGTCCCCAAGAACATTAATTGGGTTTAGAAACAAAACATATCTTCTCCGCTTTGTGAAGTAAACACCTCCTTCGGCATATGCCAATACAGCCAACGATTGATTGATTGATTGATTGGATGTTTGCTTGATGTCCAGCGAGTAGTATTTCAGCTATATTCAGGACGAGAACGTTAACAAACAATAAATCAACGAAAAAAGGTGGAATATGACACAGGGAACACAATTTTGACTGCCACTAGAATAGTATGGAGTATTGGGTAAATGCGGAGAATTTAGCCTTTTTCAGCGGCTACAATGAGCCTACTCTTTTTTTAAATAAAGCCAACGAAGACGGATTGCTTAAATCCTAGGTCCTGAGGTGGAATTTCATTACATAGCCAAGCAATAACCCTAAGATTTTTTATTCAAAGTTATCCTGCTGTGGTAATTAGTATCAATCAACATGTCTATGGCATATCTGTAGCACGACTAAGTTCGTTACTTCACAGGGCAATAATTTTCTGTTTGTCTTTTCCTCTAGTTGGCTGCAAATCAATTAATACTCCAAATACTGCCATTAAATACTTGCACAAAATAGAAAGAAACAACAAATTGTGCCAAAAATATATAAAAAAAAACCCACCCACAACGGATATTAAACATTTGTTTATTTAAAGAAATTTCTAATTTCTTTAGATTTATAGAATGAATGTTTGCGTAATGTGCATTACAGCTATTTTCGGGAGGAGTAATCTCTGTTAGTCGGCTCACCTATGCGACAGTATAGCACTGTAAACTATCTAAACTGTATACATTATCTCTACAAAATAAACATGTTTTCTATCAAATTTGTTACAATTCTATTTTTATCACAATTAAGAGAATGAAGATAAGGGTTAAGTAAAAAGTTTCAAATAGAGGGAAGGAAGACAGCTAACCCCTACATGTCCTTCATGGCTCGGCTTATTATTCATGTTATTAAAGAGCATTTTATGTTCCATCAAAACCGAATTGGGTGTGTTATTATATTATAATTATCTTGTCGTACATTGTACATATTAAAATGCATCTGGCAGTTGTTTTTTCATTGCAAAATCATAATTGTACAAAACGTAATTGCAGTCGCATGTAGCCGTTTAGTATGTGTATTTTGAGGATGCAAATATAATATAAATTGTCGCCTGTGTGAACCGTCTAAATACAAAAATTCTATTAAAAAAAACGAAAAACTAAAATCAAATATAATAAGAGAATTTTGTATTTGTAAACAATTTCACTATAGCTTTTAAGCAATGCAATTAGGCTTTACTGACACAAAATTCCCTATGAGGAAAGAATATATATACGGTATGAAAAAAGATGATTACATTTTGCTTGGTGTGCCGTAAAATTAGGAATGTAATAGGCAACAGTTATTTTAAAATATATGAGATAAATTGTATACATTTAAAGCAAACGAGGTAACCTATGCTTTTTAAAAGTATATTGTGTAAATTAATTTTAATCACTGTCCATGCTCTAGAAATTTTACTGTCATAAATTTGAATACTAGAATTGACTAGAGTGCTAAAAGTAGTTTTCAAAAGTATAGGATTTATTAAATAGTCAACGGATTTGTTGCTTCTTTGTTGTTGATTATAGTGTCACTTTTATCATACATTTCTGAAATAATTAAACATTTCAATAATTGCACGTTTTGAACACAAGATCAAGTTTCAGAATATCATATACGGAATATCTTAATGTTCCGAAACCGATTTAAAAATTAACAATAATAGTTTTCGGAACTTCTTTGTACTTTTCTTCGTCGAGTAAACTTTGTACTCCCAATCAGAGCAGGGTACTCGAGACATAAAACGCAAAAATTCATTATGTCCAAGAACAGACTATCTATAATAAGTAACCACATAAATGGGAATAAATGTAAAAATGATTCTGTTAAGTTAAAAGACTGTACCGGCCCAGAAAATCAAAACGAAGCTCCAACAATACCGAAACGCCGGTAAGTTAATACATGACTGGTAGTTGTATATAGCAACGCAGGAAGCTGACAAAAAAAAATGAATCGGCTGAAAAGTCAGGAATCCAAGGTCTTCAGTCTTTTTGGACAAAAAAATATACCGGATTTCACGGTCTTCCATAAGACAATGAGGGATGGAGGTACACTATCCTGTTTGTTCCCTTTTTTGCACATGGGAGATATCACCAGTCATAACTTTGTTGTTTTTATTCATCCAGATCATGCTTAACAAATGACAAATATTTTAAACAAATCACATGTAGGATGTATGTTTAAAAAAATACCATTTATATATTCAGATATAAAAATATTTATTCTGCAACTACCGCTTCAACTATACAAATACGACCCTACCAATAAAGAAAAGCATAATTTGTAAATAATGACGTCATTCCTGGTATCCTTGTCCTTACTTCTAACGATATTTAGTATTTTGTTCTGGTTTACGGTATGTTTCGAATACCGTATTTGTTTGTGATGTCAGGCTATCACTCGAATAGGGGCCGAAAATTTCAAGTCTAAAAATGGGCTAGAACTGCAATTTTTTCATGTTGTTCATTAGTATAAAATGTATTTTCTGGTTGCAGAATAAAAACAACATTCGTACATTGTCAAAAAATATGCAGTTTATTTGTACTTGCCGAGAAATAGGTAAGTTTCTAAGTCTCATACAAATAAACTGTATATTTTCTGACAATGTACATGTACGCATATTGTATATTTATTGTTCACCTATAAGTGTTTTATTCTGAAATTGAAAAAAATTTACATTAAACCGTACTAGTAGGTGCATGCAAAACACTGGACTACACTAGGCCTGAAAGGAAAAGAAACTTATTAAAGGTCTACAACCTTCACTACAGTAGTCCCCCTCTTATACGATCCCTTCGCCAGCGAACACCCGCTTTATCCGGCCAAAACCCTGATGCATTTGGTGTTTCTAACGTAAAATTATCTCTCGCGAACGACCACCCCTTAAACGCGACCACGTTTTTTTGACACAACAGCGTAAATTCCCCTCACGAAAGTTCATTTTCACTAACCAGCAGGATGTTTATTTTGGAAGTCTCGAATAGAACATGATTTGGTTTTATTATCGTAAACCAGTTCGGAAACAGTTCAACAACAGGTAAACAAAATGTCGAAATCGTGTAATATAAAGGTTTTTAAGCTGGATTAAAGGGAAAACACGTAGGATACAGTAGATCAGTTGATTTCGGTATTACGGAAATCGGGTTTATCACAAGAAGACTGAAATATTCAACAAGGATATAATAGTATAATGTACCAACATAATCATAAATCAAAATTTACAACAAACGATGTCAAAAACTTGGGAAATTTGAAACAGAGAAAAACCTGGATTTTTCCAAATTAGACGGAACTTTAATAAACTACGAAGTGGAACCTGGGCAGATAATGAAAGTGATAAAAACAATGATAATGCAGATGAAACAGGAACAGAAACATTCACTGTTAAGAAGACTTGGAATTGTTATATTATCATTACACATTTTTAACAGATAAGAACTGCACGAATTCTTTTTTATTTTTATTTTTATTTATAATGAATAATAAAATACAAATATTTATTTTGTGTGATTCTTAATTACTTCACAGCTTTTGCTGCTAATCAACCGACCAAGCTCTATAAACCTGTATAAATTGTATCCCCTCAAGAAAGACCACCCCCATTATAAGACCACTTTCATGACTCAGATGGGGTGGTCTTATAAGAGGGGCACTACTGTACTAGTAGTTTTTGGCTCAATCACCTTTCATGTATCTACTGATAAAATCTCAAGTATGACAAGTCTTAATTTTTGTCCAATTGAATTTTATTATTAAAAATTGTGTTTTCTAAGCTTGGTTAATAACTCTTTATTGTATATTGGTTTAAAATAGCACAGTGCTGATGGATCATACCACAGGTAGTGATTACTGTTAATTTCGTGAGTTTAATACCCGTTGAATTACCGGTGCCATATATGCTTAATTTCATCTGTTGCTGATTTCTGTAAATAATACATGAAGAGTTGATGGTGGTTCATCTAATTTAGAATTTTACTGTTAGGACATTGCTTTAGATTCCAGAGGTATTCTTTGACTTACTATCTCGTTTGAAATCATGGTTGCAGATAGTTTTCCCAATTTTGAATTCAGTGTACAGTGAATGTGCTACTATGATTGTTTGATACACCTATTACTGACTAGTGGTATATGATACCCATCTATTTTAATCAACTAACCAACTCACATTCAACAGTAATGGAAGCGGGATGTTTGACATTCCATAAAATCTGGTTTAACCCAACATTTCTTTTGAAATGCCTGTACCAAGTCAGGACCATTGCTGTAGTTGCTTTATGTTGGTTGTTGGTTCTGGAGTTTACCAATTTCTCGGACTTAGATTTGTGGATTGTCTTTTTTGACAGTTTCATCAGTGTTCTGTATTTGTTATCACATGTACCTTCA
This sequence comes from Limnoperna fortunei, assembly GCA_944474755.1. Lineage (NCBI taxonomy): Eukaryota > Metazoa > Mollusca > Bivalvia > Mytilida > Modiolidae > Limnoperna > Limnoperna fortunei. The sequence continues at coordinate 54,842,968 of OX104114.1, read as the reverse complement.
TTACTAGTATTTCTCATTTATGTTACAGACAAGAAGTTTTAAAGTGGAATGGTTGGGGATATAAAGATTCCAAGTTTAAAGTTAACCAAGATGGTCACGTGGAGTTTACTGGAGACAGGTAGTATATTAGAATGGCCTGGACCATTTTTCTGTCCATTTAGATTTGTCTAAAATCAACCACTCAGTCTTTATTTTACATATACTTGGTTTTCTTAGTGTCCAAATGTACAAAAATTTGTCCAGTTTTTTTAGATTGGGCACAACTGGTATTTGTTTCATGTAAAATAGAATCTTCTGGCTATTAATTGTGAACCTGCAGACCAGTTATTCATTTTCCTCCAAAAAAATTACTGGTACATGTACATTGTATAACTGAAAAAATGATGCCTTTCAACTGGTAGGGGAGGAGAATTTGGATGGCTTCTGTTATCTGAAACCACTACTAAATACTGATGAAAAATAATTAAAACCAAACTTGCACTTATGTTCTGTTGCTTGTTAGAAGTAATAAAATCAAACTTTCACACATTCTTATTTTCTGTGAACTTTTGATCTTCATATATTTTTCTCTTAAGGAATTGTTTCTGGGATAAAATTATCATTGTTACAGAAAAGGAGGGTGGAATTATCGCTTATCTTTTCATAAGTTTTCATAAAGTTTCTTTCATAAGCAGTATTAGGATTTTAAATGAGCATTTCTTTTATGTCCTTATAAACCTATCTGATGCGGTAGTTGGCACATTTGTGGCAAAACATCTTTTTTGTCTACTCTGCACACCATAAGTAGCATGAATGCTATTTCTGTTGACTTAATATATGAGGTGCTATTACAGTGTATACATGTAATTCATGGAAAAATGCAGATAAAGCATTTATGGAACTAAGTGGTCATTGTAGAGCACACATTGGTGGGTTGTTCACTGTACATGTGGATTGGAGGAGAAAGTCTGATCCATTTAGGCTGTAGTGTATTTCGAGTTTCTGGACACTATAGGTACATTGAATCATCTTAATTCCACCAAATTTTGATGTACATGCCTGGTGTTAAATTATGTGTAGATATGAAAATTTTGATTTTGAGTACATTTTTAGGTATAAATTAAGTGGTCAAACCATGCCTCTGCTAAAAGATTGGATGATGTCAACAGTTGGTATTAGTTTAGACCATAAGACACCTGCACAGGTATATATTTTGGATATCTATGACAAAATCATTAAACTTACATGTACACTTGAAGTAACACAATATATATGTACTTTCTGTGCGTAATAAATACACATCAATCTGCCAACGATAGACATTGTATATCAAAATCGATGTTGACACATGGATTTCTTAAATGATTATGTCAGATGATATCTCCATTGATTTTTTGGCAGCTTTGAGATTATGCAAGATAATATTGCCTTTGATTTTTTTTTTTTGGAATATCTGTGATTATGTTCAGGAAAATCCCTTATACATCTGTTAATGGTTTACAAAATTTTGATTGGACAATTGGCTCAGAATAGCAATAAATTTGCCCCAACATTCGGGTTTTGTAAGATAACCATGTTGACCGTTTCAGCATTTAAGCATTTTTTGAAAGAACATTTTAACTTTTATTCCTTAATTGTTCTTGATTATGACCAAGTTTCTTTATTTTTCAGCCTGAGCTCACAGCTAAAGATATTCAAGCTCCCATAAAGAATGAAAATTTCTTGGCAGATCTCCGTCGCACAAATATAAGTCAGTCAGATGACTGTCAGGACAGACTGTTTAGAGCTCATGGTGAGTTATAATATTTCTGTCTTGTAGTAAAGAGTTAAATATAATAAATTTGTATTTGCAAAAATTATCAGGTCATTTAACTTTAAAATATTTTTATTACTTAAAACATAAAGATTTGTATCATTGTAATGTCTGATTAAATTAATTAATCTTATGTTTTTATGAGTATTCAGCAGATTTTATATTCCTAATTACTGTTTTGGAGGTAAAGTTTTATCTGTGTCAACTATTGTATGAGCTGCGATTGAAAAAGTGTGCTGTTAGCTTAAATTTATATGCAGCATTTTCTAGTTGAACACAAAAATGTAATCAAAACTTGCAGATGTTTAAACAGTATGTAAAACATTGATTTTATAGACTGTTATTGGACATCAAATTACTGAGTAGGTTTGATGTTTTATCTAAGTTTCATTTAAATAAACATTTACGATTTTGTCCATACATTTATGTCTGGAGATGAGTGCCATCACAGGCATGATCTATTTAAACAAGAAATCACTGTTATATGTCTTGAAATTCTTGGTGATTTTGTGGAATCTTCATCATCAGGATACACATTTTGTGGTTTTGTCATTTCATTCCATCAGAGCAACAGGAAAATTGTAGTTTATTTAGTTCTCTAAGATGTGGTTGTCCAGTCGCCACCAATTCAACAAATATTAGTACCACAAGTAACCAATCTACATTAATGCTAGTTAATATTTAGTATCGTAAGAATGTTTGGTTACTCCACATTTAAATACTGTATAACTGGTAATTTTTGCGGTAATTTAATTTTTGCGTTATTTCGCAGTTGACACTCAACCGCAAAATTTAAAATCGCGTAAAAAAGTATGAAGATTCCTATCCGTAAATAACAGTAAAGTTTTACAAACATGTGTCGATCGATATTTTGTTACCCTTCGGGATATTACTTATATTAATTATCTCGGTGGTAATAAAAATCATCGAAGCGAAGTGAATAGTTTTCTCGTTTTCTGAGTTTTAATAAAATATTCACTATTAAAACTCCAATAAATTTTTCCTTTATTGTTATTGTCCATCAGATAGATACAAAATAAAAGATGTTTTTACAAAAAACAAAAACACAAAAAAATTTTCCTTTATTGTTATTGTCTACCGGTACAAAACAAAGGATGTATATACAAGAAACTGTGATTAATCCGTTATTTAACCGTTATTATTACCTGTAAATATAGATTTCCAATTAAAACACCTACCTGTTATTTGTTTGCGTGTATTAACTAAGTTCTATCAGAAATTTATTGCCGAGTGGTCAAGGTAGTTCGTCTACTATTGATCACGTGGTATGTCAACACTGAGATTGCGGGTTCGATTCTCACTGCAGGCAGGGTGTACTCGACTCCAATCTTAATTGACAAGGATTGTCAGTTTTCCTACCGCAGGTCGGGGTTCTCTCCGGGTACTCCGGCTTCCTCCCCCAATAAAAACTGGACGCCATGAGATAGCTGAAAAATTGCTGAAAGTGGCGTTAAAACACCATTCAAACAAACAAATAAAACAGAAATTTATTGTCAATGCAATCCCAATTAATAAAAAACTCACTTTATTTTACCTGTTTTGCCGATTTATTCTGCACTTTTTTTTCATTATTTTAGGTACACTTACAGGTGAATTTATTCCACCACAAGTCATATATCAGGGAACAACAGAAGCTTGTCATGCTCAATATGATTTTCCTTTAGCGTGGAACATAACTCATAACCCAACTCACTTGGTTAAACAGGATCCAAAACAGAAATAAACACTCGACATTTTTTTTTTGTTAAAGATGTAAAACCGCAAAAATTAAAATCAGCAAAAATAAAATATCAGAATTTCAATCCCAATCCGCAAAAATTTCACACCGCAACAATTACCAGTTATACGGTAGCTTTTTATATGATCTTATTGTTAACTGTCTATATATTGTACTAGGTCATACTTTACATGAAGTCTTCATTCTGAGAGAGGGAAAATTCAAGAGAATACCAGACCTAGTCGTTTGGCCTAGTAAGTAGTTAATCTATGCATGACTTCTGGGATGTAGCAGAATAAGTTTGTCCAGGACAGTTAAACAACAAATAGCAAAATTTGGGGAAATATTCGACCAAATAACAGCCCAGGGTGGTTAAGGGAAGTCTATGAGATAGGCCAAATATTTGGGACATTTTATCTGCATATGCATACTTTTTTATTCTGACATTCGACTATATATAATAAGAAATTTAAATAAAGTCCAACCTGCAAAATATACATGTATCCGTGCTATGCACTTATATTTCATTGAAAGGGTCTATGGTGATCATTTAATCCCTGTCCCTTCCACGAAAATGAAACATCAGGTTTCAAATTTATTTTCAAGACATGAATACTCAGTTGTGTTGGGGAATTTGACAAAAATTATAACTGATCCTTTGATACATTTACAGAGGTATGATTAGTGTTATAGGCTTTATTTTTTTTATATGCAGATATTTAAGCATTTTCATATATCTAGTATTTCCCTACAGAAACAAATATTGGTTTTTTATTTAACAGACTTTTTGACTTAGATCTACATGAGCAGTATTAATAGGGGGATACAATAACACCCCAATAACACTCTTTCATTACGAGTTTTGAAACATAAGAAGGTACACACATAAGTAGGGCAGATCATGACAGGTCTGTTGACAAGGTACACACATAAGTAGGGCAGATCATGACAGGTCTGTTGACAAGGTTTTTCTTCACAAAAATCGTTATTTTTGAGTTATTTTTTTTTTGTTTTTTACACATGCAAGTATTTTTCTGTTCATAACAGATACTTTCAGAATTGTTAATGTATCTATACCACAATTGACCACATGATCATATTTTGCTTCCTATGCAGATGTTCATTGTTTTTCAATAACGCAGACCTCAACAATGTTCGGCAAACATCGGAAATACTATTTTAGTAACTTACTTTTTTTTTGCTCAAAGCTGTTAACTTTAATTCAAAGAAAAACAAGATATTTATTTTGTATCATTTGTAACATGAGGCCTGTCTGCTTTCTAGCATGTAGTACGTATATAGCCAGTCAAAATCGACTGAGCTAATGGAGAACTTCTTTAGCTAACTTGGTTAGAGAGCTGGCTCGCAATACTGAGATCATGGGTTCGATCCCCAGCAGTGACAATGGCGTTATTTCATGCTCTACCGTTACATGTGGCGCCCAATTGAAAAACCCACATGGAGGATTTGTCGGGTTTGTTGTGAATCATCATGAGTATGATGATTCTATTCGTAAGGGGGGAAGAGTGTAACAGGAGGCCTGTCTGTGTTCTAGCAGGTAGTAGGTATATAGCCAGTCAAAATCGACTGAGCTAATGAAGTACTTCTTTAGCTCACTTGGTTAGAGGGCTGGCTGACAATACTGAGATCACAGGTTCAATCCCCAGTAGTGACAATGTCGTTATTTCATGCTCTTCCGTTACAAATTATTTAGCAAAACACTGTACAATGATTTAATAAAGCAGTATTTCTTGGTAAAAAAAATTAAATTAAACAGTCACTTTATTTATTTAGTCGTATACATTAAAACATCATTTATAATCCAAGGTTGATAACAGGTGGCCAAATATGAAATAATTTACATGTATATAAATAAAATATTTTTAAAATATATTTCAGGTTGTCATAATGAAGTAGTAAAGCTTGTGGAATTGTGTTGTAAACATGATGTTGTAATAATTCCATTTGGAGGTATGTTATGACAATTGATTTCAAAGTTTTTACACATTTCCTTATTTTGTCTACACATGTCTAGCCCATCTAGAGGTACAAATTGAATTATTTCTACAAATAAAGTTTCCATGATGTTTAAAAGGCAATAGATTTGTTTATGTTGCTAGAGTTGAATTGATCTTAAAAAGATCTCACCTGCTTAATTGTTACTCATATATACTTACAGGAGGAACAAGTGTTTCCTGTGCAGTGGAATGTCCCCCAGAAGAACAAAGAATGATTGTCTCCCTTGACACATCACAAATGGTAAGATCACAAGATTTGTTTCCCTTGACACATCATAAATGGAGCAAAAATGCATCTTCCTTAATACATTAACAAATTACAAAGATCAAATGGTTTGTTCTCCCAGATACACCACAAATGGTATAGAAGACAAATTTGCAGTGATTCATCAATATGGTAAGAAAAAATGGCTTTCTCACTGTCATCTACACAAACAATTCTTGGTCATAAGACATCTTTGAAAGATTAAGATCAAGTTCGGTAACCAAGTGAGATCACCGATCTAATTATATAGTGGACATTTTAAAAAAAGTTGAGTTATGCATTTTCAGTTGCAAAACCACAACTACAGGAGTGGTCTTTAGTTATATTACCTATTTTTTACACTGAAACATAACAAATTGAAAGAATAAATAAATTGTCTTCCTTGATACATCATAAACGTTTGCTTCCTTTGTTGCATTACTGATGGTGAGGACAAAACAAATACCTCCCTTCCCGTGATACATCAGAGATTGTGAGGACAAAAGAATTATCTCTCTTCCTACTTTACAAATCGACACAAATAGTATTGATGAAAGTTTTGTCTCCCTTGATATGTCCAAAAAAAGTGGTAAGAGCAAATGGTTGTCTCCCTTAATTGTTCACAATGTTGCATAACTAATGGTATAACAAATAAATTGTCTATCTTTATCAATTACACATGGTTTGTCTCTGATACATCTAAGATGGTAAAGACACATGATTTTGCCACCTTGATGAGCTATTCAAAGAAATTCTAATATGGATGTAGGCGCAGCCTAAATGCGAGCATCGCACATTGTTCATGTCGTTACTTCAGAGCCCCCTAACAGTGTTTCTACATTCCATTGATGACGTGACGTCTTATCAAATGTGTTAACACGGTGACGTCACAAAACTCAATTTCAAATATTGCGTTTCAGATTGAAAAACAAATTGTCTGGCATTTTTGTAGTAATTTAAAAAATAAACACTTTAATTTTATCGATGTCAAAATTATTTTTGTCTCCTTTTACATTATTTATTTTTTTGTTCGTCTACAATATTTTCTTCGGATAGCTCAGCTACCATCTGAAATGGATTTGTTCATATGGATCACGTGACTTTTTTTACACACACGCATGTAACCGTATAGCTCGCATCTGCGATGCTCGCTATAATTCATTGTTCTGAGAGAATATAATTTTCTTTGAATTCAATGCAGTAGTTTATGCAAACTTTGACAAAAAGGGCCTTTTTTTATTTCAGAACAAAATATTGTGGGTTGATGAAAAGAATTTATCTGCCTGCTGTGAAGCTGGAATTATAGGTCAAGATTTAGAACGCAAGGTATTTCTTTTTCTGTCAAATATCTCATAGGTGTAATTTGTAGAACGCCTGGATGTTTGGTTGCATTCTAATGCTAAAAGCAAGGTAAATACGTTTCATGCTAGTTGTTTTTCTAAGAACACAGCAGGTGGTGCTAGGACTGGAATAATATTGGACAGCATTTTTCCAAATTCATTCAGATTGCTGCTTTTTCAAAGGTCTAATAGACATCACCAGTTAAAAACTGAAAGGACCGGAAAAAATTGTGGAAAGTAGGATATCAAAGTTTAATAAAATTAAAGAATTATAATTTTGCAGCATACAAATACATTGTAGTAGAAAAATTGTTCAGTTTGGTAAATTTTCACTCTGTCTTGAAAAAATTATGATCTTCTGACTGGATGTCCTGAAAAATTGAAATATGTTTGGAAATACCTTTTTTTTTTGCTATTTTCTTTTTTTAGTTGTTGTTTCTTAAAAATTATATCATATTCAGCAATGCCATCTTCAATTTTATTTACAGGTGGCATCCTCTCTTATAATAAATATGCTAGCATCCAACTTTGTATTTTGAAAAAGCATGCACTAGTTTATTTTAGTCATGTTACAAACATAAAATGGCACTCAACAACATACACTTTAATGAAGGAATAACTCTTTAGAACTCTGTCTCCTTTAAATGATTTTTATTGAAAGATTAGATATATACATTGTATCTTACCTGGACCAAATGTTTGTTTGAGTTTCATGTATTGGCATTACTTTGCTCCTTTCATTATCATTGGTTGGCATCCATCAACGGGCATTAATTGTTAACATTTTAAATCTTTTCCTCAGAAACGGCTATGATAATTTAACCAAAGTTGGGCCGAATCATTCTTAGTGTGTCTTTAAAAGTTTGATTTTTTGTTACATTGAACTGATCAATTTACTGGCTTAAAAGAACATATTTTTTTTGTCTTATACATGTACATGTATCTTCAAAATCATAACCAAAAATATTGATGATTGACTCTATATACAATGTGCATGTATTTTCCTTTAATGACTATTTTGTGTTTTTGGCTATTGTAAGAAAACGGTAATAGAGAGTGAAACTGTAAACAGCTGACAGATGTTTAGCAAGTCAACATCTAACAACAGACAAATATTGTCAAACAACCCCTTGAAGGAGTTATTTCTTTTTATAATTTTTGCTTCATCTTTTTGGCTATTTGCTTGAAAACTATAATAGTAAAGTAATCAACAGAACAAGATCTGAAGAAAGTAGACACGTGTTTAATCTGACATCCCTAATGTGTTAGGATAGCTAAAAGTGAATTATGTTCTTGGTAAGCAATTATAGGCTCTCCTGTGAACCTCTGATTGACATCATAATGTTATAAATATGAATGTTTTTAGTTGGCAGAGAAAGGTTTCTGTACAGGACATGAACCTGATTCTATGGAGTTCAGCTCCCTTGGTGGATGGGTGGCAACCAGGGCATCTGGCATGAAAAAGAACATATATGGCAATATAGAAGACCTGGTAAGTATCTCAAGTGTATCTCTCTAACAGTTATGAGTAGCTTTACATTCTTTTTTGTAAATTCTTTTATCCATGAAGCTACCAAAACTAAGATTTTGAGCATAACTTTGCACAGGCTGTGCTAAATTCCAACTTAAATTAATAATGTTTGGCGGTTTTCACAGTGTACTCTCCCAATAAAATTAGGACAAAATAATATAGCTGAAAAAATATTGAAAGTGAGAAGTGCATAACACCAAAAAAACCAAGAAACCTTAAATATTTTTATTTTAACAAGAAATACATCACACTCTTATGAGTTCCTCATTAAGTTGGAAAAATACTGCTGTTGTATAGGAGTAGACCGTCATTAAATAGGTAAAATTGTTTGTATTAAAATTTGCATTTTTATTAACACTGAAATTATACAGAATAAGCTCTGATACAAATAAAAAACCATACAGAATGACAAATACATGACCAATATAGACAAATACAAATGACAATTGACACAAACAAGACCTATACCAAAGAACAGGGTGTTCTAGCAGCATCAACTGTTCCTTCTCCTCATGCGGTACCTGTCATGCTAAGCCTGTTCACTTTAATGGTCACAATCCAGTAAAGGTTTTAACTAATGGATAGAGTGAAAGCTTTACCTGTTCATTTGCCATGTAAATTTTTATGTAAATCTTGAGGTTACCATCATGAATTAGAAAATCGTTATGGGGTATCTACACAAATAGTGATTGATATTTTAAGGTAACTAAAAGTATGTAGTCAATTTTCGGACCTTGTATCAGTTTTCCCATTAGTTACACAATGGGTATTACCGGTACTAGTGAAGCAATGCTCATCCTTCTTAAACACCTGATATCACCACTTGTGTTGTTTGTTGTATGTTTGCTATTTTGCATGATTGTTTTTTTTTAGTTTTTGTACGGCTTTCTCATTACATATACATCTCAGTAACATTAACTTCAGAATCGTCTTACAATTGACAGGTGATCCACGTCAAGTTTGTCACACCTCGTGGTGTCATGGAGAAGAGTTGTCAGGTTCCAAGAATGTCATCAGGTTTAGATATTCATCATTTCATTTTGGGTTCAGAAGGTAAGCTATTTTGAACAATATTAGGGGCCAAGTTATATAAGACATAAATTTCATCACATTGGCATTTCCAAGTTACGTAAAATATTAAATTCATTACATGATCAGGTGACATAAGTTGTATTGCAAGTTCAGGGCCTGTCACATAAGACATTAATATTATTACTTAAGGGGAAGAAAGTTATTTGGATATTTCTTTATATATATTCATCACATGTTCATGGTTCAAAGTACATAGAGCATCTTTTTTCACAAGTTTTCAGATGTTACATTGTCCATTACTTCCAGAATATACATGACATTAATAGCTGTTTCACTACAAACTCAGTTGTTCCTTTGCATCTAATATTTCAACTTGATGTTGAATGTAATTTCACAGAATACATTTCACAACATCACAATCTATATATGTAGATGAGTAGGATGTCATTTCATCTAGATTAATCACTGTGGATACATTATTGTTTATCAGATATTATTTTTGTGGATTTTGTGTGGACATGTAAACTATGTTTCACACACAGAAAATATTATTTCCGGTATGCTCCAATAGATGCAGGTGACAAATCCACAAAATTATATATATCATGGAAACTGAAATCTTTTCATAAACCATGAAAAAAATTGTATTCATGAGGTATCCACAAAACTATATCTATCCACTGTAATTGATTTTTTTTTACACCATGTTCAGCAGTCATTGGATTCTAGCATGTTTTTTTTAAATGGTGAGAGGAGAGCTAGAACATAAGGTAATAATAAACCCCATACTGTTGACAGAAAAACTGGGGATCCCAATAACTTTTTGGTTCTGTCTAAATTATATGTTTGGCAAATCACCATGATGTGTATATTTTTATTCAGGTACATTAGGGGTAGTAACAGAAGTCACACTGAAGATAAGGCCCATACCTGCTTGTAGGAAGTATGGTTCTATTGTGTTCCCTCAGTTTGAGAATGGAGTAAGTTGTTTGAGGGAAGTAGCCCGGCAGGTTAGTATTCATAATCTGTATAAGTAACTTTACCATGTATCTCTGCTTTGGGGTGGGTGGAATATCAATTTATTTACTGCTGTAAGACTGTTACATTTGGGATACCAATTATACTAAGTTTGTTTGTTTGTTTGAATGATGTTTAAAGCCACTTTATGCAATTTTTCAGCTATATCATGGCATCCAGTTTTTATTGGGGAGGAAGCTGGAGTTAACAGAGAAAACCACTTACCAGCTGTAGGAAAACTGGCATTCCTTTAGGTTAAAGTGTGAAAAGCATGCATCTACAATTTACTTTTCTGTACCTATAATCAGGGCTATTCCATAATAAAGTGTATGGGATAGTTGGATGGCAGTTCAGAAATATAACCACAACCATTTGACCATAAAACAAAGAAACCCATTCTTACATTACCAGTAGAGTTTTAATAAAATAGCCTAACAAAAATATAGTAATCATTGAGTTTGATATTTACAACTGAAAAACTGTGTATGTCTTTGTAGAGATGTGCCCCAGCATCAATCAGGCTGATGGACAACCAACAATTCCAGTTTGGCCATGCTTTAAAACCAGAAACCAAATCACTCCTAACCAGCTTTATAGAAGGCATTAAGAAGTTTTATATTACCAAGCTGAAAGGATTTGACCCACACAAGTTAAGTGTAGCAACACTTTTGTTTGAAGGAACTAATGAGGTAGGATTATTTTATTGTTCAAAACAATGATTGTGGTCATGAAATCTATTAAAAATTGTACTGGTCTTCTTGTGTAGAAGGGGAAGTCCTAGTTTGGGAACATTTAACTTTTCTGTCTGTTCGTTCGTCCTTCCAACCCACCTCAGGTTACCTTTATATTCCAGCTTTCTTTTATGAAAAAACTTCACCTTCCTGAAACTTGATACCCAGTTACAACATGGTTAGATCTATTAAGAGGCAAACTTCTGTAGGGCTATGTGAAATATTTCTTGCTTGAGTGAACTTAGAAAAATTTATTGTTTACCAATATGTGCCAAGTGGTAAATCAGTGTTGCTGAGACACATTTTTTCATTATACCCATAGGGGATAAGGGGTTTACTTTTTTCAGTTTATGTGTATGTTTTGCCAAAAACCGTCAGACCTTCGGTCCTAACCGGCATATTATTCTTAGGACCGGCTGATTTGATTATTGTGTAGGACCCACTGTCCAGTCCAAAAATTTCATAGCAAGGTCCGGCAGACCAAAATTTTTTGTCTGATAAACAATAAAACCTTCCGCCGTGAGTCAAAAATATTGTCCTCAACTAAAACTAAAGATCCTGGAATTCCCCAAATAATAAATAACATTGCGCATGCACGGTGGCATGGTTGCTCCAATTGATAAGGGAACGAGTTGGATGTAACGTATAGAGGTTCTCTTCAGGATCAAAGACTGGTATTAAACTTTTAAAAAAATTTCCTCAAATTGTATCTGTACAGCAACGGTTACCACACTGGACTACAAAGCTGTCTTACTCGAAGTTGCACCTTGATAATGTCGCCTCGATATTTCACCATCGGGTCGTACTGTATTGCCGTGACTTCTAGAACTTGATTAAATATTCAATACCAATTAAAATAGCAAAGAATTTGTGTATTTAACAGTTTTCAAAACATTTCTACATCTTGCAAATAGATTATGTGCCATTTGTTTATTGTTCCGTGATTCATCTAATAACCGAAATAGAATAACGAGAGAAAAAAGGAGTATAACGGCCCTTAATGAACAATGGTAACCAATTGGTGAACAAACACAATTAAATTGGTTTTAAAATTAAAGTTCTTTGAAACTATATTTTATTAAATCATTGTCTCTGATTAATATATAAGCTGCAATTGAAAGACTAAAGTTTACTGTCTCATGCAGCATTTATTTTCGGGTTTAATAAAATGTCATTTAATTTATATTCTTTGGACATTTTGTCCAGATAAAATTGGCATGTACATGATGAACTGATTGGAAAATTATGATGCATAGAATTACTTATGATGGTTACATCTATACAAGTTTTTACAAGTTTTTATTTGCAAATAACTTTTATGGCTACTTGTAGACAGCAAAATACTTGCTATATCTGGTGCTTTTTTCAATGATTAATGCCATAATGGTAAACGTATGTGCAGTTGATGTTATTTCTTACCATGAATAATAATAAAAAACTTAATCTATTTGTGTTATGGTTTAAAAAAGCAAGAAAAATCATCCAGAAAAACCACAATTATTAACAATTTGATCTAAATACAAGAAAAAAATTATGTAATGACTGCGGAGTTAAGTATGTTTATATGGTTTCCCTTATTTTTCCCTAGCATTTACCAATCAGGGCCTCACTACTACCTGTTTAGTTACCAGGGTGAAGCGACTCTACTTTTTGAGTGTGATGACCCGTGCTGTAAATGTATATAGTATTTCCCTTTTCAATCATAAAAATGATTAAAAAAATATGGGTCTGACAAAAACTTGGTAGGACTGACAAAACATTGATATCTGTCAGTCCTACTGCAGACCTCTTAGCATTTTCGGCGATGATTAATGATACAAAAACTGAAATTTTATTATTGGCTTTTGTATGATCATGTCATATTGTGGGATTATCAGACCTCACTGGCATTATAGTGCAAGGGGGGGGGGGGGGACATCATCAGGGATTATTACCTCACAGTAATACTTGTTAAACATATTCCTGTTTTGTGGACATAGATTTTATCATTTTTCTCTGCGCAAAGGATAGATTTTATGTTTCATTCATTGTGAATGCAGTTGTATTTCCACATTCTTACATTGTCTTAGTCATCAGCTTTTTGGAACCAATCAAATTACTTGAAATCTTTCGCTTGCTCTTTATATTTTGAAATGTCACCACACAGCAACAATAGAATAACTGTTAGCAAGTGAGAGATTTAACTGTAGTTAAATCACCATACAAATGTTTATTTCATGCACACTTTTATGAAGTGTCGGCTGCTGTATCTGGTGAGGGTGATGTTATAAAAATGGACTACTGTATTCACATCACCAAAATAATCTACAAAAAACATCTAAAGATGGGATAAATTATATGCTTATTGATGGAATTATCAGTTTATTTTTGACATTAAATTTGTTTATTTTGTTTTACGTTATTTGTTTCTTGCATATGACAGGAAGTAGCTGCACAAGAGAAAAGAATTTATGAAATAGCTGCACAGTTTGGGTAAATTTGTTTATATTTCTTTATTTTTATTGTTATAATATTTCTGCCAGAATATCAGCCTAATGATGTTAGCTGGTCATGTTATTAATGTTCTTGTCAGATTTTAGAACTCATAGGTTTTCATTTCTTTATATTTATATATATTTATATTTATATATTGATTTATATCAAAGCAAATTCAGATTCATTTTGGGTTTTTTTTCTTAATTTTTTTCTTATTCTTTCATTACAATTGTCTGTAAAAGCCAGGTGATAAATAATAATGAAATTCTTGAGAGACCAAACATACAAAAAATCTAGAGAAACCTGTTTCCTTTCCAATTTTAAATCCCTTATATAACCAAATTATTTCATTGCCCTATGATGTTGTTTTTGTCCCACCAATGAAAGTTGGGGAACAAATAGATTTTGGGTCTATTCGTCTGTCTATCCGTCCCACCTCAGGTTTACCTTTGCGTTGACCCTTTTTTGTTTATGAAGACACTCATATTTATGAAACTGGTACAAAGTTACAACATGATGAAATCAATCTCTTTATTGGCAAAATTCTGTAGGGCAATAATTCACACTTGAATGAACTAGGAAATGTGAGTGTTTACTGATATGTGAGGTCAGTGTGGCAAAGACACATTTTTTATTTGTGTTTACTGATATGTGAGATCAGTGTTACAGAGACACATTTTTTTGTTTGGTTAATTTTGTTATTAAGACAAATCCTTACAGACTGTAGCAGCCATTTATAAACCTTGTCATTTTGAAAATAACATCCATAAAAGACATGCAAACTGATGAAAGGTAATTCATGTACATTCATGTTACTAGATATTTATAGAAGTAACACACATTTCCATTCAATTTAACATTTAAAGTACTCTATTAAACTGAAGAGTATCTAAGGTGATAAGAGCTTCTTCCTGTTTTACCATCTTGCTTCAAAATTTTTAGATTTGATTATACTAAGGAACCAGTACAGTTGAACCACATGTGGTAGTGATAGTTAATTCAAAGTTATATTCTGAAACATATGTATATTATTACTTACTGTAGAAAATTGCAGAAAATCATTTTCACTTAAAATTTTGTTCAAATTTTAATTGTATAAGCTTCATGGGAAATATTGTCATCTGCCATAAAATACAAAATCCATGCTTTTTAATATGCGGAGTTCAAACTTTAGAAAAATGTCAGCCGTATTATAAACTTTCATGTTTTAGAGGATTACCAGCAGGTGCAGAGAACGGAGAGAGAGGATACATGCTGACATTTGTTATAGCATACCTTAGGGTAAGGTCTGATTAGTAAGGGCCTAAATACTTACAATTTATATGAAACATAACTTTACATAAATGGTGTGTTCTGCTGCAGTGAGAACTTTATCAGCTATTTTATGGCCAGAGCAAAATTCAGTGTACAGTTTAGTTTCATAAGTCTGCTTTGATCTTGAGTCACAGGCTTGAGGATCAAGTAAAAGATTTAACTTTAATGAGGTTGAAATTGCTGAAATGGGTGGGTAGTTAAAAATGTCTTCCCCAAAGTCTTATATTTCCTGTATGGGCAGTTATTCCAATTGTACAGTGCCTTCCTGGGTCATGTACCATATATGTGTAGAACAGTTTAATAGAACAGCCCTTGCTGTATAAGGTATTACTACTGCAATATTTATATTATCAACTTTACAGAATTCTTCACAGGTACTAAAGTTATAAGCCTTTTATTATGGAATTGTTTAAGGAATGTTTTCCAGACTCAGGAACTCAGGAACTCGGGAAATTTTATAAAACAGAGCAGCTTTTGTGTTAACTGTTCCCTTTTTATGTGCTGCAACCCAGCCATTTTAAACTTTAAAAAAGGATTTGTTAGCCTTATGGTCTGTTTAAAATAGGCCTCATAACCCGTCACTTTGTTTATGTGCATTCAGAAAAACTTATTTATCATTTTCTGTAACCGTATAGGCATATGATTGAGTATTGGAAAAATTGTATTTAGAATAAAAGAACTTATGATTTATTTTGTTTGTAGGATCTGGGATTTGATTATTACATTGTTGCAGAATCCTTTGAAACTTCCGTTCCCTGGGACAGGTTAGTTAATGTCTTTATTTGATAAATCAGTTTTTTAACATCAAGAGGTCAATATTTCATCTGTATTAATGATGAGAAAAGTTAACAAACAATAAATCAGTTGATAAGTATTCCCAGAATTGAAGATAGTACAGACTCATGATCTGGGCAAAATTTTCAGGAAAATGAGGAAACAGTAGTCTCACAGCCAACCACCTAAGGACCACTCGAAAAAAGTTGGTGTAGACATCTTGGTCCAATTTGTAACATTTAATGAGAACACTTGATCAATATGCAGACCCCAAAGTTATCACTGTCCAATTTTATCCAACATTGACAAAGGGTCTCTGTTTTAACGAGGGATGATCATTAATAAACTTTTCATAGTTCCTTCTTCTATGAAACCACAAGACCAATTACCGGGTAAAATCAAACTGTGCAAGAATGTCTTGTAGATGATCCTTAAAGAAGTAGGTGTGATAAGGTGAAAATGGAAGAAATAAATTGAATTTTAATTCAACCAGTGATGCCATTTAGTTCACAAAGCAGTTAGAATGTTTTTAATAATCAATATTTCTAGAAAATGCAAGTCTTCTGAAACTATAAGGCTAAATGCAGCGGTAGGTCCTATTAAAATGTCCTCTTTTTAGCTCACCTGGACTGAAGGTCTAGTGAGCTTTTGCCATCACTTGGCGTTGTAAACTTTAAAAAAAATCTTCTCCTCTGAAACCACTTGGCCAATTTTTTTCAAGCTTGGCCACAATCATCCTTAGGCTTCCTAGTTTCAAATTTGTACCCAGGGTGTTGATAAACAGATGGCAGCTGTTACTAAAAATAGAACATGGGTGTCAACACATTTTTGATCATTATCTCAAAAATTATAATAGATATAGAGAAAACTGGTACTTCAAATTAATCAGCACATTAAGGTCTACAATAGTTGCTATTAGTGTGAAGTTGTGTATTGGCTTCTTGTATGAGTTAAATGCCCTTTAATGACGATTTTTTACAAATTTTTTGGTATTTACAATATAACTTGAAAACTATAAGAGGTAGAGTTAAACTGTAAATAGCAAAAATGATCAGTAATAAAAGCCCTGCAATTCACTAAGTTGGTCTGAAATTGTCAGATGACTCCTTACATGAGTTATTGCCCTTAAATGACAATTTTTTATGAAATTTTCTATTTTTGGTCCTGTTACTTAAAAACCATAACAGTTAGAGTGAAACTAATATGTAAATAGGTGTGACCTATCAGGCGAGTGATATCCCTTCAATATTGATCCTAGGCAGTAAAAGTCTATACTATAGTATAATAATTTTACCTTACTTTGATGCATAATTGTTAAATAAGTAATACCAAATTATTAATGTGAAATGTTATGTGTACATCCAATGTCCACTTAAAAAAGGATAAAACTAGCCCAGGACAGTCAGGTAATGTGTTAAAATATTTGAAAACAAGGGTAATTACTTATTGTCGCAGGGGTATAAAAATCCATAAATTCCTCCAAAACATCTTTTGCATAATAAAACAACTACAGCCATCCGTGGGGACCTCAATGGCCAAGTGGTTAAGATAGTTAGTCTACTATTGTAGTATTGATCACATGGTCTGTCAACCATGATGTTGTGGGTTCAATTCTCACTGATGCACTTGACTGCAATTATTATCTTATATGACATTGATTGCTAGTTTTCCTACCAAATGTCTGGTTTTTCTCCAGGTACTACAGCTTTCTCCCCCAATTTAAACTGGATGACATGATGTAGCTGAAAAATTGCTGAGTGGCGATAAACATTCAAACAAACAAACCAACCATCCTTGTAATTGTATACCATTATACTATAGATCATTTTATTTCATTAATGCCATAAAGGGAGAAGCACTCCTGTCACTATTGGGGATGGTACTAATGTCACACCTGTAAATTTTCTGGAACACCGAGTTTGAAGAGTAGACTTTCAATGTAGGCAGTGCTCAACTGCTATTTTAGTTGACAAGGATTGACAGTTTTACCAATAAAGGTCAGGTACTCCAGCATCCTCCTCAAATAAAAACCATGAGATAGTTGAAAAATTGCTGAAATCGGCATTAAACGACAATCAAACAAACAAACATAAATTTTTTGGTCCAAAGATAAGTGAGAGACAGTGATTTCATGCCGTGTCAATACAAGTGTGATATTGTTGTTCAAATACATATAATTATGTTTTTAGATATTTTATTAAGTTAACCATAACCAGCTGTCATATACATGTAAATATATGTGCCTACTAAATAAATAAATAATTTTTTTTTCTATATTTCCAAGTTTAAAGTGTAACTTCAATGACGATATCTATAGAGTAGACCCATGTGTGTAGATCATGAATCACACAAAAATCAAGCTTTAAAATATAATCCTCACTTTTAAAAAAAAGCAGGAACTAAATTTCTTGTTGAAAACCTTTTTTTTTCACCCATGGACTTAAAAGAAAGACAAAAGTTTTGAAATATAAAAATTACACTTTGCATTTGCGAGGCATTTTGAACAGAAAAGTTAAAACAATTTAAATTCAGTTGTTAAAATTAGCAGTGTACTGATGGACCACAACTGATATATATCCCAGTGATCTGGTAACTTTCTGAAAGTCTTAGAAAAAATTTTCTTGTAAATTTTCTTGTAGATTAATGTTTTTAAGCATAACATATCAACAACACCAGATTAATGAGCAGTTATTAACTGTTAGCCTGGTTAAACTATCTCTGTACATTTCACTTGGTTTAGAACTGTAAAAACTAGATATCAGTGTCATAGATGGAGTCCATCTCTGTGTGTCCAGCTGACCTTGAGGTCAAGGTGAAAGGTCATCAACCATGGTATGTGCCACATTGCCTTGATATTATCTACATGTACTCACATACCAAATATCAAATGCCTACCTCAAAAGATAAAAAAGCTATAGCTTGGACACGATTAGTTTCTGACAGATGGACCGACAGACTATAGGGTATTGGCCTTAATAAAAGTAGAAACCTCAAAATAAAGCTTTGTCACTGGCTTCTAATTCATTTAATGGATTTTTTTCTTTCAGTGCTCACTTGTTCAGTTGCCTTGATTACAGTAGTAATGTATTTTTTGAGACATTTTGGCAAAATTTTAGAGTGGTATTGTTTAATTTGATAGCAATTAGATGAAGTTGTTACAAAATACTACTTTATAATAATTTTGTTTAAAAAATGTGCATCACACAATTTAGATTCTTTTTAAGTAACTTTGGTGGCCCTTAAAAGGGCCAATTCAACACATTCTTTATTTGTCTCATCTATGTTGCTGCCGTCAAACTGTGGCCTTGTCCTGTCCAACAATCAGTTTCAGTATTTGTATTCCCACTTTTATATGTGTAGGTTCTGCAAGTAAGTGACTATAATTCCAGGATTTATAATTCTGTCTTGCTTCTGAAAAATATACAGTTAAGATTTAACAATAAAATCATAACATTTAAAATATTAATAAAATGTACAAGCTGAACAAGAGCTATTTCTTAAAAGAACACAATATTTCGTTTTAATTATCAATCAATCAATCAAACAATCAGTTTATTGGATAAAAACACATGAATCAACAATACAATGTAATCAATAAGAAATAAGAAGAATTATATTAAAATACAATTAGAACATTATAATGTGTGAAAATTATCAAGGTATAGTTCAGTAGTACCAGCCTCTTTACTTGTCTAAACAGGGACAGGGTAGTACCTAAGGTAAAAATATTGGTTGTCTGCATGATATAAGCTAAATAGCAGGAACTACTTGCTCCCTATAGTAGACTGGTTATAAGACTTATAATTCAATTTTTGTCTCGCCTGCGACGAAAGTCGCTGGAGGCGAGACATATGTATGGGAATCCGGCGGCGGCGGCGGCGGCGGCGTAAACACTTGACATCTTGCTTCATATCTTTGTAAGCCCAAGCCCTAGGTCCATCAAATTTGGTCCAGAGGTAGCTTATGATGAGTACTTGCCAGTCAGTCACCTGTCACCTGACCTTGACCTCAATTTCACGGTCCAGCGACTACGTTAAAGTTTTAGGGTTACGACAGTTCCTCTGTAACTACGCATGGTAGGATGACAATATTTGGTGTATAGGTTGCTGATGACTAGTACATGACTGTCTGGTAGGTGTCACCTGACCTTGACCTCAATTTCACGGTCCAGCGACTACGTTAAAGTTTTTGGGTTACGACAGTTCCTCTGTAACTACGCATGGTAGGATGACAATATTTGGTGTATAGGTTGCTGATGACTAGTACATGACTGTCTGGTAGGTGTCACCTGACCTTGACCTCAATTTCACGGTCCAGCGACTACATTAAAGTTTTTGGGTTACGACAGTTCCTCTGTAACTACGCATGGTAGGATGACAATATTTGGTGTATAGGTTGCTGATGACTAGTACATGACTGTCTGGTAGGTGTCACCTGACCTTGACCTCAATTTCACGGTCCAGCGACTACGTTAAAGTTTTTGGGTTACGACAGTTCCTCTGTAACTACGCATGGTAGGATGACAATATTTGGTGTAAAGGTTGCTGATGACTAGTACATGACTGTCTGGTAGGTGTCACCTGACCTTGACCTCAATTTCACGGTCCAGCGACTACGTTAAAGTTTTAGGGTTACGACAATTCCTCTGTAACTACGCATGGTAGGATGACAATATTTGGTGTATAGGTTGCTGATGACTAGTACATGACTGTCTGGTAGGTGTCACCTGACCTTGACCTCAATTTCACGGTCCAGCGACTACGTTAAAGTTTTTTGGTTACGACAGTTCCTCTGTAACTACACATGGTAGGATGACAATATTTGGTATATAGGTTGCTGATGAATAGTACATGACTGTCTGGTAGGTTCCACCTGACCTTGACCTCAATTTCACGGTCCAGCAACTACGTTAAAGTTTTTGGGTTACGGCTGTTAACCTGTAACTATGCAGGGTATGGTGACAATATTGTGTATACAGGCTGCTGCTGATATTAAATGCTATTTACGTAATGCTTATGACGAAATTTATTTTCGTTACTGATGCGGAATACAGGCGAGACGTTTTTCTGTGTCCACACTTGTTCAATCTATAATTAAAATTTCCGGCTTCCTCCCCCAATAAAAACTGGACGCCATGAAATAGCTGAAAAATTGCTGAAAGTGGCGTTAAAACACCATTCAAACAAACAAAAAATATAATTAAAATTAAATCTTTCACATGCTACCCCCTTTGTTATTGGTCGCTAACACAGTGACCAATAACAAAAAGGGGGAGCAGGTGAAAGATTAAATTGTAAGTAGATTGTCACTTTTTTATTTTGGCTGTTTAAATTCAGTTAAATGGTAAGATCGGGATATAGACGAGCAAAGCATTATTTTCCCATTACTCAGATACACCAAATATTGTCATCCTACTAGCAGCCTAGCGTGGGCTGCAGAAAATTCTTCTGCCTGCAGCAGAGGCTGAAAATTGCAGCGTCACATGTCTGTTTAAATTCAGTAAATTGTGCAATCATAAAGTAAGAAATTAACACTTACCAATTAACAAGATTGGGTTTGTTTTTATGAACCAGGATCAGCAGACGAATTTACATGGCAGACGATCACAAGTCATGGCAGCAAATATCAGTTCACGTCAAGTATCGCAGGTCAGAAGCAGACGAAAAATAATTCACATCAACTATCGTTTCACTTTTTTTGCATAACATCAAAAATTAAAATACTTTGGTTAAAAAATAAATGTTTTATAAATATAACATTAAAAAAAAACATATTTTGTCTGTATTTTCTTCTCATGTTGAGTTTTGCATTTATTTTACGCAGTTGCAATAACTTACAAGAAGTAGAGTCAAAATGGAGGAAAGAAAATATCCTCCAAACAGAAAAAAATACATTATTAAAGGAAAAACATTTGAAGTTGTGTTCTGTTATTTTCGTTAACGAAATTTAAATTCTTGATACCTAGAAGCAGTTTTGTTGCACACTTTTCTCCTACAACAGAGATTTTTGTGATGTTGCGTAGAAATAGGAGATTAAATTTAAAACTTCCGGTTGCAAGAATTTTTTACAACTCTGTAGTCTCATACTCATAGTCATAGGATACTTCTACCATTAAGCAAGCTATCACTCGCTATAAAAAGCACAAATGATCAGCAATAAAAGCCCTACAATTCACTTAATTGCTCTGAAATTTTCAGATGACTCCATATAGGAGTTATTGCCCTTAAATGACAATTTTTGTCTCGCCTGCGACGAAAGTCGCTGGAGGCGAGACATATGTATGGGAATCCGGCGGCGGCGGCCCTAGGTCCATCAAATTTGGTGCAAAGGTAGCTTATGATGAGTACTTGCCAGTCAGTCACCTGTCACCTGACCTTGACCTCAATTTCACGGTCCAGCGACTACGTTAAAGTTTTTGGGTTACGACAGTTCCTCTGTAACCACGCATGGAAGGATGACAATATTTGGTATATAGGTTGCTGATGACTAGTACATGACTGTCTGGTAGGTGTCACCTGACCTTGACCTCAATTTCACGGTCCAGTCACTACGTTAAAGTTTTTGGGTTAGGACAGTTCCTCTGTTACCACGCATGGTTGGATGACAATATTTGGTATATAGGTTGCTGATACTAGTACATGACCTCAATTTCACAGTCCAGTGACTACGTTAAAGTTTTTGGGTTAGGACAGTTCCTCTGTTACCACGCATAGTAGGATGACAATATTTGGTGTATAGGTTGCTGATGACTAGTGCATGACTGTCTGGTAGGTGTCACCTGACCTTGACCTCAATTTCACGGTCCATCGACTACATTAAAGTTTTTGGGTTATGACAGTTCCTCTGTAACCACGCATGGTAGGATGACAATATTTGGTATATAGGTTGCTGATGACTAGTACATGACTGTCTGGTAGGTGTCACCTGACCTTGACCTCAATTTCACGGTCCAGGGACTATGTTAAAGTTTTTGTGTTACTGCAGTTTCTCTGTAACTATGCATGGTAGGATGACAATATTTGGTATATAGGTTGCTGATGACTAGTACATAACTGTCTGGTAGGTGTCACCTGACCTTGACCTCAATTTCACGGTCCAGGGACTATGTTAAAGTTTTTGTGTTACTGCAGTTTCTCTGTAACTATGCATGGTAGGATGACAATATTTGGTATAAAAGTTGCTGATGACTAGTGCATGACTGTCTGGTAGGTGTCACCTGACCTTGACCTCAATTTCACGGTCCAGGGACTATGTTAAAGTTTTTGTGTTACTGCAGTTTCTCTGTAACTATGCATGGTAGGATGACAATATTTGGTATATAGGTTGCTGATGACTAGTACATAACTGTCTGGTAGGTGTCACCTGACCTTGACCTCAATTTCACGGTCCAGGGACTATGTTAAAGTTTTTGTGTTACTGCAGTTTCTCTGTAACTATGCATGGTAGGATGACAATATTTGGTACATGTATATAGGTTGCTGATGAATAGTACATGACTGTCTGGTAGGTGCCATTTGACCTTGACCTCAATTTCACGGTCCAGTGACTACGTTAAAGTTTTTAGGTTACTGCTGTTCCCCTGTAACCAAGCATGGTAGGATGACAATATTTGGTATATAGGTTGCTGATGAATAGTAAATGATTGTCTGGTAGGTGTCACCTGACCTTGACCTCAATTTAATGGTTCAGCGACTACGTTAAAGTTTTTGTATTAGGACAGTTCCTTTGTAACTATGCATAGTATGGTGACAATATTTGGTATACATTCCATGCTCATAATTAATGCTATTTACGTAATGCTTATGACAAAATTTATTTTCGTTACTGATGCGGAATTCAGGCGAGACGTTTTTCTGTGTCCACACTTGTTTTATGAAATTTTCCATTTTTGTCCTTGAAAACTTGAAAACTATAACAGCAAGATTGAAACTAAAGTGCATAAATGATCAGCAAAGCAAGGCCTACAAATGATTGCTTAGTCTAAAATTGCAAGATGACTCTTTATAGGGGTTATTGCCCTTTAATTATTAATTTGGACAAATAAACAGTTTTTGTCTCGCCTGCGACGAAAGTCGCTGGAGGCTAGACATATGTATGGGAATCCGGCGGCGGCGGCGGCGTAAACACTTGACATCTTGCTTCATATCTTTGTAAGCCCAAGCCCTAGGTCCATCAAATTTGGTCCAGAGGTAGCTTATGATGAGTACTTGCCAGTCAGTCACCTGTCACCTGACCTTGACCTCAATTTCACGGTCCAGCGACTACGTTAAAGTTTTTGGGTTATGACAGTTCCTCTGTAACTACGCATGGTAGGATGACAATATTTGGTGTATAGGTTGCTGATGACTAGTACATGACTGTCTGGTAGGTGTCACCTGACCTTGACCTCAATTTCACGGTCCAGCGACTACGTTAAAGTTTTGGGGTTATTACAGTTCCTCTGTAACTACGCATGGTAGGATGACAATATTTGGTGTATAGGTTGCTGATGACTAGTACATGACTGTCTGGTAGGTGTCACCCGACCTTGACCTCAATTTCACGGACCAGCGACTACGTTAAAGTTTTTGGGTTACGACCGTTCCTCTGTAACTACGCATGGTAGGATGACAATATTTGGTGTATAGGTTGCTGATGACTAGTACATGACTGTCTGGTAGGTGTCACCTGACCTTGACCTCAATTTCACGGTCCAGCGACTATGTTAAAGTTTTGGGGTTACGACAGTTCCTCTGTAATTACGCATGGTAGGATGACAATATTTGGTGTATAAGTTGCTGATGACTAGTACATGACTGTCTGGTAGGTGTCACCTGACCTTGACCTCAATTTCACGGTCCAGCGACTACATTAAAGTTTTTGGGTTACGACAGTTCCTCTGTAACTACACATGGTAGGATGACAATATTTGGTGTATAGGTTGCTGATGACTAGTACATAACTGTCTGGTAGGTGTCACCTGACCTTGACCTCAATTTCATGGTCCAGTGACTACGTTAAAGTTTTTGGGTTACGATAGTTCCTCTGTAACTACGCATGGTAGGATGACAATATTTGGTATATAGGTTGCTGATGAATAGTACATGACTGTCTGGTAGGTTCCACCTGACCTTGACCTCAATTTCACGGTCCAGCGACTACGTTAAAGTTTTTGGGTTACGACTGTTCCCCTGTTACTATGCAGGGTATGGTGACAATATTTTGTATACAGGCCACAGCTGATATTTAATGCTATTTACGTAATGCTTATGACGAAATTTATTTTCGTTACTGATGCGGAATTCAGGCGAGACATTTTTCTGTGTCCACACTTGTTGTATTATAAATTAGTCTATAACACACCTAGAGTAAAACTGTAAATTTCTAAATTACCTATAGGACAAGGCCTACAAACCATTTAATTTTCAGAAATGTTTAGTTTTTGGACAGTAACTTAAAAGCCATAACTAGACTGAAACTTAAATTTCAAAAATTTAAATATAGTTGTAGTCATTTGGTTTCCATGTGAGCGATTACAGGCTCCTGGAAGCCTCTAGTTAAGTTGTTTATTGCCAAGTAGACCTGTAGTCTACATAGACTGTATAGTATCTGAAAGATTGTTGTTTCTTACTTTTTGCAATATTTTTCTTCCCATATTGAATTATTGATTTTTTATTATATCTTTGCATCTTTCTGAATAATTATAGATGTTTAGACTTGTGTAATAATGTTAAAGACAGACTGTTTAGAGAATGTAAAGAATATGGAATACAGTTTCCACCCTATATCACTTGCAGGTAAGCTATTTTTAGCTTATTTTACTGGCTGGGTAGTTCAGTCAACATTTATAAAAAAACATATCAACAGTCGTCATCCATCATCCTGAACATTCATGTCATGATATCAACATGGTACAAATGTCCACAATATGTATGAAGACAGAATTAAGGTCACTGTTTATACAGAGAAAGGTAAATGGTACCAATTTTCATATCGACATGTATATTGCCTAGATAAAGAAAAGTCAGCCATCTTAATTTTATACCAGGATGTGACAATGGTTGGAATTCTATATAAAGGTGTGTAAACATCTCTATTCATTATTACCAGTCAGATATAGTGAACACTCTGTGTCAGTAACACACGGTGCATCACTTTTTAGAAAAACATTTAATGTGACTTTTTTCAATATTTAGAGTAACATAGTGACTTTTTTCAATATTTAGAGTAACACAGACATACGATGCTGGAGCGTGTGTATATTTTTACTTTGGATTTAACTACAGAGGAATTTCAAATCCAGTGCAAGTGTATGAAGCTATAGAGGTCAGTATCTGTACCTTTTATATTCAAGGCTGATTTTTGTTTTGCCCCAGTTGGGAGCATACCAGTATTTATTTACCCTTGCCCCTCCGTGGGTCTGTCGAGCCATCCATTCAACTGCTTGTCCATCTAACTTCTCCTACACTTTTAAGGCTACAACATCTATTTTTTGCAGAATGTTTGCATTCATAATGAAGGTGTCCAGGGCCAAAGGAATTTGATTTTCATTAAATTTTTATAAAATTGGAGATAATTTTGTATATAGGGGTACATCTTTCGTATGGCTACATGTATCTTCTTGTACAACTTTGAAGCTACGGCGTTTATATCTGGTAGAATATTTGAACACATAAAATTGTTTTTTATTTTTATGAAATATTCTTAAAACTAGAGACAATTTGCAGGCCATATAGCTACAGGACCAAAGGATTTTGATTTTCATTCAATTGTTTTACAATTTCTGCCTGTTGCAACGCACCTGTCATGTTGTGGGTCAGGCAAGGGCATCATTTGTGTCTTACAGACACACTTTACTTTCTAAAAAAACATTTCCTCTGACATGCAACCTTGAATCCTCTGCTTTAGGGCCATACTTTTTATCTAGTTTTATATGAACATAGATATTTTATGAGTTGTTAAGAAAAGATTGACCAAACATAAATTTTTTAGCATCAACATTGTACAAACTAATATGAGATTTTTCCAACAAATAAATGATCCCATGGGTGCCCCTTACCAAATTGTATAAAGCTTAATCTGCTTATTTCTGTTTCTGATGTGACATTATAGTTTAGTCTTTAAAAAACCACACATCTTGGAATCATGGTTAGATAAATAGATTCAGCCATTTTTCAATACATGTATTATTACTATAACCAGATTTATTTTAGAATGAAGTGAGAGGACCAAGAGTAAACTGTTGTCTGCTAGGCAATTAGTCAGAGAATCCTTGAGAATTCTTAAACTCCTTGCCTTGTGAATGATAAACTTATAACACATTTAGTGTGGGGGTTGAAAGTACAACAAAACTGAAGCTCGGGGCTACTACTTTGATAGGCTGGCTATCATAATGTGATGTTGCAAGACAGTCAGGCTTGTAAATATTAAAACAAAATTTTAGTTTGTTTGACACACATTTTAAATTGCTCAAGACTTGGGCAAGTTTGTTTATTTGAATGTTGTTTAATGCTACATTCAGCATTTTTTCAGCAATATATCTTGACCTCCAGTTTTTATTGGAGCAGAAAGCTGGAGTATCAGTGGAAAATTCCTGACCTTCATCAGTAAAGCTAGCAATCCATTTACAATTCATATTGTAGTGATCACACCTTGCCCCCAATGAGACTTGGAACTCGCCAACCTCGGTGTTGACAGGCACATCATTTAAAGTAGATATCTAACTTCATCACTAGTTTTCTCATCAAGCTAGTGAAACATCACCACTGAAAAGCCCTGGGTTGGAATTTTCATCTATCAAATTTTGACACCAGAGGGTTTAGTGCAGAATTTGTGGTGTTCTTAAGCAGTGATGTACTAGGCTGGATTGTACATATAGTTCAACCACCATCACCAGGATTTCTAAATTACAGAATATAATTACATTTCTTTTCTTTAGTTGGACTGAAAATATACCATTATAAGGATTTTTCCAATGAGGAGCATAACTTTAAACAAACAAAAATAATTTTAAAAAATGGTTTTTTTTTCAGAATTTAGCCAGAGAAGAAATTTTAGCTAATGGAGGAAGTATTTCACATCATCATGGAGGTTAGTAGCAGAAAATAATTAAACTTCAATTCCTAACAAAACAAGATGATATTGTAGTGAGCCTAAACAAAGTCTCCCTACAGAATGGTGATAGAGGCAGCAGTGGGTTGTTTAGGTCACCTGACTCATTTATTGAAAATAAAACAAATTCTGTCATCGCTCATGAATATTCATGAACATTATGCCTAGAAAATATTTCAATAATAGAATATATGCAGCCATATATTATTCTTTATTATGCAAATATTGTAATTTAACAATGAAAAAATATTGATGACAAAATGACAAAAGTTACATGTATTGTTAAAATTGAATACACATTTATACATGTTAATATATAATTAAATAGTTTGTTGTCTAGTCTATAATAATCATTTATTATTGTTATATACACAGAGAAATTGATACATGTACATTAAAAAAATTTAGTTGCAATTTAATTTAGATATGAAATTATTTATTTTCAGTTGGTAAAATCAGGAAACAGTTTCTACGTCAGACTGTGGGCGATATTGGACTGGGCACTATGAGAGCTGTCAAGGAGTACATTGATCCTAAAAACATTTTTGGCAATAACAATTTAATGATAGGTGATTCACCTAAATTGTAAAGACTTCATATTATCTGTGATAATCTGTCTTTGTAGCATTTACTGTACTACTAGTATTCACAATTGTCAATTTTATTTTAATTACATTAAAAAAAATACATGAAAACCAACTGTCTAACAAAACTTAAATCTGGATTCGCACAAAATTAAACAATGCCAAGCAAAAACTAGAAACAAAGACAGAAATAAGTTACTCAACCCCAATAAACACACAGGAGCTCCAGATGAGTAATCATTACCAGCCTAATTTTACACCTGTTGAGTTACTGAAAACCATGTTTGGGAAAAGTCAAATCCAGGTATAGGAAAGACTACCTTATAATGACCAGAAAATTTCTTATCACATTGGAGAATTGGATTTCCTGTAAATGATAAATTTACTCATGATGAGAGCCATAAAACGTGAATAATACTTGTACTTGTCCAAAATTATAATCCTATGCACCTAGAGGCAGACGGACCTTTTTCTGCACATAAGAATTGAGCTATTATATTTTGGTTGAAGTTTATCTAAGTTTAACTTTTAGATTTCTGGATTAGAAGAAAATGAAGCTTTAGTTCATAGGAAATATAAAAGTTGATTCACTGGAATTTTGGATAAAACCTGCTCCCAGCATCCCTCTTCATCTACTCAGTCATATAGTAATGTCTTTATGTGTCTCAATAACATTAAGAAAAGTTTCAGTTACCAACTTGGACTGATGTGAGCATGGATGACGTTTTTCATCTTCTATATTTCACATGTTTCATATCTTGATCTTCTGGTCTTAAACCCTGGGACAATTGGAGGAGACGTTGGCAGTAATTGATTAAAAATATGTGTCTTAAAAGTTCAACAAACAGAGCCACCCAAAATAAACTAGAAAAATCTTATGTGGGAGATTTTGTAATAATTGGTCAGCATAGACGGTCTCGGTTGGAAATTTTGTTGGATTTGCAAAAAAACCTAACTTGGATATTCTTGTTACTGCTAAAAAAATAAATTCTTAAAAATTGAGTGGTGTTTGTCTTCTACTCGGCTTTTGTTTGCCATGTATGATTTATCTTCTAAAATCTGTTAGTTAATAGTTATGTTGCGAGTTTGTGCCATGTCTTAGCTCTAGTGGTGTTGTCACTTGCTGCTGTAGATAACACAAACTCCACACTGAAACTTTGCATATTATTGATGTTGAATCATCAGACTTGAAATGCCAACTTGTTAACCAATCGTGCAATTAATCTCAAGATGCTGGAAATAAAACCAAGCTGTGTAACATATTGTTGTATAATGGCTAGTTTAACTAGAATCTAAAAATTTATAGTACCAGGTTTAACAAAGTTGTAATATGACAGATATGTCCATGTGATCTTAAGGCATTGATAAGCCCAACAGGTTCAACACCACAATTAATGCCATTTGCTTGAATTTAACGGTTCCTAAAGACTATTCGCTCACCTAAAAGACAAATGACTTCGAGTTATCTTCAAATTTATGCAATTTACAGTTCAATTTAGCTTATAAAGCTTTATTTATGGGGAAAAAAATTAAAAATTTATTTGAAAAAATGTTAATTTTGAAAGCAATAAGTCCTATAAGGAGTCCTCAGACAATTTTAAATACGGAATAAATTATTCGAAGGCATTATCTAACATATAATTTTTGTAATTTTTAGTTCTACTCTAGCTGTTTTAGATTTTAATTTATAACACTAAACATGAATGTTTGTTTGGAGTTGTCATTAAAGGGCAATAACTTATATAGAGTCATCTGACACTTTTTGACAAAGTGAGTGATTTGTAGGCATTGCCTTGCTGTTCTATTTTGAATTTACAGTTTCACTCTAGCTGGAATTGCATTAAAGGGACAAAGCAAAAACTACAAATTTCTTCAAAAATTGTCATTACAGGGCAATAACTCCTATAAGAAGTCATTGGACAATTTGTTGACAATTAAATGATTTGTGGCCCTTGCCCCTCTGAATATTTTTTGTGTACAGTTGTACTCTAATTTTTAGTTTTTAATTTCTAGGTCAAAAACTGGTAATTTTGTCTAGATGCCTGGTCATTGAAGAGCAATAACTCCTATTCTCTGACAATTTCACACCAATAAAGTAAATTGTAGGACGTGTATTGCTGATCAATTTTTGTAATTTTCAGCTTCACTGTATCGGTTATAGATTTAATGTTACATGGCAAAAATTTCAAATTTCATAAAAACGAATTGTCATTTTAACAAACAATATCCAAACAAAATCCAGAGCATTTGGGAATCTTTGTCAATTAAGATTGGAGTCGAGCGAACCCTGCCCGCAGTGAGGCTCTAAACCACAATATCAATGTTGACAGACCACCTGGTCAATAGTAGACGAACTACCGTAGCCACTCGGCCACCGAGGCCCCGATATTAATTTGAAACTAGGTATCCTTATTAAGGATGATTTTGACCAAGTTTGCAAAGAAAAACGGTTTTAGAGAAGATTTTTTAAGAAGTTAACAACAAACCAGGGATGTGAAGTGATTACACAAGCTCGCTTGCTTTAGGCTAAAAACAGTGTTTTTTTACACCAATGCTTTTTATTTTGCTTTGGGGTACTTGTGGGGCTTAATTGAAAGAAGATTAATAAAAAATGGTGGATTAGGAAATTTCGGTTTATTGAAAATGGACAAATTTACTGTTAAAAAATATCTAGTCAGTAAGTGCTTTATTATAACGAAAGAGACAAAAGATAAACAACATCTATCTACCTTGTCTACTATACGTTTAGTATCGTCGTCTTTTTTCTGTAAGGTAATCGGACAATATACGTTCAGCAATTCGGACGACTGATTGTGTGTTTTTTTGGCGTCTTTGTCTCTGATAAAACCGTCCAAATTCCCAACTGAAAGTGACGAATTTAGCCTGCAATTATTTACCTGCCGTCTGGTATGACACCACAACTAAATGCCATCTGCTTCTCGGTCACGAATATTGTCCCCCCCCCAAAAAAAAACGGTGTATTTCTTTGCATGTTTTTACCAATGAATTTTAACTGGGGGGTTACTGTTTGGGCTTATTTTGGAAAAAGATTCTTTGAACAAAATTGTGAAACTAAACATTTGATGAGATATGGTGGATTAGGAGATATCAAGTCAATTAAAAAAAGGAATTGTCATTTATCTCTTTTTTTAAATTTTGTTACTGGTATTGTACTTTAGCCCATTAAATGCGTTTCCCAATGCGGCGTTTCAAGTTTTTTAAGTGATATAAAAATCTTAAACATAAAACTGTCAACAGCTGTTTCTCGAACATAGATATTATTGTGTATTGCTGGTACGACAGCCAGACCCGGGCCATTACGACGCAGTAAATACCACTAAAGATCACGTTCAGCACCCTAGGTATTGATGATTAAAGAAATAGAGACAACCATTACTTTCAAAAAGATAGTAAAACAACAAACATGGCGTCTTTAACATCGTCTTCTAACGATGACAGGTGTGTCAACAGCGGTAATGTTAGTTCCAACCCTTCGACCAAGGTGTGCTCGATTCATCCTTGACAAGAATTGCCAGTCTTCCTAAAGTACGTCGAAGTTCTCTCCAATTAAGATATAGCTGAACCAATTGCTGATCCAAGCGAAAAACGTTCTGTCTTTAATAACACCCTTTTAGAGTTTCAATTATAACATGAATGAGAATATCTGGCGCAATGATAGTGCTAGTGCTGCTTAAACGTTCCTCCATCTGTCATTCTCTTTTTCCTTTTTTTCCCAAAACGATGTAGAAGACTTGACGTCCGAAAAATTCCCACACCTCTACCCCGTGGGTACGCTTAGATGAATGTAGAATACCTTCTACGTATAATGGAGTTTGCCGGTTTCTCGCACTTTGATTTGTGGATTGTCTTTTTTTGTTTATACCAGTAGTGAAATAGATCTAATGAAGTATAATCTTGAGTTACTGTTGTTTTACGGCAGATGATGTTGATTGTAAATCCATGCTTATACGTAAGTATGGGAACAATCATTATGTTTTGTAAATTGTCTGATATAAAGATATTTTTTATATAAGAAGTGATTTTTGATATCAGACAACCATTTTTTTTATATCAGAAAACAGTCTTCATTTTATATCAAAATTCCATTTTCTGAGAAAAATAATTTATGATATCACAAAACCGAATTCGTTTATCACAAAAATCGTTTTTGATATTAAAAAATACGGCATATATTAAGTAAAAATGCGCCTACGCAAATTGGTGGATAAGTGTTGAACTGGAACCTGGAATGAGTTCACAGTAATACGACCAGTGACATCTTCACGTTATTTTAGGATTGGCATACACAACATTATGACTTTATACCAATCGGAAATTGTAAATTACGACCTATTCTAATATGACGTTATGCTTTAGCTATGTAAACAAAGCCGTGTCAAAATTCTAATAAGTTTAGTTCGCACATGCGTAAACTGCGTGTTTTGTGTAAATGTAAAAACTGACTTACAAATGCCGTTTGTTATGTGTTATCCATAATTATCGGTATTGTTAATAATTTAGTTATTTTTTAGTCTGAATTCTGAGATTTATATGATTTAAACTACTCCCGATACATTATTTTTTTAACAATTCTACATTCGAATTAATATGACGTCACAATTCGAATTCCGACGTCATATTACGCTGAACTGAAAATTTCAAACTGGAACGACGCAATTTCGTTAAGATTTCTCAATATTTTTGTTTAAAAGGTACGTACATTCAATAAAATGACGAGAACATATGTTTATGTCAATTTTATTTGCTTTAACATACTGTTTTGGGATATATCGTATTAGTTAAAAAAAAAACAATATTACCACTGAAAGCGTCCTCTTAGAACCGCTTCGAAATTTTAAAACATTATTTAGACATATTAGAATCGAAATAGATTATTGCGAGCGGGCTTTATGGGAATTAGAACATGGTCAGACCTTATATTTGTTTTCATTTTCATAAAGCCGGCTCGCAATAATCTATTTCTTAATTTCAACACGATCGATGACCGCCTTGATTTCTTACTGACATAGTTTCTATACTTTACCAAAAACAAAAAAATAATAATACAATATTCTGCAAGATAAAAATTTAAAAAGCTAAGAAACTTATCTTGGCGTTAAAAATGCTTACCTTTAATATAACTTCATTTCTGTGATTCATCAAAAGCACAATCTCACATCCTAAAAGTCAATAATGATCCTTTGTTACTGAGGCAAGCGTATTCACTTGAAATATAATGTCCATGTCGTTTTTTTTTTGATCTGGTGTACTGGTATGTATTGACTCGACTGACTGACTGATTGATTGATTGATTGTTTGATTGATTGATCGATTGGATGTTTGCTTTACGTCCAGCGAGCAGTTATTTGCGCTATATTCATGACGAGAAAAAGTTAACAAGCAATAAAAAAGGGCTGGGATGGGACAGGGAAAACAATTTTGATTGCCACTGGAAAAGAATGGAGAATTGGATAGGGTCATATGAAATGCAGGTTTTATCCCCGTCTCAACTACAGTCTGCGTTATATAGTTCGTCCGAATTTGGTTTCCGAGTGATAATTTTAAAAAGCTTGCATCCGATTTTAATGAAACTATTGATATCAAATGTGTAAGAAGCCTTGTACTTGTCAAAAATTATATTCCTATGCACCTAGAGGCAGACGGACCTTTTTCTGCACATAAGAATTGAGCTATTATATTTTGGTTGAAGTTTATCTAAGTTTAACTTTTAGATTTCTGGATTAGAAGAAAATGCAGCTTTAGTTCATAGGAAATATAAAAGTTGATTCACTGGAATTTTGGATAAAACCTGCTCCCAGCATCCCTCTTCATCTACTCAGTCATATAGTAATGTCTTTATGTGTCTCAATAACATTAAGAAAAGTTTCAGTTACCAACTTGGACTGATGTGAGCATGGATGACGTTTTTCATCTTCTATATTTCACATGTTTCATATCTTGATCTTCTGGTCTTAAACCCTGGGACGATTGGAGGAGACGTTGGCAGTAATTGATTAAACATATGTGTCTTAAAAGTTCAACAAACAGAGCCACCAAATAAACTAGAAAAATCTTATGTGGGAGATTTTGTAATAATTGGTCAGCATAGACGGTCTCGGTTAGAAATTTTGTTGGATTTGCCAAAAAAACCTAACTTGGATATTCTTGTTACTGCTAAAAAAAATAAATTCTTAAAAATTGAGTGGTGTTTGTCTTCTACTCGGCTTTTGTTTGCCATGTATGATTTATCTTCTAAAATCTGTTAGTTAATAGTTATGTTGCGAGTTTGTGACATGTCTTAGCTCTAGTGGTGTTGTCACTTGCTGCTGTAGATAACACAAACTCCACACTGAAACTTTGCATATTATCCATGTTGAATCATCTGACTTGAAATGCCAACTTGTTAACCAATCGTGCAATTAATCTCAAGATGCTGGAAATAAAACCAAGCTGTGTAACATATTGTGGTATAATGGCTAGTTTAACTAGAATCTAAATATTTATAGTACCAGGTTTAACAAAGTTATAATATGACAGATATGTCCATGTGATCTTAAGGCATTGATAAGCCCAACAGGTTCAACACCACAATTAATGCCATTTGCTTGAATTTAACGGTTCCTAAAGACTATTCGCTCACCTAAAAGACAAATGACTTAGAGTTATCTTCAAATTTATGCAATTTACAGTTCAATTTAGCTTATAAAGCTTTATTTATGGGGAAAAAAATTAAAAATTGATTTGAAAAAATGTTAATTTTGAAAGCAATAAGTCCTATAAGGAGTCCTCAGACAATTTTAAATACGGAATAAATTATTCGAAGGCATTATCTAACATATAATTTTTGTAATTTTTAGTTCTACTCTAGCTGTTTTAGATTTTAATTTATAACACTAAACATGAATGTTTTGTTTGGAGTTGTCATTAAAGGGCAATAACTTATATAGAGTCATCTGACAATTTTTGACAAAGTGAGTGATTTGTAGGCATTGCCTTGCTGTTCTATTTTGCATTTACTGTTTCACTCTAGCTGGAATTGCATTAAAGGGACAAAGCAAAAACTACAAATTTCTTCAAAAATTGTCATTACAGGGCAATAACTCCTATAAGAAGTCATTGGACAATTTGTTGACAATTAAATGATTTGTGGCCCTTGCCCCTCTGAATATTTTTTGTGTACAGTTGTACTCTAATTTTTAGTTTTTAATTTCTAGGTCAAAAACTGGTAATTTTGTCTAGATGCCTGGTCATTGAAGAGCAATAACTCCTATTCTCTGACAATTTCACACCAATAAAGTAAATTGTAGGACGTGTATTGCTGATCAATTTTTGTAATTTTCAGCTTCACTGTATCGGTTATAGATTTAATGTTACATGGCAAAAATTTCAAATTTCATAAAAACGAATTGTCATTTTAACAAACAATATCCAAACAAAATCCAGAGCATTTGGGAATCTTTGTCAATTAAGATTGGAGTCGAGCGAACCCTGCCCGCAGTGAGGCTCTAAGCCACAATATCAATGTTGACAGACCACCTGGTCAATAGTAGACGAACTACCGTAGCCACTCGGCCACCGAGGCCCCGATATTAATTTGAAACTAGGTATCCTTATTAAGGATGATTTTGACCAAGTTTGCAAAGAAAAACGGTTTTAGAGAAGATTTTTTAAGAAGTTAACAACAGACCAGGGATGTAAAGTGATTACACAAGCTCGCATGCTTTAGGCTAAAAACAGTGTTCCTTTTTGCATTTTTACACCAATGCTTTTTATTTTGCTTTGGGGTACTTGTGGGGCTTAATTGAAAGAAGATTAATAAAAAATGGTGGATTAGGAAATTTCGGTTTATTGAAAATGGACAAATTTATACTGTTAAAAAATATCTAGTCAGTAAGTGCTTTATTATAACGAAAGAGACAAAAGATAAACAACATCTATCTACCTTGTTTACTATACGTTTAGTATCGTCGTCTTTTTTCTGTAAGGTAATCGGACAATATACGTTCAGCAATTCGGACGACTGATTGTGTGTTTTTTTGGCGTCTTTGTTTCTGATAAAACCGTCCAACTTCCCAGCTGAAAGTGACGAATTTAGCCTGCAATTATTTACCTGCCGTCTGGTATGACACCACAACTAAATGCAATCTGCTTCTCGGCCACGAATATTGTCCCCCCCCCAAAAAAAACGGTGTATTTCTTTGCATGTTTTTACCAATGAATTTTAACTTGTGGGGTTACTGTTTGGGCTTATTTTGGAAAAAGATTCTTTGAACAAAATTGTGAAACTAAACATTTGATGAGATATGGTGGATTAGGAGATGTCAAGTCAATTAAAAAAAGGAATTGTCATTTATCTCTTTTTTTAAATTTTGTTACTAGTATTGTACTTTAGCCCATTAAATGCGTTTCCCAATGCGGCGTTTCAAGTTTTTTAAGTGATATAAAAATCTTAAACATAAAACTGTCAACAGCTGTTTCTCGAACATAGATATTATTGTGTATTGCTGGTACGACAGCCAGACCCGGGCCATTACGACGCAGTAAATACCACTAATGATCACGTTCAGCACCCTAGGTATTGATGATTATAGAAATAGAGACAACCATTACTTTCAAAAAGATAGTAAAATAACAAACATGGCGTCTTTAACATCGTCTTCTAACGATGACAGGTGTGTCAACAGTGGTAATGTTAGTTCCAACCCTTCGACCAAGGTGTGCTCGATTCATCCTTGACAAGAATTGCCAGTCTTCCTAAAGTACGTCGAAGTTCTCTCCAATTAAGATATAGCTGAACCAATTGCTGATCCAAGCGAAAAACGTTCTGTCTTTAATAACACCCTTTTAAAGTTTCAATTATAACATGAATGAGAATATCTGGCGCAATGATAGTGCTAGTGCTGCTTAAACGTTCCTCCATCTGTCATTCTCTTTTTCCTTTATTTCCCAAAACGATGTAGAAGACTTGACGTCCGAAAAATTCCCACACCCCTACCCCGTGGGTACGCTTAGATGAATGTAGAATACCTTCTACGTATAATGGAGTTTGCCGGTTTCTCGGACTTTGATTTGTTTATTGTCTTTTTTTGTTTATACCAGTAGTGAATTAGATCTAATGAAGTATAATCTTGAGTTACTGTTGTTTTACGGCAGATGATGTTGATTGAAAATCCATGCTTATACGTAAGTATGGGAACAATCATTATGTTTTGTAAATTTTCTGATATAAAGATATCTTTTATATAAGAAGTGATTTTTGATATCAGACAACCATTTTTTTTATATCAGAAAACAGTCTTCATTTAATATCAAAATTCCATTGTCTGAGAAAAATTATTTATGATATCACAAAACCGAATTCTTTTTATCACAAAAATCGTTTTTGATATTAAAAAATACGACATATATTAAGTAAAAATGCGCCTACGCAAATTGGTGGATAAGTGTTGAACTGGAACCTGGAATGAGTTCACAGTAATACGACCAGTGACATCTTCACGTTATTTTAGGATTGGCATACACAACATTATGACTTTATACCAATCGGAAATTGTAAATTACGACCTATTCTAATATGACGTTATGCTTTAGCTATGTAAACAAAGCCGTGTCAAAATTCTAATAAGTTTAGTTCGCACATGCGTAAACTGCGTGTTTTGTGTAAATGTAAAAACTGACTTACAAATGCCGTTTGTTATGTGTTATCCATAATTATCGGTATTGTTAATAATTTAGTTATTTTTTGGTCTGAATTCTGAGATTTATACATTATTTTTTTAACAATTCTACATTAATATGACGTCACAATTCGAATTCCGACGTCATATTACGCTGAACTGAAAATTTCAAACTGGAACGACGCAATTTCGTTAAAATTTCTCAATATTTTTGTTTAAAAGGTACGTACATTCAATAAAATGACGAGATCATATGTTTATGTCAATTTTATTTGCTTTAACATACTGTTTTGGGATATATCGTATTAGTTAAAAAAAAAACAATATTACCACTGAAAGCGTCCTCTTAGAACCGCTTCGAAATTTTAAAACATTATTTAGACATATTAGAATCGAAATAGATTATTGCGAGCGAGCTTTATGGGAATTAGAACATGGTCAGACCTTATATTTGTTTTCATTTTCATAAAGCCGGCTCGCAATAATCTATTTCTTAATTTCAACACGATCGATGACCGCCTTGATTTCTTACTGACATAGTTTCTATACTTTACCAAAAACAAAAAAATAATAATACAATATTCTGCAAGATAAAAATTTAAAAAGCTAAGAAACTTATCTTGGCGTTAAAAATGCTTACCTTTAATATAACTTCATTTCTGTGATTCATCAAAAGCACAATCTCACATCCTAAAAGTCAATAATGATCCTTTGTTACTGAGGCAAGCGTATTCACTTGAAATATAATGTCCATGTCGTTTTTTTTTTGATCTGGTGTACTGGAATGTATTGACTCGACTGACTGACTGATTGATTGATTGATCGATTGGATGTTTGCTTTACGTCCAGCGAGCAGTTATTTGCGCTATATTCATGACGAGAAAAAGTTAACAAGCAATAAAAAAGGGCTGGGATGGGACAGGGAAAACAATTTTGATTGCCACTGGAAAAGAATGGAGAATTGGATAGGGTCATATGAAATGCAGGTTTTATCCCCGTCTCAACTACAGTCTGCGTTATATAGTTCGTCCGAATTTGGTTTCCGAGTGATAATTTTAAAAAGCTTGCATCCGATTTTAATGAAACTATTGATATCAAATGTGTAAGAAGCCTTGTACTTGTCAAAAATTATATTCCTATGCACCTAGAGGCAGACGGACCTTTTTCTGCACATAAGAATTGAGCTATTATATTTTGGTTGAAGTTTATCTAAGTTTAACTTTTAGATTTCTGGATTAGAAGAAAATGCAGCTTTAGTTCATAGGAAATATAAAAGTTGATTCACTGGAATTTTGGATAAAACCTGCTCCCAGCATCCCTCTTCATCTACTCAGTCATATAGTAATGTCTTTATGTGTCTCAATAACATTAAGAAAAGTTTCAGTTACCAACTTGGACTGATGTGAACATGGATGACGTTTTTCATCTTCTATATTTCACATGTTTCATATCTTGATCTTCTGGTCTTAAACCCTGGGACAATTGGAGGAGACGTTGGCAGTAATTGATTAAAAATATGTGTCTTAAAAGTTCAACAAACAGAGCCACCCCAAATAAACTAGAAAAATCTTATGTGGGAGATTTTGTAATAATTGGTCAGCATAGACGGTCTCGGTTGGAAATTTTGTTGGATTTGCCAAAAAAACCTAACTTGGATATTCTTGTTACTGCTAAAAAAATAAATTCTTAAAAATTGAGTGGTGTTTGTCTTCTACTCGGCTTTTGTTTGCCATGTATGATTTATCTTCTAAAATCTGTTAGTTAATAGTTATGTTGCGAGTTTGTGACATGTCTTAGCTCTATTGTTGTTGTCACTTGCTGCTGTAGATAACACAAACTCCGCACTGAAACTTTGCATATTATCGATGTTGAATCATCTGACTTGAAATGCCAACTTGTTAACCAATCGTGCAATTAATCTCAAGATGCTGGAAATAAAACCAAGCTGTGTAAAATATTGTTGTATAATGGCTAGTTTAACTAGAATCTAAAAATTTATAGAACCAATTTTAACAAAGTTGTAATATGACAGATATGTCCATGTGATCTTAAGGCATTGATAAGCCCAACCGGTTCAACACCACAATTAATTTCATTTGCTTGAATTTAACGGTTCCTAAAGACTATTCGCTCACCTAAAAGACAAATGACTTCGAGTTATCTTCAAATTTATGCAATTTACAGTTCAATTTAGCTTATAAAGCTTTATTTATGGGGAAAAAAATTAAAAATTGATTTGAAAAAATGTTAATTTTGAAAGCAATAAGTCCTATAAGGAGTCCTCAGACAATTTTAAATACGGAATAAATTATTCGAAGGCATTATCTAACATATATTTTTTGTAATTTTTAGTTCTACTCTAGCTGTTTTAGATTTTAATTTATAACACTAAACATGAATGTTTTGTTTGGAGTTGTCATTAAAGGGCAATAACTTATATAGAGTCATCTGACAATTTTTGACAAAGTGAGTGATTTGTAGGCATTGTCTTGCTGTTCTATTTTGCATTTACTGTTTCACTCTAGCTGGAATTGCATTAAAGGGACAAAGCAAGAACTACAAATTTCTTCAAAAATTGTCATTACAGGGCAATAACTCCTATAAGAAGTCATTGGACAATTTGTTGACAATTAAATGATTTGTGGCCCTTGCCCCTCTGAATATTTTTTGTGCACAGTTGTACTCTAATTTTTAGTTTTTAATTTCTAGGTCAAAAACTGGTAATTTTGTCTAGATGCCTGGTCATTGAAGAGCAATAACTCCTATTCTCTGACAATTTCACACCAATAAAGTAAATTGTAGGACGTGTATTGCTGATCAATTTTTGTAATTTTCAGCTTCACTGTATCGGTTATAGATTTAATGTTACATGGCAAAAATTTCAAGTTTCATAAAAACGAATTGTCATTTTAACAAACAATATCCAAACAAAATCCAGAGCATTTGGGAATCTTTGTCAATTAAGATTGGAGTCGAGCGAACCCTGCCCGCAGTGAGGCTCTAAACCACAATATCAATGTTGACAGACCACCTGGTCAATAGTAGACGAACTACCGTAGCCACTCGGCCACCGAGGCCCCGATATTAATTTGAAACTAGGTATCCTTATTAAGGATGATTTTGACCAAGTTTGCAAAGAAAAACGGTTTTAGAGAAGATTTTTTAAGAAGTTAACAACAGACCAGGGATGTAAAGTGATTACACAAGCTCGCATGCTTTAGGCTAAAAACAGTGTTCCTTTTTGCATTTTTACACCAATGCTTTTTATTTTGCTTTGGGGTACTTGTGGGGCTTAATTGAAAGAAGATTAATAAAAAATGGTGGATTAGGAAATTTCGGTTTATTGAAAAAGGACAAATTTATACTGTTAAAAAATATCTAGTCAGTAAGTGCTTTATTATAACGAAAGAGACAAAAGATAATCAACATCTATCTACCTTGTTTACTATACGTTTAGTATCGTCGTCTTTTTTCTGTAAGGTAATCGGACAAAATACGTTCAGCAATTCGGACGACTGATTGTGTGTTTTTTTGGCGTCTTTGTCTCTGATAAAACCGTCCAAATTCCCAACTGAAAGTGACGAATTTAGCCTGCAATTATTTACCTGCCGTCTGGTATGACACCACAACTAAATGCAATCTGCTTCTCGGCCACGAATATTGTCCCCCCAAAAACGTTGTATTTCTTTGCATGTTTTTACCAGTGAATTTTAACTTGGGGGGTTACTGTTTGGGCTTATTTTGGAAAAAGATTCTTTGAACAAAATTGTGAAACTAAACATTTGATGAGATATGGTGGATTAGGAGATATCAAGTCAATTAAAAAAAGGAATTGTCATTTATCTCTTTTTTTAAATTTTGTTACTGGTATTGTACTTTAGCCCATTAAATGCGTTTCCCAATGCGGCGTTTCAAGATTTTTAAGTGATATAAAAATCTTAAACATAAAACTGTCAACAGCTGTTTCTCGAACATAGATATTATTGTGTATTGCTGGTACGACAGCCAGACCCGGGCCATTACGACGCAGTAAATACCACTAATGATCACGTTCAGCACCCTAGGTATTGATGATTAAAGAAATAGAGACAACCATTACTTTCAAAAAGATAGTAAAATAACAAACAAGGCGTCTTCAACATCGTCTTCTAACGATGACAGGTGTGTCAACAGTGGTAATGTTAGTTCCAACCCTTCGACCACGGTGTGCTCGATTCATCCTTGACAAGAATTGCCAGTCTTCCTAAAGTACGTCGAAGTTCTCTCCAATTAAGATATAGCTGAACCAATTGCTGATCCAAGCGAAAAACGTTCTGTCTTTAATAACACCCTTTTAAAGTTTCAATAATAACATGGCGTTGACAGCAAACAGTTATTTAAAAACATAAAAGAAGAGGAAATTAGAACATATTTATGTACACTATTTACAACTAGAAAAACAACAAAATAATTTCATTGCTCTTCGGAGTCTTTTTTAACATTTTAAATGCACAGCAGGAAACGTTTTTGTCTTAATTGTGCATCCTAATAACTTGATCAGATTGCTGTATGTCTCTAGATGCCCACTGTATACTTCGTTTTTTAAGAAAAATATATTTGGTTGACACATTTTAAGCAAAGTAGTCAACGGCGTAGCTAGGAGCTGAATGATGTGGAAGCCTTTTTCTCGGCTAGGGGTCGTGGTTCTTCTATTGGCTCCCACTTGGAACAGTGCACGTACAGGAAAAAACATTGCGTTTGATTCCGGAACTGGTACGAATGAGAATATCTGGCGCAATGATAGTGCTAGTGCTGCTTAAACGTTCCTCCATCTGTCATTCTCTTTTTCCTTTTTTTCCCAAAACGATGTAGAAGACTTGACGTCCGAAAAATTCCCACACCCCTACCCCGTGGGTACGCTTAGATGAATGTAGAATACCTTCTAGGTATAATGGAGTTTGCCGGTTTCTCGAACTTTGATTTGTGGATTGTCTTTTTTTGTTTATACCAGTAGTGAAATAGATCTAATGAAGTATAATCTTGAGTTACTGTTGTTTTACGGCAGATGATGTTGATTGTAAATCCATACTTATACGTAAGTATGGGAACAATCATTATGTTTTGTAAATATTCTGATATAAAGATATTTTTTATATAAGAAGTGATTTTTGATATCAGACAACCATTTTTTTTTATATCAGAAAACAGTCTTCATTTTTATATCAAAATTCCATTTTCTGAGAAAAATAATTTATGATATCACAAAACCGAATTCTTTTTATCACAAAAATCGTTTTTGATATTAAAAAATACGACATATATTAAGTAAAAATGCGCCTACGCAAATTGGTGGATAAGTGTTGAACTGGAACCTGGAATGAGTTCACAGTAATACGACATCTTCACGTTATTTTAGGATTGGCATTATGACTTTATACCAATCGGAAATTGTAAATTATGACCTATTTCAACACGATCGATGACCGCCTTGATTCTTACTGACATAGTTTCTATACTTTACCAAAAACAAAAAAATAATAATACAATATTCTGCAAGATAAAAATTTAAAAAGCTAAGAAACTTATCTTGGCGTTGGAAAATGATTACCTTTAATATAACTTCATTTCTGTGATTCATCAAAAGCACAATCTCACATCCTAAAAGTCAATAATGATCCTTTGTTACTGAGGCAAGCGTATTCACTTGAAATATAATGTTCATGTCGTTTTTTTATCTGGTTGTAACACGTACTGGAATATATTAACTCGACTGACTGACTGATTGATTGATTGATTGTTTGATTGATTGATCGATTGGATGTTTGCTTTACGTCCAGCGAGCAGTTATTTGCGCTATATTCATGACGAGAAAAAGTTAACAAGCAATAAAAAGGGGCTGGGATGGGACAGGGAAAACAATTTTGACTGCCACTGGAAAAGAATGGAGAATTGGATAGGGTCATATGAAATGCACGTTTTATCCCGTCTCAACGACAGTCTGCGTTATATAGTTCATCCAAATTTGGTTTCCGAGTGATAATTTTAAAAAGCTTGCATCCGATTTTAATGAAACTATTGATATCAAATGTGTAAGAAGCCTATTGGTTCTGGAGCAATTCTGTCAAAGGTCAAGGCCACAGTCGACCTGTCTATATACCGATGACTGAAACCTTGCAATTATATTTTGTGTGTGTAAAGAAGTCAATATTAACAATTTGAAATTTTATATTAGCTATCACTTTGTCTTATGATGCATATAAGAGCAATCTTTATTAATTAACTAATATAATATTCACGTAAATAACAGTTAAGCAGCCGATATGATATAT
The DNA here is from genome assembly GCA_944474755.1 of Limnoperna fortunei. Taxonomy (NCBI): domain Eukaryota; kingdom Metazoa; phylum Mollusca; class Bivalvia; order Mytilida; family Modiolidae; genus Limnoperna; species Limnoperna fortunei. The sequence continues at coordinate 54,798,303 of OX104114.1, read as the reverse complement.
TTTGCTGAACTAGTCCAATACGGAATTAACTTGTCCAATATCAGTATTGGCCCTGATTCCAACCTGTATTGCCCTAATTGATTTGGACTAGTTAATTAATAAAGATATCGTTACGTGATGATTTCTGTATTGGCCTAGTTATTGGTCCTTGGCCAGCTGTATTGTCATTCGGCTGTACCTCAGGCCAATACAGCAAGCCTCAGACCAATAACTAGCCCAATACAGAAATCATCACGTAATAATATCATAGTGTTGCCGTAGCATGCGATGTATTTTGCTATTAGATTTTCATTTTTATTTAGTTTTCGTCTGTATATTAATTTTATTCGTGTAATTATTAAACGAGATCATATCTTAATACAGACCATTACACCCCACAAACAATTATTTTTATTAAAAGGCACAAGTAAAGTATTCGATATAAAACAACAGTTGTGGAATCCTTTGTCATTATTTTCTAAATAACAATTACAATCAATGTTCCGCTTCGTGATATGGCTGTACACTTCTAAACAATGGATCAAAACTCTGTTTGTTTTGCCAGTGTCACTAAGCATTGTTTTAAATTTCTTTTCATATTCTATTAATATAACTTTTTTTTTTAAAATAAATTATTTCAATTTATGTATCGAGACTAGGTAAACATGGATTTATCTACGCTAGCTTTGGAAAAAATCTTTGGTAGAGAACCTCAGAAGATTGTACGGATATGTATCCTTCGCATGTGGGCTGGCTATGCTTTTGACGCCGGGGAATTTGCCTTTATTTGGATATATATCGGAATAGCTTATATCAATGACATATGGCGTTACGTGTTTTACGGCTACTGTGCTTTTCTGGGATTTGTTGCCTTTTGGCTGACTTTGATCATGATAGTATGCATCATTGGAGCAGATCTCCGGAGATCCAAGGCAGTACCATATATCATGGCCTACGTTAAACTGTCGTCTGCCGTCAATGCTGGATTTGTATTTTTTCAGCTATGGAATTCTGGAAATCGCGATGTAGTTGTGATCGTTCTGATGGTTTTTACTGCTCTAGATATGGCATTGGATCTAATAGAAATGGGGCTTGGATTTGCAGGATTGGACTACGAAAAACTCGGAAAGAGACAAGTTCAGATCGAACCTATACCGGAATTTATTCCTCCAAAGAAAAAATATTGAGATATCAAAGTAAACATTCCTGGACTAAATTTTCTGTGGTTTATATCGACGACACAACAGAAGACAATGACGATTTCTGTAAAATCACGCATCACCTACGTCATGGATTTCCTAACCAACATATCAAACTTTGGAAACTTTTGTTGTTATGTTTGATTGACGCGAAATTATTAAAATTGTTGAAATTTATTTCTTCTATTAGTTGAATAAAAACCGTTTTATTTATTTGTTTTATTCGGATATAATGCACTTACGCAAAAAATCTATTTTCGATTTTTACATACGTATTGTAATACTCATTTTCCATATTAACTAACAAATCTGGTTGTAAGTATTTTTTCAAACTGACACAATCACTCAACAATTAAGTCAAAAGAATACATCAACTACTTATATAACCGCTCAAGTAACAGCCTTACATAACCACGTTGTTAAAAGGCTTACATAACCACCCAGTTTACAGACTTACATAACCACCTAGTAACATAATACTTACACAACCGCTCACTTAACAAACTAACATAACCACGTAGTTAATAGACTTACCCAGCATAACAGACCAATTCAGATGTAATGTATGCTAATTTTAGTGGTGCAGGTGACAGTTATACTGACACAGTGAGGAGAAGGATTGGATTGTGATTGAACATTTGTCAGTTATACCATGACGTCTGCATTTTTTAGATGAGGAATGAGAACAGAATAAATCTTTCGATTATATTTGGTATAGAGCATGCTGCAACAACTCCAGTGAGCAGCCCGTGATCAACGGTAGACAAGAACACCAATACGTATAAGTTCATTCCAGGTTGTAAACCGCCCCCTTGCCCCCGTCCAAGTAACAACGTTAGGAGGAAACACAAACATTTTTCCTGTCTTATTTTAAGAATTAATTAATTATTCGTTAACCCTTTCACCAATAACAAATAAAAAATATTGCTATTTTATAAAAGTAGGTCTACTCTATTTATAAATTGTGCATCCGCGACCGAGTTCTAATAACTTAGTTGTTTATAAAATTAAGCCCAACTTTGTAATTGCATTGATAAGTATGAATAAATAAACTGTGTATTCATTTTACAAACTAAGAAAACAAACGAAAAAAATATTGATAAACAGATGTTTTTAATATTTTTTTCTGAAGATAAAGTATGTATGACTACAAGTGTGCACTATTACTATTGCAATCCTTTTTAAAATGTAAGCACTGAGGTCGCGGGTTCAATACTTACTGTTATGATGGTATACTTGAAAGGGATAACCAGTTTTCGTGCCCATGGTCGAGTGTTATTAACCGGGTACTCCTGCTTCCTCCGCCAATAAAAACATGACGCAACAATATAGCTTAAAATTGCTGAAAGTGGAATGTTGGATAATGACATTCTTGAAAGTTGATAATGCACATGTAATGAATCGTCGGTAATTGTCTGAGACCAGATTCCATCGCCATAAAACCTTCTTGCGTAAAAATGTTTTGTTCTGCATGAGAAATTTCTTAATAACCTCTACAAGGCGAAATAGAAATATTTGATGGGATGAAATTGAGAATAAAAACATTTTCAGCAAAGAAAATGTTTATGGCGCTGTGCATTTAATATGAGAAAGAACTGATAGTTGTTTTTGTCAAAGGTCAGGTATTTCAAACAGAACTAATGCTTCCTCCGACTAATAAAACAGAACGCCATGAAAGCTTAAAAAATTGAAGAAGGCAGCGTAATATTTCATTCAGCAAACAAACAATCAGAATATGCGGATAAATAGATCGTAGAATGTTATTAAAACTTAACGAATAATCGTATTTAAATACACGAAAAGGTAATAAAATCAATTGTTTTAACAAATTATGTAAAATGTACTGCATGGTTAACGGTATTGAAATGAAATCAAAAAGGCTGACTTAATTGACAGGAACCGGTGTTCCGTAAACAAACACAATATGTAGCCATACTTACAAATAAATAAACATTATCTGATTAAGTACAGCGGGAAGAATACCATACTTATTTAGAACAATATCAACAGCTAAAATGGATCTGTCTACAGTAATATTTGAGAAGTGTTTTGGATTTACTCCGCGAAAATCAGTTCGTTTTTTCTTAGCCCGCATGTGGATAGGTTACGCTTGCGATGCTGGAGAATTTGCCTTTACGTGGGTTTATACAGGAATGAATTGGATCGCTGATTTATGGCAGTATATTTTCTATGGCTATATCGGATTTTTGGGACTTGTTGCTTTACTTTTGACGTTCTTTATGGTATTTATGGTGTTGAGAGGAACTGAATCAGATGGAAGACTCAAACGATATAAAAAGATTCCATACGTCATGGGATATTTCAAGCTGACGGCCGCCATAAACGCTGGAATCGTTTTCTTTACAAATTTCTTTTCTTCCAATAGAAATGATCCAGTAGTGCTAGCTTTGGAGATAGCAAGCGGCATAGATATGGGACTTAATTTGATACAGATGGCATTTGGTTGTGCTGGATTTAATCTTCAGAGAATTTGCGCAAAGGACCAAGTTCATACTGTACAGACACCTACATCATCTTCACCACCGGAATTCAAGTCATTTAGAAAACCCCGAAAGTGATTAAAATGCATGTTAAACGTTACAACTTTTAACTGAAGTGACGTTCTGTAAATATCCTGGATATATAACTAGTGTACTTTATATGTATTTATAATGATTTCTAGAATCTGTGAAAATCTTTGAAAAACACATGCATCAGTGTAAAATATTTTAAGTCATTTGAAAGAGTTCCCAGTTTGAGTGAAAATGTGGGGGGATTTTTTTGTTTTTTATTTTTCGTTCTCAAATTATAAAAAACAACGATTCTTTATTATCAAAGTTAATTGCACACAATTATACTAGATACTAAATACATACTTAATAGTTCAAGTAGCAACTACTGCGTCAAGCGAATAATATACTTTGTGATTTTTTTAACTAATGCCTGTTGAAATCACAAGCATGGAAATAACTGTTATGAGCTTTTACTTTATTTGATATATATTTATCTATAGGAGACGGATTAATATAAGATGTTTCAGCTTGATTCCAAATCCTTTTGTGTTATACTTTGTATTATGATATGTAAAATGTATATACAATTGTAAGATTTCAAATAAAATATGTTTAAACTAAGCGGACAAGATAAACAAGATTTTTTTTAAATTGCGATATCCCAACTATAATTTCTTTACGTATCTCCAAACCGGTGAGTTTTCATACCTTTTAACGCCACGTTACATGTATAATAAATGTTTTGATTTACTGTTTGTTACCTGCTTCAGGTTTTGTTTAATTGCTATTTTTTTGTAATCGTAAAGAGCGTCATATAAATATCTAAAAGTACTATGTAAATACACAAGCTGTAACAGATTTCTTTATATATACAGTTGAATCTGGTGATCTTAAAATTGACTTAATGAAACATAAAGTTTCGGGCATAGCAGCGAAGTTCGACTTGAGAGCTTAAATTAAAGGATTGTTCAATTGTAAATTATGGGCCAAATACCGGACTTGTCTTGTGTATGTTTCGATTAGATATATCCACATATAAAATTTAATTTTAAAAGAGAAATTATTTAATTTGAGTAAATAAACTTGAAAACATAATTATGAAAGAAATACACGAATTTGATGATAGATGATAATGTTAATGTTAAAAAATAAGATTCTGTCTTCTGTTTGAGATAATCAAATTTTTATGGTATTCGTTAAAAAAAATTAAATTATTCATAATTTTATTGAAACATTTCTGAATGCATGCATGTATATAATACGCCGTTTTCAAGATAGGTAGTTGGATGTATCTATAACGTGATTTATGGTATCGCGTGATTTTATTTAGGGCACTTACCTCAATTTTTAACATCGTGTGAACGGCATAAAACGGAACAAAACTTGACCCCTTCAATAAATGTTAATTTTAGTGTGGGCTCGGCACAACACACCACAGGTTTTCTTTTGCATTGTCTTTTTTAAACCGACCCCATTTCGTTTCAAATGTTGCCGCTTTCCACTATAAGTGCCCTAAATTTGTCTGAAATCACGTGATTGGCACTAGAATTTTCACCATGCATCTTCTTTAACGAGAGCAATTATATATTTATTTAAGCAACCATTTAAAACCGATGCAATTTTTCTTACTATTTTTGTATGAACATTCATTTTAGGCATAAAAAGACATTATACTTGCACCTAAAGATAGTTTTGAAAATTTTTCCGAGTACAATAATATTTTACTTAAACAAAATAAGAAAACAACAATCTTTTACTGCCTTAAATAAAAAGGTTTGCCAGAATAACAAAAACATATTAACCTTAAAATACTGTTTTCTGCATTCGACAATTGTATATGACTAGAAATAAAACATGTGATTTAGTCTGTTATGTTTCATTTATGTCGTGTTTAAATAGAAAGTATATAAGATTATACAATTACTGACATTTGTATAAATCGCTATCGGAACAAGATAAAATGTTTTATTACATTAATAGAATTTTCTGTGTTTTTTTTATTGGTGTACAAACTACTTTCAGGGTCAGGTTAAGCCGCAATAGTACTAAAATTGCATCAAAATATGGTTATTATTGTCCGCTGCACAGTTCCGCTGCTCTAGCGGTCAAGCGGAATCCAATGTTGACCTGTTTTCTGATCTGACGCGTTACAAATTTTACCTCGCTATATTATCAAATATATTTATTATTACATGAATACAATTTTGCGTGTTCTTGGTTGCTCTAAAAACCATGTCAACAAATGAATGCGTCTGCTGCTAATAGATTTGCTATGATAGAAGAGGATTTAATGGTTGTATTCATCAAATAGCGGCTCGGTGAATATTACATTGTGTCTGGTTGATAAATCCTATTATCATATACTTAGTAATAATATGTTTGTTTTTGCATATGTGATACCAACAATGTCAGTCAACTCATATCACAAAAGGGTGTGATAATTATATCATGGGTGTGATATAGATTTCATATCACACCCATGTGATATGGATGCCATATCACACCCCTATTACAGAAGTGAAATTTAATACAACAATTATGGCAGCTCATTGCATGCGATATCATGTTATATGGAACACATAAAAGAGATATCGGCCGAGACCAACCCGGGTGCCATAATTGTATAATATCAAAGTCAGTATAATATTCACCGAGCCGTTGAGTGTTGCGAAATACCGATACCGATAGCAAATCAAATTGTTTTAATACGTGAATAAAATCAACTTATCCTCGTCTACCGTAGCAAATTTACTTGTAGCAGACGCGTTCATGCATTGTTGTTGACAAGATATTTGTGTTATAGACCATACATGAAGCAGAAACGTCGATTTGATGATTGAAATTAGAACTGTATTATGATTGGCTACTGAACAATTAAGATACGGAAGAAATATAAAACAGCTGGCCACTGCGGAGAGAGTGGTAAAGTTAAATCAAAAGGTTATAAATTGCTACGTTCTGTTTCTGCGGTAAAAGTTTATTAATAGCAAGATAAAGTCAGGTCATGTGCACGCGCGGGTTGGGCGTGGGTTTTAATTGTGGATATTGACTCTGGTGGGCTAGATCTAAAACGCATAACCGTTCATTTTGGCCATTAAGACAACACAAAATGTTCGTTTTAAATAATTCAGACATGACATATTTTGTACATGTTGAATAATTATGTTCTTGTCGAATTCTGAAGTCTTGCCTGTTCAGTGAAGACAGGATCAACCTCGGAAAATCTCAAAATATCATATTAGTTTTTAGAAACAGGAAGAAAGCTATGATTTATTAAACTTTTCTCACTTGTGTCGTTGCAAGACTAAAATTAATTTGATATTTTGCCACTTGTTATCCATTTTTTTAAGCCCACAAGATGCTGAAAAGGGATATTTCTGTTTAAGAAAACCAAAAAAGTCATTCACGTACTTAATACCTACGACTGGAACCACTTGCAAACATGAATATTTATTCCAATGCCTTTCACTCGTATGAACGGGGTACCAGGAGACGTTTATCGTGTACCAGTAACAAAGGAGTAACACCTTATTGTATAGTAAACGTAATAAGTGCAGATAAAGTTGAAATTAATGTAATTAAACCAGTCGCTAAAATTTGATTGAATTATTGTCGCATACAAGATGCAATTTTTGGTATTAATTCCCCGTTCAAACCTTATATTTTAAAGACAATCCTATCCGTACGATTTTGTATTCACAATTAACTTTCTGATTTTACATGTTCAACAACCAATAAAACAACCAAATTAAATCATAATTCTCTTCAAGAAACATCTTTCTGAAAATCTACTCTCATGATAACAATAAAACGTCTTAGGAACATTACTGTCTTCGGTGTCATTCTCGTCACGACCGCACTGTAATCTTTAATCCAATATGGCCTTTGCTTATGAACTCTTCAACAGCAGATATAAAATTAGTTTCTCCTCTTACAAAATACCAAAATGTCACTTTTTATTGCGTCTTTAAACAAATGCTAACAGTTCTTTACAGATTTAAGTTGACAGCTGTTGTAGGTAGTTACTTATAAATACAGCTATCATCCCAAAACATTTTGCCGATGTACAGAGAGATGTGGATTGTTGGATTGTGTTTGTTATTTCTGCTGTCTGAGGAAGCTTTGGGAACAAATGACTGCTCTCAACAGGAAACTGATGGGAGTAGACTGCACAAAATAAACTGCATGTTATTAAAGCGGTTTACTTTTAACCCATGGGCTGGGAAACGAAGTTCAGAACTAACAAATATAGACACAATAGAGCCAACACGACATGACAGAGACTTTAGTTCATGGGGAGGAAAACGCATTACATCGAACGAAATGCAGACCGAAAACGTTGAAAATGTTCCCAAGACTAAAGTTGTATTAAATTGTATGCAGCGATTTATTCACGACCCATTCCTTGTAGCTCAGTGCATAAAGGTGTTACAGAAAAGCTGCAGTTATGGATCGGAGGATTGTGATAAGTCAGAAATGGCAAGAAGAGAGTTCTCAGCCTGGGGAGGATGGTTAGTATTATTTAATATATATTTTTATGCATCACAATTCTATTTTGTTTTCTTTTGATTTTTATAGGCAAACAAACGTGGATTTTTTTAAAAGAAATTATTCTTTCTGTAATTATAAGTGAATTTGAAAATTAATATTTCCAACGAAAGATTCAATAGAGAATCACTATATTTTGACAAATGACTTTATATATTTTTCACAAATTGCATGGTGGGTGAATGTTCGAGAAATTAAAAATTAAAAACAAGACAGAGGGTATTGTTAGAATGATGTTTCTGGATGACTTTCGTCAGGCTTCCGCCTTCAAAAATCTGAATGCCTCGATATAGCTGAAAACTTGATTGAACTGGCGCTAAACATCTTTTAAACAAACTAAACAAACATATAACAAGTAAGAAAACCTTATAAATACATGATGTTTCAGTTACCCCAAAATATCAATATGCAAGTCCACTGTCGTCATTTAACCACTTGTTTTAAGGGAACCTCATTTATTTACTTCATATTTCTTCCTGAATTTTCAAGTAGGTTATATGAAAATAGGCTAATAACAAGTGCCTTTATTCTACAAAATAAGTGCGTTCGCATGCGTAATTTTCTTAATCACTGAGTATTAGGTTTTTGGTGTCATTTATTTTGAATAAAAATTAAGTAAATTTGTTGGCTGTTGCAAGCTATGTGTGTTTAATAATAAAATAACAATACAAAGTAATTTGATTTTTTTAATGTTGTCATTAATTTTTTGTTATTTCTCAAATATTTGTGATACAATTTTTTTAAGCTTAATATGTTGTAAAAATCTTCTAACGTGAGGAAATATGTCGTTATTTTATTTTTTATTTTAATCGTCTTCAATTAATATTTTAAAATGCATGGCGGATATCACAGTTTTAAATATTTTTTACCGAAACGTCATTACTTATCTAAATTTGAAATAAAATATATAACTGGTAACAACAACTGGACTAAACAAATACATCTATAATATAAATACACGCATGATGAAATATTTTGAAATAAGAAGTTATAATAGGTTCCATGAATATTACATATTTTCTATCACTGTTTTTTATTCAAACGCATGCATTAATTAAACATATGTTTAAGTACAAGGACATGTAAAAATATTCTATCATGGATTTTTTATTCTCTTATTTTTATCATATTCAAGAACGATTGTGTGTTTTGTGATATCGCATCCTAGACAACGTGACGTGAACAAGTGACCCGTCTGATTGGATGATTCCCATTTGTACATTTTATTTACTTAAAGCGCATTATGATAAGTTGTGTTGGCGTATATGTGACGTTGCAAAGTTTGTCACCTCTTACGTCATGCAAGGATATTCTCTGCGCAAGCGGGTGCATTTGCACTGCTTGAGAAATAAAAGGTTTAAAAAAACTCGCTTTATGTAATTTCAATGCAATAACAAGTTCGCCAGAGGTTCGCTTGTTGAAATAACATAACTCGAGTTTATATTTTGGATTGAAAAGACCGGGTAATAGAATATGTTATGTCTATTCGCGAGTGGAGCGCAGAGGTACAAACTAAAATACATTTAAAACATTCTGTCACGAGTTGCAAATAGAACGGGCTTTACCAAAAGTGCAAAAAGCATCTATTTCGTCCATTAACCAACATACCTAGAGATATTGTTTAATATCCGACATCCAATACAAAAAGTCGTAACAAGAACGTTGCATAATAACAACCTTCTTGTTTCAGGCGTTTTGATTGGATGAACCAACGAGTACAGATGAATGCGCGTGAGCCCATCTGTACTGATTTATCTTTACCAGAAACCGACCATTTACGGAAGAACTAGTTTCTTTTAGAATTTTGATGCATCTTTATGGAATTGAAATGAGTATTATGTAACAATGATTGGACACAATTGACAAAAATGGGTGAACGATTTGGTTTTTTTTTCAAAATAAAATGTGTTTCAAAAGGTTTGTTATAAATATCGTGTCCCGTTATACCACATAAACAACCCATAATTTGCCTTTTTATTAAAAAAAACATGGCTAGAGTGTTCTCCACTTTGACATTGCAGAATGAACAATGACCTTCCAGTTTCTATGCATGCATATTTACAATAAAATACGGAAATAAATTTTAAGTTTAAAGGTCCTATTGGGATAAATACCAAATATTATAATAATATATTTATATTATATAGCCTTTTATTTTCAAAATATATGACAAATCATCTATATGGAACCATAAAAACAACTCGTCATGCATTTTGTAACAAGTGAAAAAATTTCATCTGAAAATAAAAGGCAAGTCTTCAAAGGGCAAGAAACATAATCAAGTCGAATTAAATGTCTTCTGTGTATGATAACAAAAATGTGTCTATAATTGTTCAGCTACGTAGTAACAAACACAGTTTTTACTGCGTAATTGCGTATATATAAAGTGGAAAGAAACCAAACACAAAACTCAAAATTCAACTAATTATTGGAATATTTAATAAAAATATCTTGCACATGCATTTACAGTACATATTTATTTCTATAAGGAGACATTTTTTGATTATTGTCTTAATCAGATAAATTAAATGAGAGAACACACAATTTTATTTCATAATTCAATAGAACAAATATAGAAAATCGTAGTTTCCTTCTATCATAGCACTTGGTGTAGTCTCGATCATCCAGACGCTTTAATTGAATTTATGCAGTAAAAATACCATCCAATCTAAAACTTTCGCCAATTTGTGAGCGTAATGAAAACGAGTCCAATATTGGCAAAAGTTTTGATTGGGTGGTATTTTTTTATTGTCTAAAAAATAACTTCCGTTCAGAAGTGTACAAGAAATTGTACCCAAAGTTTACATTTGAATAGTTTTATAAAATATTACTTTATCAATTAATTAAACAAATAATCAAGAGAGAATCTTACTGTGACGTCATTTTATAAGTATATAAGACTGCATGTTTTCATGGTTATCCTGGTGTAAAATAGAGCCCTAAAAATAGAATGATTGTTTTGTCTCCACATATAGGTAGCGAAATTACATTAAGGTGATCCCAGACGCAATTTTATATGCGTCAGTTTTATCTAGACTACGCTTGACAATCAATCAGATCCCCATGGCCGACCACGATCTGTACTCTTGATGGAAACGGTCGAAAGATGTTCCGATTGCCTGACGACAAGAGATAGGAGAGAAATATTAACATATGTGGATTGTCGATACGATAACGCGGCCTAAAAAGTGTATATGGGTTGTATACGGTCACCTCGAGAGCTCTTAATTTCGCTAAGTAGAAACAAGCCAAACAGAATACGTATGTATACTTTGTCTAGAAATCCTATTAACACTTTTGAGCTGACCCCTAACGCTTATTATATTGTTCTTTTTTATTATCGTTTTTTTTCCATATATCTGTCGGAAATTGGCGTTGTACTAATGTGATTGAAATTTCTCTATCACTAAGATTGCGACTTCGATCCTTACTTCGGACAAGGTGTGCTTGATTACACGCTTATTGACAAGGATTGTAGGTTTAAACCAAATGTGGGTGATTTTCTTTAAGACATCCGGTTTGGTTTTCTCCATAATATCAACATCTATGTTCAACTGAACAAAATGCTGAAAGTGGCGTGAAACCGCATATAAATTTACCAATTTTTGTCTGAATACCATGTTAATTCTATCCCAGTAGGAATTGTGTACGTATGATTTAAATGTATAATCTTGTTTTTTTTCAGATTGTAAGTAGATCTGAAGATTAACTCCTTCTAAAAAAACCTGTGAAGATTCTTAACGAGAATGACAGTTATTGTTTAGAGATTGTTGTTAAAATTCAAATGAAATTCGTCGAGAGCGTCTGTTGTAATCAGACTTCATCACACATTGTTTATTAAAATGTCAGTGTACATGTTTGCTTTTTTAATGAAAGACCACGACAATTACCGGCTTATGCCGGTTACTTACATAGAAGTAGAAATAAGAATAAACTTTTCTGACAAGCTATCGTCATCAGTAGTAGAATTTACTGGCGAAAGTTTTGTTTTGTTAGCGACGCCATAGCGCAAATATAGCAAAATGAATATTTGTTTATAATTTATAACTTTCAGATAGTAGATAAATATATACGTTTAAGTTGTGTGACAACCATATAATATATCTATCCAGCGGACTTTATAAGCACCAGAAATACAGGGTAAACGTCAAATGTTTATATACGCCTACAAATTTAGCTCAACAATGTCAAATTTTGTGCCACCCTCAGCGGGATTCGAACTCTCATCTTTGTGCCCTGTGGCATGCATTATGTTTAGCGGTCTAGACCACTCGGCCAAATCCGCCATATAAAAAATAAAGCTTCATTAACCGAGGTGAATTATAGACATAGTACATGTGTACTAGCGTGTGACGATGGAAGTTTTGTAACCAAAACATATTAATATGACAGTAATCTTATTCAGCATTTTTGTATTCTATAGGATGACAAGTTACTTGTCATACAGTCACAGTAAATTAACTATAAACAAACGTCTAGGTATTGTGACAACCATATAATATATCTATCCAGCGGATTTCGGAAGCATCAGAAATACAGGTTTAACACCAAATATTTATATACATCTACAAATTAAGCCCAACACAGTTAGAATTAGATTTTCAATACTTTCAAGTTTTTGCTTTCCCTCAGCGGGATTCGAACTTACACTGTCGTGACACTGTGGCACCCATATATAGATTTGACGTTTGAATGATTGTTGATTGATTGATTGATTTTTGATTGATTGACTGGTTGATTGATTGATTGATTGATTGATTGATTCGTTGATTGATGTCCAGCGAGCATATTTCAATTATATTTAGGACGTTATATTGATGCCGAATTACAAGTTATGTTTGGACAAACGATTCAATAAACCGTACACACGGATTAATAAATCGTACAAACGATTTAATAAACCGTGCAAACGATGTTTTAATAAACCGTACAAACGAAATAATTTTTTTTTCTTTTTGTTGTTTGGCACGAAAAAGCCGTCGTAGTTGTTAAATGTATAAACACATAAGATATTATGTCAATGTGAAGTAGGGCCTCGTGGCCGAGTGGTTAAGGTAGATTGTCTACTATTGATTACGTGGTACGTGGCCGAGTGGTTAAGGTTGATTGTCTACTATTGATTACGTGGTCTGTAAACACTGAGATTGCGGGTTTTCTCCAGGTACTCGGACTTCCTCCCCCAATAAAAAAATGGACGCCATGATATAGCTGAACAATTGCTGAAAGTGGCGTAACACCATCAAACAAACAAAAATTACAAATTTTCATTGCATGATCTAGACATTGAAGCATATCTCAAGCAACCATAAGAAATTCTTTGTTTCTCATTCTTCTTTTATAAACAATCCCTCTTGTCATGTCATTCGTTACATCTTTGAATATTTGTTACGACTTCCCATACTTGCTTGTATTTGATTTTAAAATTGCTTTAAACCCTTACAAGGAAAGGTACATAACCGGCTCATCTACCTGCCCTACCAAAGAGTTGTCATAACGGTTGACTACGATATTGTCTGCAGTGACAGAAGGACATCAAACCTAAGGTGAAACTGTTTATCGAAGTAATATCAATCGTATGTGGATTCCAACAGATTCTTAAAAAGTGGACAACCTTTGATTATCCTACTGATTAAAAATAACTTACCTTGCGATAAACTAAAATCTCCTCTTAGAGAAATTATTCATACAGCCTTCGCTTTCACATATGTAGTTTTAAGTATTTGTTTGTACTAAAATCAAAAAGGGCAAATTATGCTACAAAGAAGAACATTTTAATAGAATGCTAGACTTTCTGATCGACAATATATCTGTAACTTTCGAAGGATGTGATTTGTTACCAGGTGATCGGAATTCCAATGGGTACAAACTGTACCCAACTACTTGTCGATTTGTTCCTGTATTCTTATGAAACTAAATTTATCCAACGTCTTATTAAAGACAAGAAAATAGCATAAGCTTGGTCCTTAAATTTCACATGATGTCCTGTAAATAACAGCACTGTTCTTACTGTATGGCGCCCGTTTATATATCCTTCAGAATAAGAAATTACAGAAACCACAGAAACAGCTCATCTACATCATATGGTAATCACGTCACAAGTACTTACGATAAACAATACGATTTTTATTTCAAAATTCTAAATTTTCCCCTATTGTGCAGCCTTATTACTGACAACTCTGTATGATACCCAACCATTTCATCAACACACCAATCCACACACCACAGTAATGGAGGCTGGAGGTTTGGCATTCCATAAACCTTGTTTAACCCACCATTTGTTTAAAATGTCAGCCCATTGCTGTAGATGCTTCTCGAGTTTGCCGGTGTCTTCCACTTTGATTTGTGGATTGTCTTTTAAGACAGTTTCTTTTCAGTTCGGTATTTTTTATAACCTCCAATGTAAATATTTTCGTCTTTGCTGTCTACAAAGGTGACCAGTAGTAAATTCAACATACTGATAAGCAATTTAAAACAAGGTACTTGCGAAAAGATATTAAGTTTTGGAAACAGAGGAATGATGGCGAGATGATTTTTTGTTTGTCTGAATGATGTTTAATGTTACTTTCATTAATTTTTTTAACAATCTCATTGCGTTCAGTTTTTATTTTAGTAGGAAGCTGGATTACCCGGAGAAAACATCCGACTTTCAGTAGGAAATCTTGGTTAAGATGGAGTCGAGTACACCCTGCTCTCAGTGAGACTCGAATATACTACCTGAGATGTTAGTGGAAATCCACTGAAACTTGTTCCACTTCTGCCAGTTTGGTATTGTAAGTTTGAAAACAAACCTTAAATCGTCAAATCAAACCTTTGACTATTTTATTGCACCTTATTGTATGTATAAGCATCAATTAAATTAAAAATAAATATTCTTAAAAAATAACAAAATCATAACTCCATTTTAGTTGCTTTTTTAAAGCATAAACACTTGTGAATGCTAAACTAAATTAACAGAGTCTTGAGCGGCTTCATTTCATGAACAAGGGGTAGGTCCATACATTTTTCCACGGAGGGCTACATTTTGAGGTTCTATAAGGGGGTCCACAATTAAGAAAAGAGAATGACATGGACCAAAAATTTTGGTATAACAATAAGTCAAATATTTCTAGATAGCATGGACAATGTCTTGAACCCGTGGATTTGCCTAAATTATGACAGATTTTCATTCTTACCAAAATCGTTCAATAAAATGTTGTGACAAAATTTACAATGGACTTTCTTGGGTATATTTTGTATGAATTTCTTATCTGGTTAGTGAATGATCAATTTCCCATGTTTTCGTAAATCGGCTCCTGTAGCTGTTCTGACAAATCACAAAAATCTACTCCCACATTATCAAAACAGCTTCCTTTTAATCTATCTGTGTGTACTGCAGGAGTTTTACTGGTTATATACCTATCACTGTCCTCAATAATGTCGTCTATACCAGTATAATCATCGCTGTCTGATGAATCGTTCGATACATACGACGACGAAGAGGAGTCGACCCGAATTTTGCAAGGCAAAATAATGTTATCAACTTTTTCATAATCACTGCTGAGTCTGTTCACTAAATTTTCTTTTGACAAGTAACCATAATCAATTAAAGTTCTGGGATTAATGAAGTCGTCCTCGCTAGAATCAGAGTCATCATCATGCTTACCATCAACCCGCGCGTATCCACTCTCGGAAGAAATTTTTAATGTTCCGGGTCGCTTTACGCTGCTGTATATCTTTTCCAGTTTCTTTTCATCGTATTCGCTGGTTTTATTAGAAGCATCTTTCATTAACTCATTATCCCGCTTAGTTTTATTTCCTGTTGTTTCTAGATTGGGAAGAACTGTCATATAATCGTCCTCTGTATACGATTTAATGTCGCTTTCTTTTATAGTATCGTTATTTTCTGTATTTGTTTTTGGCAAATTAATTTTGGAAGTTTGTATGTATCCATCTTCATCATCGCTGTCCGTGTTACTACCAGATTTCTCCTCTGTGCTAATTGAATCACTTTCCGATAATGCGTAATTAGATTGGTTAATTACATTCGGAAAACTTTTTGAAGATTTTATCCGTGATCCTCCACCAGATTTTGTTTGGAATTTGCCGATGTCAATTGATGTTGAATAATCAGAATTCTTGATATTTGGACCACTTTCTTTTCCGGGTCGTTGTACGCTGCTGTATAATTGTTCCAGTTTCTTTTCACCGTATTCCCTGGTTTTATCAGAAGCATCTTTCATTAAGTTATTATCCCCCTTTGTTTTATTACTTGTTGTTTCTAGATTGGGAAGAACTGTCATATAATCGTCCTCTGTATACGATTTACTGTCGTTTTCTTTTATAGCATCGTTATTTTTTGTATTTGGTTTTGGCAAATTAATTTTGGAAGTTGGTATGTATCCATCTTCATCATCGCTGTCCGTGTTACTACCAGATTTCTCCTCTGTGCTAATTGAATCACTTTCCGATAATGCGTAATTAGATTGGGCCTTTTCTAATGTTGGTGTTGAAGTCCCGGATGTAGTTCTAATATCAGTAGATGTTGAATAATCAGAGTTAATGAAACTTGGGAAACTTTTTGAAGATTTTATACGTGATCGTCCAACAGATTTTGTTTGGTATTTGCCGATGTCAATAGATGTTGAAATATCCGAATTCTTGATATTTGGAACACTTCCTTTGAAAGGTCTTTCCGGTAATGGAACATCATGTTTTGCGTGGGGTTTGCCAGAGTCCAAAGATCTTGAAAAATCTGAATTTTTAACATTCGGAAAACTTCCTGGTAAAGGTTTAAGTGGTGATGGGCTTCGTGGTTTTTCGTTAGGTGATCTACTGTATAAAGATCTATCACCATCTACATCTAAATGCTTTTCTCTTTGTACCTGAACTGGGGCTGTAAAGCAAAAAAAAAAAGATAACACGTTACCAATACAATATTTAACCTAAGTAGAAATTTCACACAAAAGTTTCCATGAACTGGACGAAATTAGCAATATGCAGAACCGTGGCGATAACTTGTTTTTATATCACTGACTCACATTTTACCTATGTTTGAAAAGTTTAGAAATCTTCTCTGAAAATTTAAGTCTGAATGTAGTGCAAATAAAGAATGTGAGGTCATTTACAAATTTTCACATTTCGTTCTTATTGTGCAAAAAAAACCGTTGATTAGTGACAAATTAAAACTAGAAACAGCTGATATAGCGATCACTGATACCCCCTCTCCAATTTGCAAAACTTTTTGGTAAAAATTTCTAACTTATTTTGAAGACTTTAACCATTGAAGGAATTCCTCCAGCATCAATAGGCTTCTTACCGACATGATATCTAATAATATCACAGTTTCGTTGAAATTAACTTCAAACTTGTTGAGTTTTTGTTTGGAAACGTTTTTTTTACACATTTCTAACAGTTTTAGCAAATGTGACCTTAAAATTTGATGGATTGCTAAAAAAATCGACAGGCTTCTGAAAGACCTCATATGAAACTATACTCCAAAGTTTTAATGAAATTAAATGCAAACTTTTTGAGTTATTGTCCGGAAACGTTTTTTTTTGTTGTACAATTTTCTAACATTTTTTATGACAAATATGAACTTGAAATTTGACGGATTACTCCCAATATAGATAGGCTTCTGATTAACCTAATATGAAATTATATACCAAAGTTTCATTGAAATCAAATGAAAACTTTTCGAGTTATTGTCCGGAAAAATCATTTTTGTAAAAAATTTCTAAAGTTTTTGTGGACTGTTACCTTGAAATTTGATGGATTTCCCCCTAAACTGATATGCTTCGGGCCAACCTGATATGTAAACAATATCCCATAGTTTTATAGTTAAATCGGATGCAAGCTTTTTGAATTATCGTCTGGAAACCAAATTTGGAAAATCAGACGGAAAGACCTATATATAGATCATATATACACCAGATTCTGTCTAAAGTAAGTGTTGACGTATTCTGTAGAGGGTTTTTAGCGTGAAAAATGAAAACTGCTTACCGCGTATGGTTCAGCTTATGCTCCTTTTGTAGATCAAGAAGGGTACTTTTTGAAATCAATAATTATTTCCTCGAGATATTCGGCGTTTTGAAATATGACAGTTTTTAAATTTTGAAACGGGCGATTTTCCATACTAAAATTTGACCTCAATTAGAACGGAAGTGTACTGTTGGAACAATCGATTGTTGTCTACTCGAAGTCTACTCGAAGTCCTTCGGGTGATGTCGTCTGCAGTTAAGGCGGGAAAAGTCTCGCGGTTTGTCCGAATACCATTGAACGTCACGAAAGCAGACGAACATTTGTAAACATCGTAAGGTCCCTTTAGAAACAAAAAATGGCTGACTTATTATGTAAAATTCCCGTTGCAAACTTAACAATTGGGCATATTATAAAACATGGACAGGTTATCGTATCTACATTTTTTCAACTGCATTTTCGTAATAAAAAGGTAAAATATAGAATAATTAAAAAATGCAAGCAAAAAAAATTTCCAAGGGGTTTGGCATTTAGTATAAGGGTGTATAAAAATTCTTCTGCTCCAAAACTACTAGTTTCAATGTTTTGTAATTTAATATTTATTATGTACGTGAGGTCTTATACAATAATTACTCAATTGTGTTGATCGGAATAAACATGTCTGTGGCATGGACAATCCTTGTTTCTGATTGGCTAAAATTAAGCAATTTTCTCATCTGAAACTACATGTCAACTAACTTAAGACCCATTAATTTGAATTATGCAGTAATGAATCAAAGGTAAAAGTACAAAGGTTTCTGGGGCCTCCCTGGCCAATTATCTTAGATAGTTAGTCAGCTACATTTGACCACAAGCGTGTCAGCAGTGTCGTGGTTCAAGTCCGACTTCTGGTAGACGTGCTCGATTCCAACCTTAATTGACAAGGATTGCTAGTATTTTTGTCCAGACTTGGTTGTTTTTCGCTGCATAAACCGACTTCCCAAATAAAAAACACGTGACCATGGTATTGATGAATTATTGGTGAAAGCTGCGTGAAACCTAAGCAATTAATAGAAAAACAAAGTTACACATTTCACGCTGAATCTTTTTTTCTGAAAATACAAGACAAAACGTAGGTTTATGAAAACATTAACAATAGTACAAGTCTTTTAAGACCCAAGAATATCTTGTGATTGCACATACCTGCCCCGCGTCGAGTTAAAGCTATTCCTTTCTGTATAGCTCTCTCCCAGTTTCTATAATCGTCTTTGCTAGATGCCATAAACTGTAACAAAAAATGTTACGGTTCATTTGTTTTTAGCAATTTTAAATATGCATAGAATCATGGAATACAGTTTACGGCACTGACTTTGATTAATGTAAAGATTTTCTGCAAATTACTTGCAAAAATATCTTTACATAAACAGGTGTTGTTTGTTGTCGAATTCTCCATATAGATGAAACGTCGAAATAACAACTATGAATCACATACTTTAAAATTTAAAAGCTAACCTAATAAAGCTATATAACTGGAATTAATAACTGAATTAGGGATACAGTCCAATAAAGGATAATGTGCATGATATTCATTAATGGAGACTTAAAATATGTTGTTTTTTTATAGATATTCAACGCAATAACGCAACCTCATCCTTGTGTACACGAACTGAATGCATATTTAGCCGTCTACTTTCGTGACACCTGGTTATTTATTATTAAATCAATTAATAAGCAATTAAATGAAACTAAAATACTAGCAAATGAAATTAATTTGGTTATTTCTATCAAAGAAATCTGAGACAATAGTGTTACATCTCTGAAAGACCATAATTTTTGTTTCCTTAAAATTTATCAATTGCCATTTGTAGTAATTTGCACCTAGATTATTTAAATCCATTTGTAGTTCATTTTTGGGATTCAGAAAAAAATGACTAAATCATCTGTAAAACTGAGCCTACTTATTGATCCTTCTTGAAGATGGAGGGGATCACATGACTGATCAAAAATAAAAAGAATATCATTGATAAAGTAGTTCAACAGAGTGGGACTTGGTCCATCTCCCTGTTTAACTACTCTATAAATATAAAATATGAGTACTGATATTCAATCGTTACTGCTGACTTACAGCTCTTAAACACATCTTTAATTATTGAAAAAAAAATAAGAACAATTCCATTTTCTGTCAGTTTATACAATAGACCATTATGCCAGACTACCAAAAGTTTGTCAAGATCCATGAATCATGCAAATATCTTTTCTGTTTTCCTTTGAAAGGTGTTTAGTAAAGACTTCATGATAAAGATGGTATCAGTTGTACTATGATTTGGCCTGAATCCAAATTGTTCATCTGCTTATTTGTCTTCATAGAATGATGCTTATCTATTATTTAAAGCAACACAATAGTTTGGCTAACGAATTTTTTGTAGGGATATACCTCTATAATTATTAATGTAAATCTTATCACCAGATTTATGGAAAAGTTTAGTGAAGGATTTCCTCCAGTTTTATGGATATTTACATGTATCAAGTTTTAAGTTAAAAAGTTTTGTAATGGCCGTGCATGTGCAGATGCCACGGAACTTGATTATTTCATCTGACCTGAACTTTTGCCAGTTTTTTTTTTTGTAATACACATAATAATTTTACTTATTACGAAAGGTTTGTCTGTGAATTGGCAATGAGGGAATTCATTATTATTTAATTTTTTTTCAATATATCATTTTCTAATTTACTTTTTAATTGTACAATAAAATCACGTGGTCCAACATTTCTGGAAAATTATTTTGCATTTTACATTTACTATAAGATTCATCTTCCGAGTTCAAAGTTTTTAAGAGTTTCCAAAATTGTTCCAATTTTCCATCAATTTGACAGCAGCTTTTATATACATTTCGCCTCGCAGGTACAGTACTGAAAAGTGTGTGCACTCACCTCAAATGGTCGTTTATGTCTGCTAGTCAGCGAGAACCCGTAAGGACTGGTCCCCGGACATGGCATAAATCTATAGCCTGTAAAATACATATCATTGGTTTTCAGTAGATCATTTAAAATGTAACACTAAAATTAACTCTTTTTTTTCTCTTCGGAACCCTAAGAGTTAAGTTATAATTTTGTATTTTTCATTGACAATTTATTATATCAAAACAACTAATAAACAACTATTCTATTGCTACACAAACAAGTGTGGATTGTGAGCAAGCTCACAAAGGGATACCCCCCGCTTCGCTTCAAGTCCAATTATCTCCCCTGAATAATATCCGACAGCGATGAAAATTCTTCATGCACATCTACATATAATGTACTTTCTTCCTGTAAAGTTTCATCAAAATCTGTCAAGCGGTTTAGGAGGAGAAGCGCTTACAAGGGATGTGGACAGACGGACAGACGGACAGACAGACAGGGTGATTCCTATATAACCCCCCCCCCCCAAACTAGTTTGCGGGGGGTATAATAATGTCATTAAAGTTTAAAGATTGGAAAGATTTTTTCATAATTTAAAAAGTTTTAAGGATTGGAAAGATTTTTTCATAATTTAAAAAAGCTTGTTTCTTAATCCTTTTTATGTGATTGTAATGCTGTCAGGTCTACTGAATGAAATGTTTAAATAATGATTTATGTTGTTTCTAACATTTAACTTACAAGTACAGTATAAAGCTTTATTGACATGACATTTGTATCGTCATTCTAATAGGAATATTATGTAATCTTTTCTTCCTAGTCAAGTTTTTAGCAAGCAAAATCACAAAATAATTTTTTTCTACAAAACCAATACATTATTTTTGGTATTTATTAAAATTTTTAGCAGAGGTAAATTTTGTTATTTTGAAAGGAAAACAAAACTATTCCTCACCCAATATTTTATTTTCTGCTAATACATAGCACTAAGCAGAAAGGCAAACAGATTTTTTTTTTATTTTACAGAATAAATGCCGTAAAAACCCGGCTTCCTGAAAATTATAGTATTTAAGATGGCGACCAATTTAGGAGATTGCCATTATATACTTTGAGAGCTGGCTATTTGCAAAACGTAACACACTTTTTATCCTGACCTGGATTTCTAGTAAATAAAGGTGTTTTAGTAATCACTTCATGTTTTGTCTAATTTAGGTCACTAGCTAAATCTTGCCGTAATTTAACTTATTGTAAAATGATCACACAAACAGTTATTTATTTTTAAATTTTAAAAATATTTTTGAATGTCACATGTACTATTTCTTCGGCTGCCTAAAAATTCACTTACTTTCTAAAGAAAAAGAACCTTTCTGTACTTTATCATCTGGTGAAACATAATAAATGAAATAATTGCCATACACTAAGCACCATCTTCGTTGGTATTTGATGGACAGAAGTTTTTTGCCTAGAAAAGAAACCTGGATTAAATTACAAAAATTGGTAATGTATTTATTTTATTATTTACTTTAGCTAGTATTCACTGTAATGAATGGCTATTCATTTATCTAGACTACTTACTGGTCTCACCATCCAGTATATGTTTCAACGACAAACATAAAAGCAAAAGTAATAATCTCTCATTTACAAATGTGTTCGATGATCTCTATGTAGTGTTTGGGCAATTGATGACGCGGGATATGTCCTTATTTAATTCCGTTCCCTAGAAGGTTCATGTTTCATGTTTGTCATATAAGTTTCGAGTGTTAATTAGCATTGGACTTGTGCATGCCTGTGCCCATTTTTCCTATTCCGGCACGTCCTGAATATAGCTGAAAAATTGCTTGCTGGATGTTTAACAACAATAAATCAATCCTATTCTGGCCACTAGCTTTTCTTCTGTATTAAATAATTTATGTTTGTTCAGGACAGTCTACCTCCTATTTTTCTTTCACGAAACAAATATTGGACTTGAGTCCGAAACTTATTACCTAAATATTTGTGTACTTTACTTTGGTCTTCGCGAACTTGTTTAGCTGTTAACAAGAAAGAAATATGATATCTGAATTTACCAATAGCTGCGAAATCATCAGGAATCATAAAATGTATTGTTGACTTTGACTTACTTGGTCTCTTCTTCTCCAGATAGCCTTGCATAGATGCATTTGCTAATTGAGCTGCTGCGACTACCAGTGGAAGTTCAGCTATAACATAAAAATAACCAATTGAAACTTGACAAAATTACAGAATACATATTAGCAATCTGCTGTACATAACATATTTTCAAAGATATCAAGGTAATAAAATTTACAACGCCCGAAAAAAAAATAATATCCAAATAATAAAGATGTTGAAGGGCTTTTTATTATCAAAATTCCACAAAGTTGTGCCAAAACTGGCTGAGGCCATCTACACATTGCGAATAGAAAAACCTATGAATTTAAAACTTATTCGAAATTTCAGTGCGGTAAATTTAGACAATGACTAAACCACTGAAACAATCAATGATATTTTTGCAACAAAGAGTGAACAAAAATAGTTCACTCAAGCTTGGCATCACGGACTTGCAGTATTAGTACATTACAAGGGTATAAATATAACTATAGTATAACTAAAGGTCCTGCTGTCAAATATTGCTGCGTTTTCCGGCTTGTTTTCTGTATATTATAAGATCGTCGTCTAGTCAGCTTCCTGCACCAATTTTTACTTCTAATAAGAGTTCTTAGAGACTGTTTTAATATACCGAAGTTATCCACGGTTCAGTTTCCTAAGCCTTGGGAACGAAATAATCTTGACAGTAAAATCTTAAATGTAGTTTTTGATATGATCTTGTATCATTTCAACATTGTTTTACTGGTCTGCATCTGTCACTGAGGTTTCCGCATTGGGAGCTTTTAGTACGATATTTATCAAATATGGACTTTTTACGAGGTCAATACGTAGTTCTATGGACCGTGGAGGAAAATATTGACCGAGGACGAAGTCCGAGATCAATATTTTTCTACAGGTCCATATAACTACGTATTGACAGGGTAAAAAGTCCTTAATTGTTATATTACATATGAATTTTTCTCTATTTATTTAAATTTAGAATAATGAGTCGGAAGAGTATATCCGGATCTATTTTTAGAAACAAGCATTAAATATGCTTAATAAATAGTAACATATCCGGATCTATTTTTAGAAACAAGCCTTAAATATGCTTTATAAATAGAATATATACACAGAATATTTTGGGGGGACATTGTCTACACGAACCAATCAAAATTAGGACTTAACACACCATATGTAATATAAGAGTATAATTACCTGAGGTTTTCGACATTTTCATTCATATAATCTGTAAAATAAAGAATACACGAGAAATGATTTACTATATCAACCTACTGACGTGCTTGTTGCCATTTCAAATACAGTTAGCAAGCGCAGCACGATATCATGAGTCAACGAAACATTGAAAAGTCGAAAGATGTCAATCTTCGGGTTTAGCTGTCTATCGTCGGGTTTAGCTGTCAATCGTCGAGTTTCGCTGTCAACGATAAAAATCGATTCAATTAGAGAGAATCTCCAATTATCCATAATCCACAAGAATACTGAAACACAGTTAATGTAACGAATTAGTCGACAATTGTTGTTCTCTGATCTAAACAATGTTGATGGTTGATTCAATTCTTCCTTAACGTCTTACGAGCAATATTTCAGCCATTTCCAAAACGAGCTAACAAATAAATAAACCAACTAGTGAAAAGGCTGAGGTGCACAATTTTAACTCCCAAAATTAAAATTTTATTTATTTATTTATTTAAAGCACAGTTATACCCCGTGAGTGGTTGAAGGCATACATAAACAAAAATTAACAAATCATATAATAGAATCATGCAATCTTCAAGTCCACTTTCCTCAGTGTTAAAGACTTTAATAAATGGAACAAACTGCGAATGACTCCAAGAAGACATTATATTTATATATTTATTTATATCATTTTCATAAATATTTTTTTATTTTAAATTTTTTTCTTATATCCGAGTTTTTCGGACAATACAAAAAGTAGTGAATTTCATCTTCTAATACATTGTTATTACTAAAAAGTATGGAGCATTAGGAAGGGACGTAGCGGCCAAAGTTACTCTGTATCGAAATCTATAGCAGATTATTTTATCGTGCAAGGTGCGTGGCACTCTTAAAACACAATACACACTATTGGCCGCGGCCAGGTTTTCCGTATTATGATCCGACAATCACCACCCCTTATCCCATGATCCACGTGCCATGATCCATGAGGTTAGCAGGTTTTATAAGTTAACTCCATAGTAGAAAGTAGAAACTATATACTATGCGACAACGAAGTGACAGCAATTTTTATCAGTGCAAGTAAAATATGTGTCTGATTTTGTATTATAAATGAATGCAAATATTTTACAGATTGGCTTATATGTTAAAAATCTGAGTGACTGGACATCTAAGCAGCCAAAGAGATAGAATATACTAGGCTAATTATAAACATCGACCATCGTTTATTGATATTTAGTACATATATACTATAACGTATAAAATGTTTGAACGGTAGTTAAATGTGCTTCCGTGTTATCTGGGTCTGATCGTAAACGGTTGATTGGACTAACTTATAAACATAACAAAATTAAAATGAATAAATAAATCAAGGGAGTATCCTTCCCTATCATGTCTCGTATACACTATTGTCATTTAACATTACGACTGTTTCTTTTTTATCTTGTAGCGATTTTAAGAAGACCATTTTTTCTACGAGATGCATTATTTCTATGAATCATTTGCATTAGAAATTTGTGTCTTTTGACTGAATTTCAATATTTGTTAGATAAAAAACTACCCTCTGTTTACATTTATATTTTGTTATGATTTTTGTTATATTTATTTCTTTAATTGCATTTACACCAACACTGACAATTTAAACATAATTATTAACACGATATAAATAAAATAAATTAATGTTTTCCTGGTGGTACCTATCGATTTTTGTTGAGTATTTGTACACCTGCTAAAAAGACAGATGCGTATCAAGCAACAAGTAGTCTTACACGACCATTAGGTCTACATGGGAGGAGGGGGGTCTATTTACATGTTAGCAATGTTTTATTTTTACCAAAATAGATACAGTAAATTTAAAATAATGATAACAGATAACAGGAATTTACACGAGAAAACAGAAAACACCGAGTTAAACAGATAACAGCAGAACAAAAGAATAGCGAGGGTACGGATATTTCTTATGGGTGAGAAAATGCACAAATTAATCAGTGTTTCCATAGTAACTAGTATGGGGTGTATATTCCTCCCTTCATAGGAAGACTTAATTACATTTAAAGTGGTGAATACAATGAAATAACAGATAACAGAGAAAAAATCTGTAAAACAGTTAACAGTGTTCTGACTATTAACAGCAAACAGTGTTTTTATTTTCATTGTATCAGTTAACAATAATGTCAATTTTTAAGAAAACAGATAACCGCTAGTGGTTGAAAACAGTCAACAACAAACCAGTTAACAGACGTGTAAACATGCCCAAAACCCGTTAACAGAAAAGATCCCCCCCCCTTTTCCTACATCACTCCACACTCAAACTGTGTTAAAGTATCTCACGCTCAGAGACCACGTCTAAACTCTCTTTTGAGTGGTCCATAACCACAGGTTTGACTGCCAATTAAAATAACATCGACTGATTTTATGACGCAAGTCAGAGTGCAAGGGCGTTCTATGAAGTGTAAAACAACTAACCGGGAAGGTTTTATACCACTTGACACAGAAAGTTAAGTAGCGGTTTCCTGTTACATGTCATGTCTATTTTTAATTGTTTTACTTAGAAGAATGTTACTGTAATACATTTGTTGGTTGTAATATTTTTTTCAATGTATCAAGAATTAAGTTTCATTGCTTATAACGCGAGAAAAGAAGGAGTCGATTTTTATCTTCTTGTGCGAAGTTCTTTTTAGATTTGCATTCGCTTTTTATTTATATAAGTTTCCATACATATCAAAACATGTAGGATTTTAGGGAGGTCGTGGGGGACTAATGACAGTCATCTGTAATACCGTTTGTCTGTATGTTACTATCTATAAAAAGGGATATAAACCTCTGAACCCCATTATTACCACCATTGTCTGCATTTAACGGATCATAATTTTATTTCACACCTGAGCCGACAAATGGAGGTGCACTAGCTGAAATTAATGTATATAATTTATGAATTAATTTTACTAAAATTTCATTTTAAATGCAAATGGGACCATGTGACATATATCATTTATCGCAAAATAACACTGGTGAGATTGTATTACCCTAGATAAGGTATAAGTATAAAGAATTCACCGAAATGTGCCAAATAAGAATGTAATACAAATGCACCGAAATGTTCAAGAGAACGGAAGTATTCCGAATGCAGCTAAATGTTCGGGAGAAGAAATGTATCGAAATGTTCTAGATAAGGAAAATAACGAGAATGCCGAAGCATAGAATTGGGAAGTATTGAAAATGCACTGAGATGATCCAGATAAGTTATATTTACATCAGGATGGTACTAATAAGGATGTGACCGATATTTAACAAATTAGATAAAGCTGATATTCGAAGCTACTGCCATCGCGGGAAAGATTGATACTCGGACTTTTCATGAATTTTCCCTTTGTTTGGAAAATTTTCTGTTTAGAAATTAACGCCGTAATACTAGTATTACATGTCACAATCGGGTTTTAATATATTTGTCATCCCTTTTACAGATTATTCAAGACGTTCATGACGTTAAAGATGATGAATTAATGATGTTTTTTTAATGTGTATGGTCCTTACATTGGTTGTAGCACAAGCGTACAATTACAATATAGAACATATTACATATACAGTAATATAACATACATAAATATGATATGTAAGTATAAACAGTTAATGGTCTCCATTCCTTATTCATTTATGTTTAAATAAAGGGGCCACTATTTGATTTCCTCGCGTTGGTGGGTCCAATATTATTTTCAATTTTTTGACAACAGATTCTGATTTGAATGAGAAGTAATTGGTTTCTTATATGATTATTCAGATTAAAAAAAGGTATATCCGAGTTTTAATATTCATTATAGCACTACTTAAATTTGGCCAGCAGCCTTTTTATTTCATGAATTGGACTTGAAAGATAAAATATTCGTAAATTATTTTCATGTTTAATTAATTTGTAAATGATAAAGGGTGTATTAGGAATGCACAGAAATCGAAAATGTTTTTTATAAGGAGAGTATAACGAATGCACCCGAAAAGTTGTATATAAGCGAAATATTAAGAATGTTCTGAATGTCTAAGCATTTTACCCATTATTTTAAGTCCATATATTAAATATAGTATAAAAAATTGTTACTATTTTAATATGTATATATGTATTGATTTCATTCTAAAACGTTTCCAATAAAATTGAAGTTAAATCTTTCCCTTGCTCCCCCTTTTTGTTATTGGTCGCTGCGTTGCGTTGTACACGCAGCGACCATAGCAAAAAGGGGGGAGCAAGTGAAAGATTTAATGTTAATTAGATTGAAACTTTTCTCAAAACGTCTTTTTATCGTATTTAATATCTGTAAAAAAAATGGGTCAAATGTTATTCACGTGTGATATTTCTCACTCTGGATAGTTTTTTTAAATCTAGGATTCCAGTATAAGCTTTCTATATAAATTTGAAGTAAGCGGTACTTCCAGAGAAATATAATTATCATATTGCTGAATAACAAGTGATCAATATTTTAATCAGCTTTAATGTTATTGGTAGTAAATGACCACCCTACATCTCTCATTATTACTTCATTTTTACTTTTAATATAAAAAAATAGCAACCAACCAAAAAACAAGAGCCGAAACTCCAGGACAATTACAAATCCGGATATAGACAAACATATACAGCGCAAAACAAAAACAAAAAACACAAAAAAGAAA
The DNA here is from genome assembly GCA_944474755.1 of Limnoperna fortunei. Classification (NCBI taxonomy): domain Eukaryota; kingdom Metazoa; phylum Mollusca; class Bivalvia; order Mytilida; family Modiolidae; genus Limnoperna; species Limnoperna fortunei. The sequence continues at coordinate 54,769,298 of OX104114.1, read as the reverse complement.
GCGAGTAACCCGAAGCCAATAAAAACCATGGGTGCACTTAATGTCAGATCGTAATTTAGGGATTGATTTCCCATAAGGATCTATTAAGTTAGGGTTTTATAGATGTTTTGCTATCAGTTATCTTCGATTAAATTAAAATAACTTGAAAAGTTTGTAAATTATGTATATCTTAATTAAAAATAATTATGACCCCGGCCCTTCTAAAATTGATTCACTGCTTTAGTCTCCTGTTGTAAGAATACTTGTGAAACACGATACCGTATCCCAAATTAGCCTCTGTATCAAGAGAGAGAACCATATATTTTGTCAAACAGCTTGTAAAGGAATGTATTAATCAGCCGACTCTTTCGACATCTACAAAAGAGATCTTTAACGTACAAGGAGCGTGTCACTGGCCCACTGTGCACTGGCCGCACGTGACTGGCCGCAGAGTCTCTACTAACACGCATACGCCTCCTTTCTTATTTTACACCCCCCTTTCCGCCACAAAGAGGCAAGTCTTACACGTGAAGTCTTATAACCATTACCAGTACTCATGAGTGATTGACGGGGCTAAATGTTTACTGAAGACCATTAACTAACTCTTGGTACTGGTGATGATTTCTAAGGTCTCCAACAAGGGTATTAGTGATGGTTTCCAGGGTACACTTAAAATGTACATGCGTTCAATAAATGCACATAAATGTATGTCATAAAAGATTTCTATTATTAAGATATCATTACTATCAACCATAACGATATGTCAAAAAATTCAAAAAGATTTAAATATGACTTACCAAAAATATCATGTGTGACTGTTTTCTTACAAGCATATTAAGTATAACGATGAATTTCCTTGTTAACTGTATCGTATCCGGAAACATTCAAGAGGTTCATACAGGGTATTATTAACTCGAATAAAGTGTTTACAATAAATGATAAGATTATGATTGACAGTTTAACATTAGATATAGTTCGATGACGAAACACAAGAAAAGTACTGTAATGTGTTTAGGTCAGAGACTGGGAGAGCCGTTTATGTCCCTCCTATAACCTCTTTGCATCAGTATCTAAATACATGCAACTAGGATTGGTTACAAAAACAAAATGACAACACTTCCTTCTTTTTCTCGGAAATTATTAATTCTGGAAACACACATTTTTTCGTGAAAATAGAAGCTAACTTACATCATCAAGTAACATCCGTCCCTGTTGTACGGCGATGTCCGTTCTCGTCAGTAGCTTCTGTAGCAAACATACAGAAACAATAATTTTAAGATCAATCATAAACCGTCGTAAACTATAGTCTGACGCGTTTCTGACCTTTTTTGAAGGAGGGACTTATAAATAATAATTGTAATATTTAACTGAAAACAAATATTATTAAACCATTATTTTAATTTTAAGCAAATTGGACTATACATCCAGCGCTAAATCAGTAAGTGTGTGCATCTTTCTAATGTCTAGTTCTAATGGCGATTAACGCCGATTTCGGCATTTTTCTTCTTGGGGGATGGGGCGGGGAGCCAGAGTACCCGGTAAATATTCCCGACCTGTGCGATATCTTACATCTTACCACTATATTCTTCATGGCCGCAAAAAAAGTATATCGAGAACCGAACGATAGGAATAGCGATAGGGTTAAATTTTTCATTTAAAATCCAAAGAATGAAAGATGGGTTATAATACCTGAATAATTTCCCAAAAATATAAAAAAAATCAATTGGGCCAATTTACAAATGATATCCTAAACATATGAAAGGTAATCAAAATATATCAAAACATGATAAAAAATGATTATTATCAAAAATCGGTCGAAAACGGTTAAAACAACAGAAATCTGTAGATATATTGAAAGGTTATTTAACTATAAATTCCAATTGAAATCAGATTGGAAACCATATGTAACTAAATGGGGAAAGCAATTTTCCATTTTATTTAGTTTTAATATAGCACCAACTGCTGATTTGATGACGAATGTGAAAAAACTTAATTCCATTAATATATAACAAAAATAAAAATACTTATTTAAATTGTGAAAGCAACATTTTTATCTATTAAGGCATTATAGATAGATGTGGAAATATCTAATGTAACATTACTGAAGTGCCTTAAAACCGAATAAACAATTCAATTCTTTACAAGTGTTTTTTTTTTGTTTTTTTTTGTTTTTGTTTTTGTTTTTTTTTTTGGGGGGGGGGGTCTTGTGTTGAATATTTCTTTAAATTAACTCACAGAGATTTATCTTTAAGTATTAAACACAGTTTACGAAGCAGACTAGATTGGACTTTTTCGTGGAGGAGGGGGGTTTGCGATGGTTCTTAAAGCAGCAAAGATCGTCCAAAGCAAGTCTAAGAATGCCGGAATCGGTGCGGTGATATACACGTAGGTGTGTCAGATTAAACAACACAGGGAATTCTGGATTTTCCGCCTATTAGTTTTTCCAATTTCCAATTTCTAGTACTAGTTGATTTTCTGCTTGTAAACTTGTTCTCGTCCTGAATATAAAAAAAACACTTAAAATGAGATTGGTAACTTATTTAAGATTCTATTATTCTTACTAAAGCCTTATGTATTTACGGAACATAAGCATTTATGCGACCACATATATGCAGGTATACAATGATATCAATTTATTATAACGATATACATTTTCGTTTGAACGAAATACAAAGTTTCGAAACAAAATATATGATAATTGAAAAACAAATAATTTGTTAAAAAATGAAACCAAATATTTTTAAAAGTCACCAAACGGGCCCCGCATTAAACAAAATATTTACACAGGTAAGAATCAATATCATATACCTGTTGATATTAATTTTGTAGGCCTAAATAACTTGAGGAGTTATACACAGGATGTCCTATTTCTAAACTGCGGGGTTCTCATGGGAAATGTAACTGGAAAACTGTAACTATATAGTTCATAGACCAGTTAGCTTTGCCAGTTTTCCTCTCAAGGTTGGCATTTCTTATCAGGCTGTTCCACACTTCATCCTCCTCGTTAAAAACTTGACACAATGATACATAGATACAATTGCTAAACAATAAATATGAAAAAACAAACATTTGACATAATGCCCCCGAGACATAAAGTATGTTAATAAATGTTTAATTACACTAACAAGTAAAAAATACTGTCTTAAAAAACATATGAAAAAACTTAATTAGGTGATTTGGTCTTACGTGACATCATTACTACATTTATAGTGATATTTCTCTTTGAGAAAAAATCCCTTGATTTGACCCACTAGGGCAACGTTCTTATAGATTTTTCTTAGTAATAGTTACTAATTTTTTGTTTTCAAAATTTACTCTAATTTTGGTTACTTTTGTGTATTGTGACCATTTCCTTTCTTTATATAGCTCTTCTTAGCTCTTGATTTATGCATGATAACGGCTTTGGGATTTATTGGAGCATGATTATCTAAATACATTTGTCAATTTTTGTTCTCATATTCATGATAAAAATCATTTTTCTGTATTTGTTGTGTATATTTATTATGTTTTAAAGGTTCTACATACCTCAAATAGCTTGGTTATTGAAAGATTTCTTTTATAGAAAGGGAGGAAACCCCTACTATGATTTTGTTATAGCAAACAATTGCTACTTATAATATCATACTAAAGCTGTCAGGAAAAACTGTCAGTGTGGTCAGGATTGTTTCACTGGTAAAGCTGTTGAAAAGTTGACTTGCTACAGATTATAAAGACCTGCGGCTCTTCTTCTCAATATTCCACCAAATGAACATGACAAAATTCAAATTGAAAAATGCACCGGGTTACAAATGTACGTTTTGTTACTGAACACTCCACTCACCTGAACACCTGCCCCCCCCCTCTGCCCCCTCCCCGTTAAGAATTTAAGAGATGTAATTTTAATTTTAACTTAAATATTCGTTATTTTAATTATACAGACAAGTGAATGCCTATGGGCTATCGTCGGCCTACGACATTCACTTTTAGGAATTTAATGCTCTAGGGCCATCAGTGCTGAACAATATATATGAACTGCTTTAACTGTAATCAGTGGGGTTTCATTTTATTATATGTGATAAACATGAATTATCGTTGTAAATCTTTGTTATGTCCGCTTTAGTGGTGTATGTCAGTGATATAAACAAATAAACCTTATGTGTTTTCTTAAAATTTATGTCAAACAAACAAAAAGGGCAGCATTAGTTTACAGGTCAAATAGATTGCGCAATTGTCTGGGGACTATGTGGACTATTGTCCAGGGGGAGGGGGATATTGTTCTAGACCCGTTATTATTATCTCCTATTCTAACCCTGTCTAATCCTACTGTAATTGTGAGCCCTTATTTGTCTAAGTAGCTTTTGGGACCTCAGTTGCCGAGTGGTTAGGGTAGTTCGTCTGCTATTGACTACGTGGTCTGTCAACACTGAGGTTGTGGGTTTGAGTCCCGCTGCGGGCAGGGTGTACTCGACTCCAATCTTAATTTTCATGGATTGCCAGTTTTCCTAGCGAAAGCCCCAATAAAAACTGGACGCCAAGAAAAAGCTGAAAAATTGCCGTAAAACACCATTTAAACAAACAGACAATATAAACTTTTTCTAATTGTTTAACTGCTCGTTTTCTTCTCTTGATGCATTACGCTCCTGTCAAATAATTCTATAGATACCGCATTAAATACAAATATTTGTTATTGTCGTATAATGTTATCTTTTATTCTGTTGAAATCTAGAGGTGTTCACTTGGTACTCGAGCTTCCTCTCCCAATAGAATTTCAGCAACGTTGGGTTATATCCCTTTGTTGTAAAATGTCGATTAAAACAAAGAATATACTTGCCTTACTTATTTAAGGATAATTTTTTAACTAATTTTTGCTCAATTGCTACATGCTGTGCGCAGAAACCATTAAAGCTATATTTTATTTAATTACGAAGCAAATAAACCAAACATAGTTAAAGTGGATAATTTATTATATTATAAAGTTCTATATTTTCAATAACTGCAATAAAACCTTTGTTTGACAGACAGACTGTGGCGATTTATATGACTGGCGTTACACGAACTAGGGGACAAGCGATTATATGGTCTGCAGGAACGAATCGTATAAGGCATTCCACTCCAAAAATGTACTTCCCGAATATCAAGAAATATCTTGTATCTCTATATATCTTTGATATGAAATACCTATTACATTATTAAATACAGTTGTTTTCACTGTTTAATGTTTAATCAATTTCATCAGAATAAATTATTTTTGGAACGGGATCGTCGTACCGAACTTAACAGGAGAGGAGAAGATGGTGGCTTGGAATGTCGTTTGCGGACAATGTTTTTCTCTTCCCTCAGAAAACAAAAATTAAAATTAACTAGGACTTTTGGAAAGAGGAAAGTGGCTTGAAGCAGTAGAATTTACTCCCATGCAAAAATATAGTGTTTTTTACTTAAGTATACATTAGCTCACGATCTTATTCCAATACGTACCGAATTGCATGAATACAATAAGTTATATCAGGAAATGTCAATTCAGTGAAACCTTTGAACGTAGAACCATATCGTTTTGTTTTTCTTTGAAAATGTTTTACTCCACTTTCAGCACTTTATCATCAATATCATGGGGCCAGTTTTCATTGGGGAGGATAACATGGAAAATGTAATAAATAAGTACTTTTAACAAATGTATTTAATTTAATTTAAAAGTATAATTTAAGAAACGACATTCATTAATACCCAATCATGGAAAATACTTTTTTTGTAATTGCTGCACAATTAGTATCTTAGGAATGATGTCACATTGCTGACCAAGATATGTCCATAAAGAACAAATAATCGCACCCTCGCCTTTCTGTGCTAATCCGCTAAATCACAAAACTTAATTCTGTTTATCAGCAATACAATTCGGCCTGATGCTCATAACGAATTTCTGCATTTAAAAACTGCTGATGTCGCAAATTTAATGAAAACCATAAAAAGTATCCGTATCTCGTTTTAAATATACAAGAAAGCAAGCATTTTTATATTTTTAGTACATTCAGGTATATTTGGAAAGGTCTAAGCATTAAAAAGTGAAAGCATTCATAAACTCTTCAAGACGTTCCATTTTTTTCATACTTACAAAGGTCCTCCACAATACAATAATATACAATAAATGTGAAGATGTAGATACAATATAACTAATGATGAAGCATGCTTTTATTTTACATGATGGTACAAATAATGTAATTTAGCAACAAAACAATAAAAAAATAAAAATAAACTGATTCACAAGTGGTTGCGATGTCTCTGGAGTGTACAGTAATGGAAATAGAAAGTCAGGAAGGGAGGAATCTCCTAGACCCTCTAATGAATTCGAATTCGAACACGTTTTTGAAAGAATTATATTCTCTTGTATTGACAGGTTTGCTTGGCCAGATGTTAATAGTTTAGAATTATTAACGATATCATTAGGTAGCCATTGAAGTTTTTGATATAGTATTCGTCTAAGATTTGAATGCAATTGACATTACAACAGAAAATGGTCTACATCTTCATATTTAGAGCCACATTGGCACGAGGGACTCGCTATTAAATTAACACGACATAAATCATTATTTAGAAAGGATGCTTAGCATTGCTATTGAGGCAAGACTATATTAAGTTTTCTTGGTCCAACTGAATAATAACTCGGTATGGCAGGTATTGGGAAGTCCTTTTTTAAAATTCAGATTTAAATTTCGCTAATGTCTCCAAGTTTCGAATTGACGGATTAAGCCGATTCCATTTTACTATATAGGAGGGAAAGAAGGATTCATTTGTTAAAGATAATCTACAAAATGGTAAAATGTAATTTTGACCATCGCGTAATGAATAGTTGGAAAGACTTTGAACGATTAGTGGAATTAGACTACTTAGGTAATTCGGAGCATCATTGTTATTTATACTATAGAACATTTAGAGTTTTCGTCTCTTTCTTCTACTGCTAATTCCCATTTGAAATCTTTGTACATAACATCGGACTTCGTAAATGATGGAGGTCCTATTATAGTTCTAGTCGCTTCGAGTTGCGCTTGCTCTAATTTGTTTGAGTGACAAATATCACAGTTGTCCCAGACTTGGCTTGCGTATTCGGTGTCTTCTGGCTATTCCAACATTGTAAATTGCCTATTCTGGCTATTCCAACATGCCCAGAACAATAGATGTTGCTATTGTGTAATGTGTTGTTTAAGTAATAAGTCCTTAATTATTTTTCCAGGTAATTTTTGATGTAATTGTATCTGTTCAAATAAAATAGAATGTTAGTATAACAATATGTACAATTTGTAGAAAAATAAAGTTTTTTTAAACTATTTAACATGAACATTTTGTATTACTTAATTTCATTTAATAAATTATTATATGATATAAATAGTATTAATTACACCTAATTGTAAATTGTTGCCGATGAGGCCAAGGTGACAAGCTAGGCATGTCTGAGATATGTTTAGCATTGAACAGATCACCGATTATGTTACCAGCTACTGGGGGAGACCAACCGAAATCTCTGAAACCACTATGTCACGAAAGGTCCCAGGACTGCAAATCATCTTGAAGGGTGGCATGGCAAACTGAAAAAATGGTCTCCACACCCAAATATACTTTCAGTATGATCGAGCTACTAAAGCAGGAAGAAGCTGTCCATGCGTGTACATTACTGCAATAACGGGCTGGTGGAAAACGTGTTCTAAAGAAGAGAAATACAAGGAGCTCGAAAACAGACTTGCTACTTTAACGACACGTTTACTAAGTAATGAGATAACACCAGTACAGTATGCTGATGCCGCATCACATCTACTTTATATTGATTAACATATTTTCCTTCTTTAAATGTATCTTTTCTTTCAATTCCAACACATTTTTCTCACTGCAGGCAGGGTGTACTCGACTCCAATCTTAATTGACAAGGTTTGCCAGTTTTCCTACCGCGGGTCGGGGGTTCTCTCTGGGTACTCCGGCTTCCTTCCCCTAATAAAAACTGGACGCCATGAAATAGCTGAAAAATTGCTGAAAGTGGCGTTAAAACACCATTCAAACAAACAAACCAACACATTTTACCTGTTTTTTTTATAATAAAATAAAATAAGATGTTTTTACATATACACAAACATAATCACTTGTTTATATAAGTATTCTGGCTACTTCAACCTGAATTTTTAACATTTTACTTTTAAAATTTAAAATGTTGGAATAGCCAGAATAAACCGCGTGTTCCAGTATGGGTCGTATATAGATTAAATACAACTCCTCTGGGGATTTGCGATTAAGTTGATATTTTGATTTTCGAAGAATTCCCAAATGCTTCCTTGCACTAGTAATTATACTTCGCATCATCACATAGTGTGACTCCTAAATGTCGATGGTTATTTTTTATTGGCATACTTACGCCATTTAGAGAGAAACTGAAGCGTAACATGGCCGACATCATTATTTCCTTGTCAAAATGACGCTTAAAAATTAAAGTCTTCTAAGAGAATTGTAGCTTCTGGTGGGATTCCTACTCTATATACTGGCGCTTACACTTTCAGAAGGTCTTGGTTTATAGGCATTTAGCAAATGAAGCATAAAATACTGAGAACAATATTAAAAGGCATTATTTATTAAGCGAATATTTCTCCGCTGTCGAAAAACTACAGCTTATTTGCACTTATCAGTGATTAACAATCCATTTTGGGGGGGGGCGCGTAGGGGCGTACGCCCCCTCCCTTTAAAACAGGAAAGGAAAAAAAAGAGAACAGGGAGGGTAACAACCAGCACCAAAAGCAAAAAAGTAATCCCCGCTCGTCCTCGCCATAAATTAATGCATTAACGGTACTAATTCGTTTATTATGATATCTCTGTTGTATATACAGTACCAAATAAAGGTTACAGAACACTATAAAAATCTCGTTCGTGGCCTTCCTTTTCCGATATCCCCTTTTTACGCCCCTTCCCTTTTGAAAATCCTGCATCCGCCCCTGCTTATCTTAGGTAACTTACAAGCTAGCCTACTTTCTACTCAGTTCTATAATTTATTGTTCCCAGAAGTGTCATGAACTATATCTTATTGGTGTTTATCATTGTCGTTCTTTTGAACATAGAAATGTGGAAATACCATCTTACTGAAATTGCTTATTTATTATTAAACTTCATACAACTACGGATTGTTGGATTAAACCCCTATGTGCGATTTTTTTACCCCAAAGGTTCTGTCGTGAAAACATTGAATAATAGTCATGATAACAAAACTTACTAATGGATGAAAAGAAAATCTGTATTAAATCCAGAGAAACAGAAATAAATAGCAACTTATTAAACGGTCTCTTTTTAATATCACTCTTGAAAATAAAATAAAAAACAGTAATACATACTAGCCATTATTCTTATTCAACATAGTTTTATTTCTACGTCAAGTCGCGTACAGTCTTCATTCTACTTACTGAATGCATAGGTAAAGACCAAATCAAGTTCCTGTTTTTTAAGTTAAAAATTTCACCGCAAGCTGTTGCATTCAAATTAAAATGACTGTAATCTATATGAAAAGGTAAGCAGGTCAATCTCAGATTTCACTATCGAAAATATTTTTTAATAATTGAAACTTAATACGCAGTGAAACCATCGATTTACATCGCATCATGTCAAATTCGAAACAATTGTTCCAATAATTTTAGCCACACGTTGTAGTTCCTATATGGTATAAATGACTAAATAACGAAGTAATGACATCGTATACGGTTAAACATTCTATTTGTGGTAAATTTGGCCAATCTGCGAAATACATAATGTCATTTGTAATAAATTTGGCCCGTTACATGTCCGACGGGGAAAGTTAATGGAAAATCGTCACTTTGCTTGATTAACTGGAAACAGACAGTTAATACGATCAATTTTGTCAAACGATCCATATATGTTCAAACAAGCTCAGAGCGGTAAAGAATTGAATAGATATTCAATTGTTTTTAATTGTTGAAAAGATACGATACATGAAAATTCATCTTTTTTTCAAATCTAAACATCATCTTTTGTTGTTTTTAATGTATCCCAACAGGGATATTTCTGTCTATAATAAAATTTGAATTTGAATTTTGAATTTAATTATTCTTATGTCGCATGAAAAGTTTGGTGTGCAGCTTGTCAATAAATTCGGGGCAATGCATGATATAATATTTATCAATATAAAACAATTGTTTATTCCAGAAATTTCCGTTATTACAGAGTGAATGAGAAAAAAACGAAGTCTGTTCATCACAGCTGTTGATAGTTATTAACAAAACCCCCTAGTAAAATTGTATATTAAATATACAAACAGCTGTTTTAAACATTTTAAAAGAACACAACTTGTTTTTCATGCTTAATATAATGTTTTAAGCCACTTAGAGAACAATCTTCCAAATCTATCATGGCGCCCAATTTCAACTATGGAAAAAGCAGTAGTGCCCTGTAAAAACTCCTGACCTTTGACAGGAAAACTGACAATTCAGTCAATTTAGTTCATTATTTTTATTTGAAAAATGATAAATGTTGGCCCTATTACGGTTAAGTGTATTCTAAACTTCTAGACAATATTAAACACAAATAACAAAAATTTGACGTCTCTGTGGTAACAGTTTTTCTGTTATTAACTTTCGCAAAGCAATTTTTCTTCCAAATATAAGTATTGATTTATACCCCACGACAATACAATGAAAATGCATGCATTATTTACAATATTAAACCGTAAGATATTCATGAAATCCTTTCTTCGGTTTCATTTATGGTTTTTGTTGATTATTAATTTACAGATGAAATTATTTCCAAGTATTGAACAGCTTCTGTTGAGTATGAACTCCAATAAGACGAAACCAATGTTAAATAGAGATTTCAAGATTTTTGTAATATTCTTTGCAATTCACTTGACCTTTGTACATACGGATTTTACAAATGATCATTTGTAAGTAAGATCTGTATGGGTATATGTAGTGTTTGAGTGATACCAACATCCTGAACTCTACATTTGCATCTGTAATAAGTTTGTTTGTTTGTTTGTTTGAATGGTGTTTTAACGCCACTTTCAGCAATTTTTCAATCTGTAATAAGACATTATGCATACGTCGTGGACAAAATCACGTATGCGTTTATTGACTCAAAATAGAAGACAAACGTTAATACCGCCAATTAATCTCGGTATATAAAGCTTAGTGCGATGTTGTAATAACATGTGATCAAAGATACCAAGGTTGTAAAATGTACTACGCCATATCCGCGTTTTTCTGATCAAGACACACCAGTGTCGACCAAACCCAAAAATATTGAAAATTTATTAAAATGTTATACAGCTTTTATCACCAACATTCCAAAGTGTTATTCCAAAACCGGCTAAGGCCATCTATACATCTTGAGAATAGAAAAAATAGAAAACCTTTAGAATTTAAGTCATTTTCGAAATGTCGGCATTAAATTTAGACAATTATTATATATAAGTTACTGAAACTTTTTAGCACTGAAGTGTGACTACTGGACTGGTGACATCCCCAGGGACTGACTGTTCACCAGCAGAGGCATCAACCTATATATAGGTGTTGCAAAACAAATGTCATCAACGATATCAAAGTTATACAATACACTAAGCGAGATGCGCATTTCATCTAATCAAGACTCATCAGTGGTGCCCAAACCCCAAACTATTAAAATCCAAATAATTAAAATGTTTTACACATACAGCATTTATCACCAACATGTCAAAACGTTTTGTCAAAAAACGGCTAAGGTCATCTTCTCTTTCACAGGGAAAACCCTTAAAATTTTCTATGCATTAAATTTATACAATAACTATATAAGATAGTGTGATCACTTGGCTGGTGATACCTTCTATTTTATGTCCCAAAAATAATAACTATGTAATAAATATGATAATTTATTGAAACCTAGCAAACAGCCAAGGACCTCCTTGGCCTAGTAACGTAGTTTGTTTATTATTGATCACGTGGTCTGTCATCACTGAGGTTGTGGGTTCCAGTTTCACTGCTGGCAGCATGCGCTCGACTCCAATCTTAATTTACAAGGATTTCAAGTTTTCCTACCGAAGGTTGGGAGATTTCTTCTGGTACTCCGGCTTCCTCCTCAATAAAAGCTGGGCGCCATGTGATATAGCTGAATTGCTGAAAGTAGCGTTAAAAACAATTTAAAAAACCAACAAGAAATAACGGAGAACATCCAGCTGTTATTTTTAAAATTTTTTATTAAGGATCGATGAATGCAAATGAATTTAATTACTCAGCTTATTAATAACATAATTAATTTGCTATAATTAATATTTACAGCGATTCACGAACTAGTTAATAGTCATTCATTATGATACTTCGTCTTATCTATAATGATTGATTGATAGATGTTTGACGTCAAGACAAAATCATTTAAGCTATATTCAAAACAAATTTGCCAGCGATAATTCTGTTGAACTGAATTCCCAAATAACGGGATTGGAAAACGTTAATGACTGCCACAGGAAAAAAAATAATAGTAAATTAGAAGGTAATTAGTTTACAACCAATCCTCACTGATCCTGTCACTGACGTTTCATATAATCATAAAATCACGTAATACATTTATTGAAATGAACAGTTTGCATACATTCAACGACACAAAATTTTTACTCAGTAAAACAAATGAAAAAAAGGTGATATAGGTTCAAAATTAGCTTTGAAGCGGGCTACCTACGGACCACATAAAATCAGAAGAAAAAATTTTGAAAATATTGATCCTTTTACTTTGTTCCTTGTAGAATATTCAAAATGATCGAAAGAAAATAACTTTAAAATTAAGTATATTATTAAAGAAAATAGAAACAATGGAAAAAGATACTAATGTAGTACAAGTTATTATGAATGTACTTGCCACTTTTAATGCTCCCCTGGCAATTAAAAGAGATTTACGGGGATACGTAATTAATGCTAAAAATCTAAGTATAAGTGTAACATTTACGGGGATACGTAATTAATGCTAAAAATCTAAGTATAAGTGTAACAAGCGCATTGTTAAATAAAATTTATGATACGAAAAAAATCTTGATGAAAAATACAGAGCACTATGAAAAAAAACTCTGTTTTGAAGACTACATTGCAAGGTTACAAAACCATTTACTAAATATGCGTTTTGTAAGATTTCATTTATACTAATACCGACCTGGCATTAGTTTTCGTAAACAATAAAACAAATGCAAGTGACAGGATACTGCAAAGGTTCCAACTGACATTTCTGGTTTGATACTGAAATCAATACTTTTGAACTTTGCACCTGGGGTGTTCGCTCTTACAAGATATTCTAATCACACTTGCTTTACGCATATTTTAAACAGGATTAAATAAAAGAATTGTAATATCAACAATAATTGGATATTACAACGCACCGGTCGATATCGGAGAACTTTCAACGCCCCTACAATCCATGTCCAGTATAAAAAGGATCGGTGACAGTGTATTAAAGCTGTCCGACTATTGAAGCCATAACTGAAAATACTCTGAACGGAACAAACTTTATTTTAAATATGCAAATTAGTATAAAGATGTATATTTTGGTGTCGTCTTTTGCAGTCATATTGTGTTCAGTTACAGATGCCTGGTTGACAAAATACGATTTAAACGGAGATTTTAGTGATCTTAAGTGGCAACGGCAGGTGAGTCCGCCGGTAAGTGACTATTTGTTATATACTGTTTGGACAAAGTTAACGTCTTTCTGCAAAGTTTTGTGTTATGACATATATTCTGTGATATGATTATTTAAATATATGTTTATTTTTAGTTTAGATATATCATAGTAGGCACGTGTTGTTTTAAAATATTTGTTGAAGGGGGAAATGGATTTATTGTTTGTAATATGAAACATCATTTATCGTAGTTTATTTAGTATTATTATTATTATGTAGGAATAAAAAAAAGTATGTTGAAACAGTTAATTAAAGTTCATGAAACGCATAGGCTGGTTATGCAGAACCAGATCTACAGTTGTCCTGCAGAGGTCGTTGTCTTTTCACCGGGTACTGTAGTTTCTAAGTCAAACAAAAGCTTATGTAGCTGTAAGCTGCAGAAAGAAGCGTTAAAGAGTTATTCATTCGTTATCTATGCAAATATTAGCCTTGGTTTAAGGAAGCTGTGTTTGTATTAGCTTGTGTTCTGTGATTCTGATGTTCAATTCAAGCATTGTCTTAATGCGATACCATTGTCGGTTTAGTTTCTTTTATTTGTCATTAACTCCAATGGTGATCCATAACAACTGTCACTTTTCTAAACTTTATGCATTTTTCACATTATGTACTTCATTGATATACCGCCAATTTTGCTTGGGCCAAAACGTGTAAAGATACAAAATTAAGACACGTTTGAAACGTTGATTTGTTATAACAATTACATCACATTGTGATGTCCGCAGGAAGACGCCGGAAAGCTGTGTCTAAAGTTATATTGTGTTTCGGCATTTGAGGATTAGCGGTAGCTCTATCAACATATTATATGTATTATATATGAAATAAAATACTTGTAAAATGTTTAAAAAAAACGTTTTGAAATAATTTTCAAACTGCGAATGCATTGCGGTACTGTCAGTGACTTCGAACCAGTAAATTTGTCGCAGGCGTCAAAAGTAGCGTTATATGTTCTAACATTAGCATTAGGCGATGTATCGTCTGTATGGAACGTAAGTGAACAATTATCAACCGATGATGCAGGAAATAATATAGTCCGACAAGGATTGTCGGTATTCTTTCTAGGCCGAATTTTCCTGCCGTTATTATCCGAAGTTAGTTATGTGATTTGTCGGATTAACAAAAAGAAAAGAAAGAAAGCGAGCGTACGATTATTCGTTCTATTTTCTTTCCAAAGGTCAGGGGTTTCTCACCGGAAACTCCGACTTCATCCTCAATACAAACTGCGCGATAACTTAATTGCAAAATTACACCCGAAAGGTCCAAGGAAATATTAAATAAACACATTTTGAATGCATAATACAAAATTAAAATTGAGTAAACACATAAATAAACATGAATTAAATATAATTGGATTGGCACTAAGCATTAACTGACATTGATCTGTTTTTCAACTCTAATGATTGTTGTATAAAGTGGCATAAGTCAGTTTAAGCAGATAGCTGAAAATTTGCTGAAAATGGCATTTAATCCCATTAAAACAAAAAACAATCACAGTGACTGTCTCTGTCACAAATATGTGTCCATGCGATTCATTTAGCTGATTGTAGGAAAAATAAAAAGTGCTAATTGTCAAACGCATTTAGTGAATTTTCATACATTCTCGTAGAAATCTGTAACATACAAAGTTATGACACTTTTATCTTAAAATTCCAAATATTTCAATAATGTGTAAACATTGTAGGAAATTGACGTTATAGATGAAAATGACATTGTTTAATGATGTCAAAAAATACATCGGCGCAAAATCTTGAGTTGATTTGCGTAATATTTCTAACTTTCAAATGGTTTGGACTGTTATATCAAAAACACAGAATAAACATATATCTGTAATACCTAAAAAGCCGTGTTTTTGAACTTTGTACTGTCAATTTAATATGCATGCAGAGACCAACAATTTTCTTCAACTGTAATCTTCCTGACTGGAAAACAATAAAAGTAATTTAAAGTTAACGGGTAAACAAATTGTTAAAATGGTCAGTTTCTTATATACTAGGCTTCAATGCACATCAATGAATCTGCCTTAACTGTACTGCGCTGTGAACGCCTAGAAGTGATATGCATTCTCCAGCTGTTTAGATATCTGAATGTTATGCAATATTTTCTGAAATTATCGTCCAATAAATTGTTTGAATAGTGTTTAACGCTACTTACGGCGATTTTTCAGCTATATCATTGAGCTTCCAGTTTTTATTGGAGGAGGAAACCGGAGTACCCGGAAGAAACCCTTGACCATCGGCTTGTCAATAGAGATTGGAGTCGATCACACCCGGCCCGCAGTGCTTATCAAACCGGAAAACTCGGTGTAAAAAAAACCACGTGATTAATAGTAGATAACTAACTACCTAAATCTTTCAGCCACCGAGACCCCTTCTTCTTATTGAAGAACATGAATGCTTGATTTTATATGTAATAACTTACTTTTATATATTAATCAGGTTTTGCTCGAACCGCTCCGAAGTACAGTTGGCAAAAACCGCGATGCAAAACTGTGCAGTTTCTTATAAAATACAGGTGCTAAAATGTACGTTTTTTCTCTATAATATGTTACAATTTAATCTGAACACTGTTCCAGTTAGATTTTAATACTGTCCATTTTTCCTGGTTACTTTTAGCGGGATTCGTGCTTACACTTTTGATGCAATGTGGCACACATTCGCCCCGTGGACTTTTCGTAACCAATATTTATTCCAAAAAGGTATTCCAAACATATACATGAGTCATTTTCATATCAATACTTATTGGTTTCAAAATTCCATCATTTCACCCCAGTACATATATATTTATTTATGGTCTTGCTGTCTCCGGTAAAAATGTGTGAATAAAAAGATATTGCTCTAGTTTATTTAGCTCATACATGTATATATATCAGATAAGCGATACTTAATAAATGAACACACAAGTCACAAGAACGTCATAATCTTTAGTAACAAAGACTGAATACTACACATTATGGCAAAACAGATCGCCACTAAAATAATTAAAATTTGAAACAGAAAAATATTTTTATCATAATGGTAAAATAGGTTGATTGTCGCCTAAGTTGTTGCGCATGACTAATATTTATGTCCTTGTTAAAAAGAGGTCAACGATCATATACTACTGTACACTGCGTGCTGAAAAGTGTTTACATGGCTCGACACACAAGCTGCTCAGTGTGTACTCTGGGAAGGGGGGGTTTAGGAGTCGCGTTTTAGGCTTGTTAGGTTCTAATGCAAATGCATGACGCGGACCATAGTTTGAGGAGTACCGCTCCCTGCATCATAAAGACCCTTTTATAGTTTTTTGATGATGGGTAGGATCACTGAAGCCGCTACAAAGGCTACATTAAGCCACTATACAAATGGTCTTTGTAGCAAACGCGAGCGGGATTGATTTTAAGAAATATTTTCGGATGCTATCTAATGCGTATTATTATACCTAATATATATACTTTAATAAGACAATTTGGAAGTTTTTTTCAAACATTTTATATGAAAGCAGACAACTTCCGGTTAGATTACGGACAATACAATACGCCGCTTTCAAGATAGGTAGTTAGATATATCATATCACGTGATTTATTTAGGGCTTTTTTCATAATACAGACAGCGTAGGAAAGGCATAAACCTCCACCCCCTTTTATTAATTTATGTTAAGTGTGGGTTTTCCCCCCTCCCGGCACAACAGCACAACTTTCGATTTGCTTGTTAATACCTAGGTCGTAAGTGCCCTAAATTTGTATGAAATCACGTGATCAGCACTACAATTTCCGCCTCCCTAACAGGAGAGATTTATCTTGAAAATGACGTATTGCCGGCCGGTCGAGAACCAATTGTCGTATGTCTTACCGGAAATTTGTCCTGAAACTGTTAGGATTTTTCAACCATAAATTTAGTTTTCTTTTAAAAATTGCTAGCCATTTTAGAGAAAAACAGCAAAAGAAAACAGATTTGATCAGCTCACAGGTACCACTACTAGTCTTATTACAATATTTGTAGTTTCGGTGTGTACTGTTTAGATTCGTTTTTGTGGTATACATCTGAACTTGATGCATTCTACGGTTGTTTCCAAGATCTGAATAGGAATCGGATACCTTACAAATTGGTTAAAATCATTTAAATAAGCCGCAAAATAAAGTTGAAAGTCTACCTATACAATGTAGTCATTGTGCAACGATCAGGTTAGACCCACGTTCTAGCACCACTCGAAACATTGGATAAAAAAAGTCAATTGCATGGACAAATATTAGTCTTTCCACTAGAAAAGAATGCCTATACCCTCAAAAACACTATCTGATCAAGTTGTAACTGTGCCATGCATTAGAATAGCATCATACTGATTTAAAAGGTCATCACAAGAATATTGAATTTTTACGTGAACGAATAATTAAACAATTATTGATTGAAGTTAATTTTATTCGAATTTAAATTTAAATACATAAAGAAATAGGATTGTCAGTTTTTTATGCCGTAAGCGTTGAGTTCTCCAGGTACCCAAGTGAAAACTGGACACCAAGATCCAACAAAACATAGTTTTTTTTTAAATATTCAAAGGACAATGAACAACAACCAATTTGTAATGATAATTAACATGAATATAAACAATGTGTTTACTGTACGGGTTTCATAAATCTAATTTTAAATATTTTGTATCACAATTTTTTCGATCGACAAAGTCACAAAATTGGGTCATCATTTGTTGAAACATTATATCTAATTTTAACAAAAATGATCTGAATATGTGGTATTCGAAAGTGTGAGTCAATACATTTTTTTAAATTGTGTGTGGAATCAACTGGCATAATAATTTTCTTTACAGTTTCTTAAACGAAAGTTGTAAAACCTAGGGACCAATCTTATTTTAAATTTTATGGCACGGAGGACACCATCTTGTATTTAGCATCATAACCAAGAAGCACTTGGCATACAACTTAAACATTACATAAATATTTTCATTGACAATCAGACTTTTCTGATACAGAAAAAAGGTTACTGTAAGTTGCACAACGTGGAAAATAATGAATTATATATTTTAAAACTGGAAACGCATTTATGAACTGCAGGTTGGCAACATGTTCAGTGATTTAAAATAAAAAGTAGAGGAAAGTGGTTGAAAGTTTTGTCTCTATCTTCTAAATCTATAAAATAGAAAACTTATTATTCTACATGCTGATTATTGGAAGAACTGCTATGAGTAAATTGATCATTTAGGCGATGTTATCTGTGTACTAAGGCGTTATAATCAGGCTAATTTTCTCCTTTGTATCCTTATCTATTAAACGTCTTGAGATCAATAAATACTTTCATCTTTTTATATCTGATGCAGAAAAATAATTGTAAAACGACCAGATTTAGACATCAAACGAGTATATATATTTTATTAAATTGTGTTTTTCCCTTTGAAATACCAATTAATTATAAGCATATTTAAACACACTTGAATGTACGTAGGCGAGTAATGGAAAATTTGACAGAAGGGCTGTTGATGATTTGAAGTCACAGTCTTCCGATTTTTAATAATACTCCATAATTACCATTTTTAGAAGTCATTATTTTAATGATAACCCTCTCCCTATGGAGTTAGATTAAAATTACTTTAATCAGAGAATTGTTTCAGTTGATTAATTATGAAAACGACATTTTGTATTTGTTTAAATGCAGTTGGGCCATCCCACGCATGCACGGTAAAGTCATCGACTGACGCCTAAAATGTACTCGTGGCCATTCATAACTGAAAAAGAAAGTTTAATGAAGTAACTTATGTATTGTAAAATGGTTATGTTCGCTTAGCTTTATAAATCACAATTCCTATCTAATTATTCTTCTTATATATACCGCTACTGTAGCAGAATTAATAGCGAGACATGAAGTTTGATCGACCCTACTAGGTCAAGCAGAATATCTATATTTAGTACTTGGTTACCTTGCAGTGTATTGCGAGGAAGACCTTGTCTAACCGGAATTGAAACACTATTTACAAGAGTTTGACACATGCAATTTATAACTCTAATGTTAGCTCAACTTCGTAATTCCTTAAATAATAAAGTTTGGATTTCCGGTTTGTCACAGAGTACGTACTGCAGCTTGCGCATGCTATAACACGGGACTAAAAACAAACACAAAGCAAAATATAAAGACATTGGTCCATATAGTTCATCGATGTGACAGATGATTTGCAGAAAGTGGCGTTAAACATCATATTTATTTGTCTATTTATCAGTCACCAGACAATTTGATTCTACATTACAAACGTCATTAATGGATTTCACAAACAGTCGTAAGTGTAAAATTTATCGTAAGTTTTTTGGAAGTTAAAAGGGAAAGGCAATGTGACGTCATCACTTACGATGGTTTTTACACGTACGACTTTACCAGAGGTATTTTACTGATAATAAATGACAAATTGACGTCGGCGAAAACAGTTCATTTGCTTTATTAAAAAAATTTAACGAATATCTTTGGAAGAACAGAAGATTCGTAATAATATCAGATTTTATTTGAGAAACTAACATTAATCCAAACAAAACAAAAAATAGAGAAGCCACCTACTCGCCAATTGCATCGAAACAGTGATGGGCCAACCACCCGCAAACCTGATAAATCCAATCAACTTATCTAAAAACGAGTAGACAAATTTACAAATATATCTCTGTTTACTTTTAATGCCTACTGTCTGGTATAATTCCAAATATTGGTAAAGCGTGGTCATAAAATCTCCAACGGTGACTGCTAAGCTCTCACAAATATTTGACTTATTGATTTGCAGTTATCGTGTAGACTATTTGTGGTAATAGGCGATAGTCTATGATCCTATAAGTTGTTATTCATCAAAATTTTAAGTGCGTCTGTCATCATCAATTCCAAAGGCAGACATTTTCTTCTGTAATTAAAACCATCTTGATGGACTTACAAATACAAAAATCATTAGTTCGTAGATACATCAACAAGGATATGTTATGCCGCGTCATTTTAAAACAGATTTCTGTCTAATGTTTCTACTTTGTATTTTTGCCAGAAACGTAAACATATACATGTGACATTTTATATAGGGCATTCATATATGCGTTGTAGTTTTGTTTCTTTGAATGGTGTTTAACGTCATGTTCAGCAATTTTCGGCTATATCTTGGCGTCCAATTTTTACTGGCGGAGAAAGCCGATAAGTAACCGGAGAAAGAAACTGACATTTGATAAAAAAACTTTCAATCCTTGTTATGCACACCCTATACCCACAGTGAGGCTCATACCTGCAACCTCAGTGTTGACAGGCACGTGATAGACTATAAACTACTTTAACCAATCGTCTACCGAGCCCTCCAGGCTGTTGTTTTGTGGGAATCAAATTAAAAATACCCGATACATTAAATAAATGCATACTTTCGTTAGTCAAAGTATAACAAGAACCGTACAATGAACTCGCACGCTTCCTTCGTACATCTAATCAAAGACCAAAAAAAACCAAGTAAACCTATAGGTACGACAGGAACGCAGAGAAAGAAATCTAAAACTGTAGAAAACCCAAGTGTACAAAAAGGTGCCTCGGAAGGAGATTTTCAATGTCATATATATACAAATTAATTTTGGCACCTTAATAGACAACAAAATATTCAAGTATAGATAAAACAAATACTCGTTCACGTTCAGAAAAACGTGCATGTAGTAAAAGAGACCAGATATTTCTTTAAACCAATAAAAAGAAACAAATATACACTTAAAATAAACCCAGCATATTTCTTTATCCTGAAATTTAAAACAAATATTTTGTACTTGCTACATTGCAACTGTATTAATTAAAAATTCACGCCGAAATCAGAATACACAAAAAAGAAAAAAACAATATAAAAACATGGGCTTCTTTTGTCCCTTTTATTGTGAAAAATAAAGAGTTTTTAATTAAAAAAATCTAGAATTTAAACGCCTCATGATTTAACCTTCATAATCACTTCTTTTCTTCTTTTGGAGTGATTCCTTATGTAATTGCGGCTGCGTACAGTGTTTATCTTTTCAGGAAAATACCGTATTGTGTTTTCGTTTGACTGGTTCTCATCGACAAGTCTAGATAACCTTGATAAAATATTTGCACCTCTAATACTCAACTAATAAATATGCAAATTAATTTCAGTACAGTGAGACACATATTATTCGTCGTGGTAAAGCTGTATCTTTACATTTACTAGTGCAAGGATGTGGACTTGCGATGAGATGTTTTGCGCTGTTTCCATAAAAGGCTCAACTGTCTGTGCATCCATGAATCAACTTTAAAATTCAACTTGATATTTATTTTGTTTGGTGTTTTTTGCTGATTACGGTGTAAAAAAAAAACGTACTGACCTATTACCAAAATTAACGTTAGTCATTGAAAGCGACGATCTTGAATTTGAATTTCGAAGCTAAATTTCTTTAAAACAATGATTTTATTTTGTATACGTTTATAATTTATTCCGACGTTATATTGTAGGACATTTAATTTTAATATTTTAATAGACGAAGATTATTTTAACAAATACTTTTCTATTTATTTTTATTGGAGGAAGCAACCGCGATGCTGTTTAAACATTTCATTTGGATCTAAATTTATTATCTTTTTATTAGTACGGCTCAAATCATAGTACTATATTCCCTGATCATATTCTTTAACAAAACACAATAATACCAGAGGGCTAAGTGGATTCAACACGTCTTCAAATCGTATTTCAATGTATGTGTTAACACGTTCGTTGGAGAAATCATTTCCTCAGTAGTGTCGAGTTATCTTCCTATTTAAAGGCGTTAATGGAAACAAATTTACTATTCATTTTCTGTCAGATTTGTTTGTCGTAACCATTATTTATTTCCCCCAAACAGCTGATAGTCAAGTTATTACCTAATCGAATGTCATTTATGGTATAATCTTGTAATAGAACACGGAGTTGGTGAACGCAGCCATTTTTAATGTCTGGATTAGACCAGTATTGCAAAGATGTTTATTGCTTGAAAACAACATGTTCTTACAATAAAAGCAACACCAGCGGGTATTATAAGTGACAATTTAAAATTTTACTTAAGACATAATGCGTACCGCGTATAGATTTTCATCTTACTGTCTAGTTTTCATTTCTATGTTTGTTTTGGTGAACAGTACACAAGCATTAACCAATACAACTATAGAAATGTTGACTTAAACAGTCCTTATTTGACTAAAAAACAAAATCCGGGTCCCCAACTCGCTCACATTATTTTAAATCAGGCTCCTCTTCACTGTCTCATTATTCAATATAATGGGTCTGTGTGCAATCGTAATCAAACGGGCCAGACTTCTGAATTTACTATTCAGATATTGTTTGGTTCACACATACTTAAATTTTGATACATGAAATAACAAGTGTTCAGAAAGAGGCTATGAATATAAAATGTGTCGCGGGAGGGACAAAATTAACGCTTATTTAGAATGAAAGGGGCTAGGCAAAACTTTCGGACAGCAAGAAGACGCTTAATTGATTTTACTTAATAAAATCATCAGTCTGAAGATGCCTGAATATTTTGAAACATTACTCCAAATTCAACGGATTCTTTGCACGGTCATTTTACTCGTCAGTCACAAAATAATTACGAAATTCGTACGAGTAAAAACCTATATTCTATTTTATACCGTCGAGTATAAACCAATGGAACAGGTTACCCTTACATAATTGTTAACACGACATCGTTTAGCATTGTGTTTGTACAAAATATTATAAAGCTTGCTCTCGACACGACCACATATAACACTACATTCTAGGTTACGTATGAATAACATTTGTGTACGCCTGTACGTATGAATTACATTTTTGTACGCCTGAACTAAACCGATTCTACAAACTGTTTTTGTGTTCGTGTTGTATCTACCATTCACTTTCTTTTAAATTGTGGTAATAGACACTTACAATATGAAACAATACGTTAAAGTAATTGTAATATGAATCTAACAGTTAATATAATATTATTTGGTGCAGAGGGTCTCATAGATGAACAAAACACAAATATCTTCACAGTAGTTCAAAAGTTTTTGTTAAAAATGTAAGAGATGTACATAATTAATCAATTGTATATCGTACAAATATGTAGTTTATCAACTCTGCACTTTAATGTTATATGTTTTTATACATGTTCTCTTGTGCCTACTTTATTGAAATAATGCAGTAAAGATGTATATAATATATTTTAGAATTAAATAATGCACTAACGATGTATGTCATATTTTACAACGAAATAATGCATTAAAGACGTCTATCTAATATTTCATGCAGTACATCTTTTTGTCTCAGCGTGTGTTAGCATATTATTGGACGCGGATTAGTATCAGTTTGTCTTGCTTTTTTGAATCCTTTTTATATGTTTGTTATTAATACGATCTTTACAGCTAAAATATGTTTAAACTAAACTATTTGCAATTAAAAATGTTTTTTCACTTATAACGTCATATATAGGACATATCACACATTATGTTACATTTCATCAAAAGGAAACAACAGTATATGTGTCCAAGAAGATATTCAAAATGTTAAAGTTTTAGAATTAATTGTCTTCTTTCATTTCAATGTTTTGGTCACTTTGTACCTCACTACACACTAAAGGAGGTTCTTCCACTCTAAAACATTTTCTGGAGCAAAATTTATTCTTGTAAGGTAATGACATACCTTTCAAAATATCAATCTTGTAATCAAAATCAGTTAAAACAAAGAATAGAAAAAGACTGGGAATATTGTTTAAATGCTGCCATATTTTTGACATGCGCCGGAAATACATTCCACAATAGGATAATGAGGCCTAGCAGAGAAGCAGTATTAATTTTAATGTCTTTGCTTGTGACACAACAGGGGCATAAACCCACGATAACTGAGGACTGAGCCACGAATGTTGACAGCAAGCCTTTTATAAAATTGTTTTCATTATTATAAAAGCGTGTTGTCTCTTCTTCTCTGATGTAATGCATTTGATATTTTTGCATGTAGTTATATTGCCCATTCGAGGTCTAGTCATTTTTCCTTACTTTGAGTACCTTTGATTTGTTATGCAGATATATCCAATTTGTAAATAGGTATCAGCTATCCAATATGATGCTATTATTCAAGACAGTGCAATTGTAAATCGAGATTTAAAGATATAGAAAAAAGTCTATTGAAATCTGTTGTGTCTGAATAAAAACAAAACAAAACAAATGTGAAAATATAATGCCATTTTCAATCTGTATGAAAAAACAAAATTCTTCTGTTTTAAGGGGTGATCCAACTGGCTGTTTCGAATTTAAAATCGTTACCTTTGTGTAAATGTGTGTCTAAAGGACATTAAATATCATATTTTAATATTAAATCAAAAAGTCTCAAAGCATTAAAAGACAGATCTTGAGAAATGTTTGTGTATTGTTTCCCATATGCACATGCTACGGCGATTTATTCTTGAAACAAAAACAAACATAAGGCGTGTATAATATGTTGTTATGATAGATGTTTTAATTTATATTACAACAAAATAACATAAGGACATGAAATCTTACTTAACGTTCATTTTTTGTATTATACTAAAACGAGCCACTGATAAAAAAAATCCCTATAACGGCACTGTGGAAGAGTTAATACCTTTTAATGATACCTTCTACAAAATGTAAAGTGTAAGAAATATTAAACTCTGTACCTTGTTCACATTTATTATTTTAAAGTTGAATATTATATCTAACTGTAATGATTTGTAATATGTTAATTTTGCAGTGAAACATCGTGACTTGCAATAGTTGGTAACTCCGTTTTGGTGAACTTTTAACAGAATGAGAATTCGATTATATATAAAAGTATTTTTCACATATTGAATTTCCCATTTCTATGTAGTAATATTACTTCAGCACTTCTGTTGGAGTATATATTCCGTTTTATAAAATATTCCGAGGCCTACATGTCCAATAACTTGACAGAGTATTGTTTCTCTCCGACTTTCTGATAAAGTAAGGGTTAATGACAGTCAAGTTGAGATCGTATATAAATTTAATGGTCTATAACAAGACATTGGTTAATTAACATGATCAAAATTAGTTTCGATATCTTCTGATTAAATCATTAAAATCACTACTAATGTAGCAATATTTTTAAAGTTTAAACTCGTCATCAGTTGTGTAGTGTGTGATTACCCATTGACAGTAATGTTCACAGCGTGATGTTCATCAATCAATCGCAATACGAAACTTGAATATTCATTGAAGTTTTGGTTGAATATGAATTTTATTTTCGGCCACGTTTGTTAAAAGGTCATTTTTAAGTGTTGTTATCTGACCTGTTACCTCACGTATTAAACGTTTGTAGAGGTATTTATGATGAATAATTATATTTTAGTTAATGCTGAAATAAACCTTTGTGCATTCATTTAATTCATTCTGGCACTAATCATCTTCCAAGTTTTGTTGCCACTGGAGATTCTCTTTTTTGTAGGTAAAAAGAAAGTATTTTTAATAAACTCCTAGTGCCAGAATAATTCGGAACAAAATCGTCATACATCGTTTAATTATATTAGGTAAAAATTTATTTATTTGAATTGCATATTCAAGAAAATGTTTTAGTACAAAGCGTACTATTATAGACTGATAGTTGTCATTGCAGTTATTTCGTTTGTGCTACAAGTTAATATTGATTATTTCAAGCCGTTATATTCAGATTGTCAGAAGTGCTTACGTTTACTCTACATGTCAGCTAAAACCTTACAAAAGGGTCCTAGGTCAACAAAAATGATTCAGAGTTCGTTCTTAGTTTATTGCCTTTGTCAGCAATTGGTATTTTGCAATATTCAGGATGAAAACAAGGTAACAAACAATACATCAATCAGGAAATGGGATGAACAACAGATATGAACATTTTGACTGCAAATGGAAAATGTATGGCGTATATGGATAAGGAAGTAAGAGTTGGTGATTGGTAGCGGCTGTAACTTGCTTACTTGTTTCTCATATTCTGCAGGTGGCGCCTTTATAGTGCAATGGGGCGTTCCCCATCAAATACGTTACTCACTATGGTCCGCCGACAGAATTGCGTATTACAATTTGACAGCCCCAAGACACGGAGCCTGTCCTATCAGCCACGTTGATACAGTCGATCCATGGGAAGCATTTAGAATAGTACGCTTTTGTCGTCATTATTTACTTGGTCATGTTAGTTGCAAATTATGAGCAATAAATCAAAGCGCAGATCACAAATTCTTTGACAACTCACATCAAACCATAGTAGACAATACGTGTACGGGGTAGTGATGTAATACAGTGTATACAATACAGGTTTACCATACAAATGTGCGATGTAAGTTTGATAGAATCATTAATAATGCATTTCAAATTTACGTCTGCAAAATTAATATTTACATATGTTTATTTTCATGAATTTATTTCTTACATGTACAAATATTCTGAATCGTAATATCCTTCAATTTTTAATAAAACCACCACTGGTAAAACCACATAAAATCTTCCACGTATAAACATGTAAAAGAGACAAATAGAATCTTACATTGGTACCAGTTGATTATTGGATTTTAACTATCGATATTGTAGAAATCCGATAATCAAAGAGTAAATATGCAAGGTTTTGTTTCTCTAATTTAAAAAAGCAAATTTGCGAAATGAAATAAAAATTCTCTCTAACTCAGTACATGAACATGACTTGAAAAGGCGGTAAATTATTTCTGTTTTTATTGTAAACAAACATATGAGAAGCACATTTAAACTAGTGACGAGAACTATTTTTTCCACATCGAGCAAGCGGTTTGAATATGACGCAAAAATAAGAAAATTAATAATTTACAAACATATCAAAAACATTCATTAAGATCTTTCTTGATGATTGCTGTGATTTCCATTTCCAGTTCAACACTGGAGCCCGTCCAAGTAGGTAGGTAATTAATTGTAATTTAAATCTTACTTTTAAAACATGTGAGCTAATGCTTTATCTCAAGACCAAATCAAGATTTCTAGACTGATACTGTCATGTATGATCACAGATTCCAACAGACATATTAATTGTTATAAAAGAAGACAGACTTTGTGAACAATAAATTTCAGTAGTTGTTTTAGTTGACCTTAAACTATCAAGTTTCCACTTTAAAATACTGTTCAAGAATTTAAAAAATAATTTTTACAAAATCATACTTGAACTAGAAATAGCTATACAATATTTACGAGAAATACTAAAACATCAGAACAAATTATAATAAGAACTAGATAGTGCTAGTATTTTCAACCATAAAGTAAAACCTGAAAACAAATTGTAAACAATGAAAACGGATGTTGATCCAATATTCACTTCATATTGCATGCTGTATATAAAATCTGTATACATCTTTTATTGTCTGAAATAACACAATATTGATATCATTGATGATAAAATCTTACAAATAAATTACTAATATACAGCCATTTGTAGACACGAAAACCTGTTGACTTCGACGCTGCGTGAAACAATTTTGCTGTGTAATGCACATTTATTAGGAGACTTATAAGGGTGCAAATGGAGTTATATTAAATTTGCCCCAGTATTGTGCTTTGACATGAGACTTATTTTGATGTCTCTTTTGTACTCGCATTATGGTCTTTCATGACGTCTAGAAACTATTTCATACCAGAAGTAATTAGAAGAAAAGCTTGACATTTTTTAAGTTCTGCACCTTTTTCTGGCTTTTTCTATGATACATCTCATACAAACATTCCATAAAAAGACATTTTGATTTGGCGGTTGATTGAATGGGCTTTAACTCCGTTGTTAGCGTTTTTTCAGCTTCATCATGGCTTCTAGTTTTTTGGGCGGATTCCAAAGTACCCGTTGAAGAATTCCACCTTCAGTAGGACAACTGGCAATCAGTTAAATAACATTGGAGTCAAAGCATATAAAACCTTACTACATTAAGACTCCAACTTTTGTTGATGAGCAATGGTAGATGCATAACTACATTCACCTCTCAGTCACCGATGTATCATTTATTTTGAAATATTACTAGTAATGAAAGATGGTTTAATACTTTATTTTCCATTCTAATAAAACTTTGTACTATGCAGAAATAAATACCTTTTAAACTTCGAGTTTTTTTTCAAGACAATAAATATTTTTTAAAAATTGTCTGATTCGGGCTGTTCCAGACATAATTTAATTTGCTGTGTAGATCGAATAGTGATAAACTGCATGCATTAACGAGTCTGCAAACTATATAGTAGTTTTCAAGCAAGAAATTCGTTTGTCTGGCAGGTTATCGAATTATTGTATGGAACAAAAATACTCAGTTTGTATGTATTGATAGCTTAAGATGTGTTAAGTTTACAGTAACAAACACGTATCTTTCAGAAATATATGAATTAATGATTACAGTTATTAAATATTAAAAACTTAAGTGTAAAGCTTCATGTTTAAGTATTTTTAAATAAAATATGTTCAACCAATGATATACAACGTCTTAACTCGTCAAAAATGTTTCACTCGGTTTAATGTTGAACATGGTTAAAGGTCCAGTTGTTTGTAGTTTCTCCTTACTTGTTTAATCAAACATAATTAAAATGGTAAAAAGAAGCAAATATCATTTATTTTCACTGTACCAGATTTGCATTTATGCTCTTACATTTCACCAAATATTTTAGTCTAATTGTACACGGCTAAACTAACCCACAAATAGGTATAACCTCTAAAATTACGTTCAGTGTCAAATATTTGACAATAATCTACTAAAAAATTTTATTGACGCCTGGCGTTTTAGTAGGGCCAATCGCATTTCAGGGTTGAAAACTTCCTTTGCAGTTTGAGCTTTTAAAGGAGTCTTGTCAACTTATAATTTTCGACCATGTTGCGATATTTGTGTGATGAAATCAAAAGTAACGAATCTGCTATTTTTAATACCTTACATGATTTTAATTAGTATGCTTCAACAGTCATGCAAGTTAAATTTACTGACGTTAAATTGGATGCTACTAAGCTACTAATGATACCATGCCCGATATTTTTGGAATAATAATTACCTAGGATTAGTGCATGATCATATATATCAGGATATAGCATTGTGTAGCCCTATTTGATTGCACGACATGCAGTAGACAAGATGTACGATTTTAAACGTAAGGATATGCTAATGTTAAAAGCTTTGGGTGGAGAAATCGATATGCCTGCAAAGTAATGTATCTGTTATATGTAACTGATATATAGAACGAGAATAATAACTCGTGCTTCCATCTTGGACTAGGTATGTTAACGATAGATGATTGTCACAGTACATGGAACAAAATCTTGACCACTATCTGCTGTTTTCATAAAAAGTAAACATAATGGGTTTTGTTTTACAGCATTATAAAATTACCTGTTTTAAAAGTAAGCGTGCAGTATTCCTTTGTATTATGCACAGTGCAATATAACTGCCATATCATGACGTAATTTGTCATGTTGGATATTTGGCTATACAACAAAAGGCCTGTTACACGTATATTTTTGCAATCATACAATATATTGTTCAGCTTAGAACAATATTCATCAAATATTCGCACAACAGCCATATATTACTAAGGTACAAAGCACGAGAGAGTGTATTATAACGTTTTAAAATAGTGGATATAAAAGCTTCTTCAAACAATTTTTGTCAATCCATTTAAATGCAGTGCGAATTCAGATTGTGTGTTTAAATAAGTATTAGGAGACTTAATCAATCTTTCAGCTATATCGTGACGTCCAGTTTTTATTTGGGGTGGAAACCGGAGAAACCGCTCGATCTCCGGCAGGAAAACAGGAAATCATTGCCCCTTAGGGTGTAGTTGAGTATGCCTGCAAACTAATGTATCTGTTATATGTAACTGATATATAGAACGAGAATAAAAACTCGTGCTTCCATCTTGTACTAGGTATGTTAACGATAGATGATTGTCACAGTACATGGAACAAAATCGTGACCACTATCTGCTGTTTTCATAAAAAGTAAACATTATGGGTTTTATTTACAGCATTATAAAATTACATAATATAATATAATATAACAATATAAGTTGACTAACTAAATAGATCACACGGCCAGCAGAATTTGGAATCCAATATATATATATAAGAACAAATATGATATTCAATAAATATCATTTATAAGTAAATAGATGTATAAAATGAACATTGAACAGTTTATTTTTTAACTTATCTTTTAATATTGTCAGTAAAATATCAAATCCATATGTATCAATGTTACATAGGATTTAAGAATCAAACCTATTAATTCGAAATAGACTTTGATGTTAGCGCCATTAAGTGAAACTTAAATAGAGAATCGTTTTTATCTGTTCGCTAGATTTAGTCGTATGTTACTTTCCAAATGTAGCCAACTACATTAAAATATTGAAATAACAAAATGAGTAGACATTGCAAACAATTTTTATTTCAATTTCTGATTCAGCGTTATCAGCCGCCCATTATTTTTTACTTTAAAGAGAGTAATATGACGAGTAGCAACATGAAGCAAAAGCTGCAGTCTTTTCAGCAGAAAATAAGCCCCCTTTTAAGATAGTCAAAAAACAGTAATCGTTATTGTTGGTTTTGTGTTGATTTTTAACTCTAGAATTCTTTTTGTACATAATATACGTTACAGTCAAAGAGGGAAACCTTTCTAATGCATTCCAAACACTGAAACAAATGTTCGAAAAAGGTATTTTGTTTTCAAAGGATTAAATGACAAGGATTTGAAAAGTGTTAACTAATATATATTAACAAACGTCTAAGTATTGTGACAACCATATAATATATCTATCCGCTGGATAGATATATTATATGGTTGTCACAATACTTAGACGTTTGTATATAATTTACTTACTGTGACTGCATGACAAGTAACTTTGTCATCCTATATAATATATACAAAAATGCTGAATTAGATTACTGTCAGATTAATACGTATTGGTTGAGAAAATTCCATCGTCACACGCTAGTACACATGTACTATGTCTATGTCTAAGATTCACCCCGGTTAATGAAGCTATATTTTTATATAGCGGATTTGGTCGAGGGGTCTAGACCGCTGGACATAGTGCAGGCGAATTGGTGCCACAGTGTCACAACGGTGTGAGAGTAGTTGTCAAACTGGGGTTTCTCCCTCAATATCCTCCACGTTATCTCTACGAGAAAAATTAACCTCTCAACATTTAACCTCTCAGAGTGAGGTTAACATTATGACGTCATACAAGTATTGTGATGTAATATATGGAGCAAGGAAAATGGTATCGATTCGTTTTTAATTGTAATTAATAGGTGTATTGTAATTAATTAAATATATTGCAGATTCCATTGGAGCCTTTCATTGTGAGTGTAGTAATTAAAATGCGTTATGCTTTTTTTTTTTGGTGGGGGGGGGGGAGGGATTACTTCATTATCTATGTAAGGGTGTTAATAACGTGTTGTTCAACTAAAAACAATAAAAGACATATTTGATATACAGTATTTATTTTCTCCGTCATGAAAACAGCTGGGTCGGAGAGCCATCCCAAACTGTCTTTACAATATACATATTAAAATATAGCATTTTATACAACAATACAAAAAAAAAAGATTTATTGTTCATGATTTACAGGTTATTCATATCTCCAGCGGATATCCATGAGTTGAATTTCTTTGGCCAATTTAACCATTTCACGAAATATTGTTTGTTACGTCCCTTGCCTCTTGTATTTATAACTTTTTCAATTTTCCACAGATCATCATCTCGCACATCGACTTTTTGTAACTCCGATTGGTAAAATGTTCCCTTTATTTCTTCGTCGTTAAAATCCACTACTCTGTATACTGGTAGTCCACCACGAAAAATGCGTTGGGAGATTTTAAATATTTCACCAGACCATTTTTCATCGTATTCCCTTGTAAAAGGATTTCTGATATAAGTGATGCGTACTTTATCTCCAAGTTTAAAACGAAATGGTTTTCTTGTTGTCTTTGATTTGACTATTGGCGCTGTTTTCTTAGGCCAATACATTTTCCACCACAAGTTGGTTTCTTTACTCTTTGTAACGTTTTCAGGTGATATCCCAATAGTTCTATGATATGTCTTGTTATAACTGTTGGCGAAATGCTGTAAGGAATCGATGTAATTGTACGACTGCTTAAAGGTCATGTATCTGGTTATCTTGGACCTGATTGTTTTAATGACTCTTTCTACATAGTTGGCCTTTATTTCCGTATTTTGGGCAAATAGATGTTGTATCCCTCGTTGTTCAAGTAATGCCGCTACTTGTTTGGATCTAAATTCTTGTCCTTTATCAGTGCGTATTCGATTCGGTGTTCTCCCTTCTAGAAGGATGTCTTTCAATGCGTTGGCTACAGACTCTCCCTTTTTATCTTTTAATGGTCTCATCCATACATATTTTGAAAAGATGTCTATAACCATAAGAACAAAGTTTGTTCCACGATTAAATTTGGCAAATTTCGTCATATCCATAAGATCCACATCCCACTGATCATCGATCCCTATTGTGATGACTTTATTTCGTTTGAATGATCGTCGTACAGGTCTCTGTAGGCTATATGGTTCTTGTCGCTGCAACCACTTTCGTATCTTATATTTACTGAGTACGAATTTTCCTTCTTGTCGTACAAATCTGTACAACTTGTCAGGTCCTGCGAAACTAGCTGGGCTTGACGGATCGTGATATATCGAACTCAAATATTGCTCCCACCTGGCCATATCTACACACTTTCAGTGAATGTTAAAAATTAGTATGATTCTGAGTTTTATATATCCTTGTCTTCGTCGTCCTCCTCCTCGTCTCCCTCGCTGTTATTTTCTCCGTCCTGTTCTTCTTCGTCTTCGTATTCTTCGTTGTCAACGACTTCATCGAGGTAGCTTTCCAACAACGACCTATATTTCCTAACAGATATTTTTATGGCTTTTTCATAGTCCACGCCATCTGTTACTAATCCATCGATCGTTTTCATGACCTTGTTGTGTAATTTGCCGTTATGTAACTGTAGCAGATATTGAATAAGACTAGAATATTTTGAAATAAACTCGTCCATATCCTCGTCTCTAAGTTTGCGATCAGCCTTGCTTCTAGCCTCTTCCTCATCTAAGCCGTCAGACATATATTGATCGACTTTAGTTTCCCACTTGTCTTCGTTTGACTTTCTAGCTAAGAATGCTATTTGTTCAAAAGCGACGTCTTCATCGTCTTCTATATCAAGTTTCAGTTTTTTCCTATTATTGTCATCGTTATCATCCTCGTTTAATTTTCTTTTCAAATTGTTTTCTGGGCACCATCTATTCATATGTCGAGCTAAGTCGGGCACGCTTTCAAACACTAACCCACAATCGTCACAGGAAGGCATGTTTTCGTGTTTATCTTTTAACGAAATATCTGGTTGGTTCACTTCTTTATTCTTCTGGTGTTCTGAATTATCTGTCTGTTCACTTCGATGTCTGTCTGGCAAATGAGGCATATCTGACTTTTCCTCTTTTATATACTGTCCGCTGCCGATTTGAGGAGGTTTCGAATGTTCAAAGATGTCAGTTTTCAATCTTTCATCTTCTGGTGTGGTCTGTTTCAAATCTATAAATAGATAACCATGAGGTTGCTTTGTTCCTTCATTGTATTTCGTCATAAACTTCTTGGAATTATTTGGATACATCTGTCTGGCAAATATTGTGGGTCCGACCTGATCACGTGGGTTTTTAAATAATACCATATACTGGCTATTGATGCTCATAGTCCTGCTTTCTTTTGATTTGTAAAATGCGTTCTGAACAAGGCATGCCACACTAAGATTCCTATGATGACTTCCCTCCACAAAGAGTTCACAAACATCCCGACTATTAGTAACATCCTTCATTAGATCGTCTAAGATTATTAAAGTAGGGAATTTTGTGTCAATGAATGAATCTTCATTTAAGTCCTCCGGGATACCCTGAACAAAAACCATGTGTTTTACTGTCTGCTTCATTTCGTTGAACAGGGGTTGCCATCGTTTATAGCACCAAATGATGCGTTCTGGATTCGGTTTTATCATAGACTTAGCATTTTCTAGAAGTCTTTTCATCCAAAACGTCTTCCCAGATCCAGTCGGTCCTGCTAACATCATGGTGAAAGGATGTTTTAAAATCACTCCTCCTCCTCCGCCTCCTCCTCCTCCTCCTCCTCCTCCTCCTCCTCCTCCTCCTCCGCCTCCTTCTCCTCCGCCGCCTCCTCCTCCTCCTCCTCCTCCTCCTCCTCCGCCGCCTCCTCCTCCGCCGCCTCCTCCTCCTCCTCCTCCTCCGCCGCCTCCTCCTCCTCCTCCTCCTCCGCCGCCTCCTCCTCCTCCTCCTCCGCCGCCTCCTCCTCCTCCTCCTCCTCCTTCATGTTCTGTATATTCATGTTTATTTTTCAAGTGCCGCATTAAATTGTCTTTTCTAGAAAATTTCAAGCCACAATCACCACAACTCGTAGACATCGTTGCGAGCTTTTATAAACACGTCTTCCTCCTTCTACTGCTTGGCTAAAAATGAAAAGGACCCGTTCATATAATGTGGTTTATAATCTCCAGTGGCCGTATGCCAGGCTTGTGATACCGTCTTCGAGAATATACCTTTTATCGTCGAATGGGGACAGTCCTAGTTTGTTGATAGTTATGTTGAATAACTGGTGGTCATATGATCTGATCTGGGTCATTGCAGACATGTGAATGGTTCTGTGAAATAAGCAATCTTTGTAATGTTGGTGTCTGGTATGCTGTTTAATGACACTCTTCTTGATTCCTTTGGCTGTCTTCTTTTCGATCAACTTTTCATCTTCTTGATAGACAAGAGAATACATTTTAGATTTTAGACCTATAAATTCTTGAACAGGTATACCATGGGTTTCATCTTTCATTTTGCCTAGAACTTTTCTGTTTACTGTACTGTAAAGGGGATGACTTTGGTCGTACTCTGATGTATCGAACAGTTCTTTGTCTTGGAGCATGTCACTGTATATATCATCTGTATAGATGCTATAGCATAGACTGTCCGTGTCCGTAAATAAAAGCTGCGCGTTGGAGCCATACCTCTTCTTCATGTAGTTATAATGAAAATCATACATAAGCGTCTTCGACAGGTCTAATATGGTGAATCCTACGTAAATTGGTCTGTTTAGATACAATTTTTGCTTCAGTAAATGCACGGCCACCAAATCCTCGTTAAATATTTTAAATGCATGAAATGACGGCTTGTTGGTTAATTTCCGTGCTCTTGCTTGGTTGTTGACTAGTTGAACGTCGATTCGTTTTCTAAGGTTTTCCATTGTCTTGCCAAACACGGCGTTATTCATTAGCTTAAAAAAGTCTTTTTCGAATTCGTTTTTGGCAATCTTTCTCTTCTCTGTGTTAAAGTCAATATATCTTTTCAACCATGGTTCCTGTCTGAAAGTCATTACTCGATAAACTTTTGTCAACTTTAGGCCTAAACTCAAATATAGCTTCAAGTTTCTGTAATGGACCACATACTTTTCTTTAGGTCTTAGATTAGGGATAAGTTTTTCTGTTGAAGTTCCTTTCAGACCAAGATCTTCTAAAATAGTTTTGGCATAGGGTGACAACATGTTTTCCGTGACTTTTATTCTTTCTGGTGCTAAAGGATATTCGTTATGAAGATCGTGAATGTCATGTGGGTATTCCAGGTCTACTTCTAATATGTATCCATCGCTATTATCATCTGACATCGAGTTTACATCGATGTTATCTATTTCTTCTTTTTCAAGCCATCTAAACCCATCTACAGGAAGGCTTTGTGACATCGCCCATCCGTATAAATTGTTAGCGTCTAAATACATTACATGGCTACTTGGTTGACCTGGATCAAAATCTGGGACGTGTTTGTTGTTAGCTTTAGCATGGCGATGTGATATCATAGATATTCCACCTCTTAATCCTTTTTCAATAAAAAGGTGCATGTCTATGTCGGTCAGCAATTCCAGTCGTACACCTGTCATTTTCAACGCAGCCTGCCATGCCAACCCGGGAGAGGTGTAAAAGTGAGCTGCATCTAATCCATAGTAGTTTAGACAAATATCTCTGAAGTTCTCATAAACGTCAGCGAGAGAGAGAACGTCTGTAAGGACGTAGAGGTCGTGGTACTGTCCGAGGTCATTTAGATTAAATTCTTTCCATACTTCCTGCGCATGTGTATAATCCTCTTCTGTAATGTCTTCTCCCGACAATGAACTGTGAAAAGCTTCGATGGGTGGTAGCTTATTTTCTGAAAATTTTGATTCAGTGTCGAAATACTCGTATGGATAGACCTGCTTTCTTAATAGTAATTCTATTTTTTCGCTTCCAAAATGTTCCATCATATGCTTGAAATTTGAAGATCCTTCTTTGGCTAAGTTATCGACTAATTTTTCTAAAGATGATGACATAAACTGAAACGAGTCTATGAAATCCATACATCCTAATGAAAATGAAATGTATTTCTCCATGTTGTTCGGTATACATTTTAGTTGCTTGTTGACTTTTCCTATAGCTTGCATGATCAGATGACTGTCATAACCCCTCAGATTGTGGAATATAACAGGAATGCGTCCCGTAAACTTGAAATTGATATTGCAGTCTCTATGTGCTGCACCTCTAAATTTGCCCGTCACGTGACAGTGGTCTCTTACTCGATCATCATCTAATGGTTTTCTGCAGATATGACAATGAGTAGCCTTTATGAATGATTGCCAATCACTACCTGTCATAACCATAGGCTCGCAATGTTTAAACCTTTTCTCTATATCCTCTTGTTCGCTGACCATACATTCCACAAATTTTTCAGCAGCATCCGAACCTCGATAGACAACAGGTGTCTTGGAAGTTGCCGGTGTCAGACCTACGACTTTATATGCAAATCCACATGGTACGTGCTTGGTAGTCTTTCTTGTCGATGATTTAGATGGATCTCTCTCACAGCCTTGAATTGGCACCTGAAGACTTTCAAAATCAGCATAGATGACATAGGGTACTTTCAACTGTTTTCTAACGTCTTTGTAGAATAACCATTTATCCTCTTCCTTTGGCATTTCAATTTTTTGTGTTCCGTTTGTTTGACAATATGGTTTATGGTCTTCGAGAAGTCGTTCCTTGGTAAATCCATGAAGACAATAAGGACAATGAAAATGTTTGTCTCGGTGACTATGTTGATCACTAAGCAATCTGTTCAAGTCTTTGATCCAACAATAGTGTGATTTATTTTTGTCCGATATCAACAGGAGATTGACATGCTTTTCGCAGCAATTCTTTGTTATGTGTACTGGGAAGACTTCGTTCTTTTCATATCCGAATACGTTGACGGAAATATCGTTTTGCTTTTCAAATTTCGGTATGTCCTCCATTTTCACGGGAAACGAAATGTTTGTGAATTTTATATCAGTTTGAAAGCTTTGATACTCGCTTACTCTATCTGAATTATGTTTACTAGGACGCAAAGCAGCAAGAACAGACCACATGAAGCATTTATTATCCTTGTTTTTCACGTTGATTATCGCATGTTTTGATCTCAGCTTAATCGGGAGTGGAATATAGCTAGATCCACGAAGTGGTCTATAACGTGCCATGTGTATGGTTAAATCGATAACTTTGTCCACTGTCCAATTGCTACCTTGTCGTTGATACTCGATAAAAGAGTTGTACGTCTTTTTAATTGATTCTTTCATGCCTTCGTCGATATCTTCAGCTTTTAAACTTGTCTGGCATTTACCGCGAAAATGTGGCTCTGATCATTCTATTTTATCTCCGTTTCTTTTAGTCATTTTCACTTTCATAGACAGATACCACTTGACTCCGCCTCGTTCTTTAATGGCTTGTTTAATGACATCTTTAACGTCGTCATATTTGCTTCTCAAAAACGTCATTGGGTCGAATTTTGCAATACCTTCAGCCGTAATAGTATGCGTGGTCACTGTTCCTCCAAGAGCTCGATCGTTACACGTTTCAACGGGTTGTTGTTCAGTGGTGTCATTATCTTGTGTTAGCTCAGACTGTCGAACGGTACCTTGGTGTTTAACAATATAGGATTGTTGACGAACTTTGTTCCTTGCTTTATTACTCCCACCACTATCTGGTTGTGTGCTTTCAAATGACGTTGATAATTATCTCTCCTTCCGAATGTTGTTTCGCAGATAGTACAGTTCCACTTTGCATCAGTATGTGCAGTTTTCATGTGACGACTTAAGCCTGCTTTTTGCGCAAAAGATTTGTCACATGTATAACACACATGAGATGATGTTGATAGTTTGGCTTTCTTACACGAAGATTCCATGGTTTCACTTCAATA
This sequence comes from Limnoperna fortunei, assembly GCA_944474755.1. Classification (NCBI taxonomy): domain Eukaryota; kingdom Metazoa; phylum Mollusca; class Bivalvia; order Mytilida; family Modiolidae; genus Limnoperna; species Limnoperna fortunei. Next base: position 54,730,461 of record OX104114.1, on the reverse strand, counting down.
TCTGTGAAGAAAATGAGTTGTACTATTAGCAACGCAGTATATATGGCATGGTATCACGTGACATAAAAACAACCAATCATCACTCATACCTGGAGAGCTTATCGCCGCCGGTACTCGCCCACGGGTCGGCAAAATAGCTCTCGAATCTACCGACCGTACGGGTTCCCAGCATTGATACAAATATGAATAACATATTGATTGATATTCAAGAACGTTTGATTAAGGCCTTAGCCAAAGTAGCCACCGCCCATCGACATTTCCATCACTGGAAACGGAGCTGCCCTCGAAATCGAGGCTGCAAAGGCTTTGGTCGGAGAGGTCTTCCTGACTATAGCGGGGCGTACCACATGACACTTCCTCTCCATTGTAAGCTACGTGGTATTGCCCTAAGTCAGTACACCTTGCCAGTGCAGGAGTCTACTTCAAACTTTCTAGAACTTTATTGAAATATACATTTATACTGCAATGACATTTAAAGGTACACTCATATATATAAATACACCCCCCTTTCAATACCATGTTGTAACTACCTGCATCTATTAAAAATAAAATACATAGTATCACCTATGTAATTAGCAATAACGTTTAAATAAGTGTCGATGAAGCGCCCTTATTTAAGCTCGGTCAGTAAGCTTAAATCTATTGTGGAGACATAGCGGACATCGAGCTGACAAACGCCCTCGTCTTCCACAACGGAGCCACTCTTCAAGACAGAAACCTAAACGTTTCGGGGAAGCTACCAGGTGACGTCCATACGAGACATTATTCCCCCTTAATCTCATATAGTCGAGAGAGTCACGCAGTCGGTCCCAGTAGCCGATGCTAATATATATTTTGTTTAATTTAGTTTAAAATATTTCACATTCATTACAAATATGATGTTAACATAATTTTTAGGAATACTTCACTATAATTCCAACTGTCTTCCTTTATTCTTGCTAAATGTCTAATACGTCCTCTCAGTTTGACTGTCGATTCATAATTAAAATTCCTCTCGATTTTCTCGCTTATATAGTTGCCGCGAGCTATACCATACAACAGGAAATGTCAGGACAATCCCGTGATTAAAATATATAGAAATTTGGAATAACAATACTCTAAAGATCTATTTGTTAATTAATTTTATATTAAACTAGACATATCTGATGAATAAATTTAAGATATATGATTTTTTACAAATAATCTGTAAGTCGTTTTATGCTTCTCACCCTTTTCGCTTAGATTCGTCTATTTAAAGCGTCAGTTGTGTAATGTCGCCATTTTGAACAGACGTGTTTTTTATCGCCCCGATTAAAGTCTATATATTTGACTATGCATCGGGTAAAACACTAATATTATCTACTTATTGTGTTGATTTTGTATATTTTCTTGTAGATATATCATTTTAAGTTACGACTTTATTGTGAATCTATTGGATTTATCGCATAAACAACGGTAGGAAAAAGGGGGATTGGTACAACGAATCGTCATACTATATATATTATTGCATTATTTTATTTTAAAATCACTTTTTGAGACAAGGACTACGATTTAAAATGTTGCTTTATTATAAACGATTTATTTTTTCTTTTTAATCAAAGTTGCCAATTACATTAATTCTTAATAACGCCTTCGATATTTATAATTTTGAAACATTTTTGATGATCTGGAGTTAACCGGTTATACACACTTGTCATAACACGTTAAGGTCAGTGAACTAGCGATTTAATGTTCATAGCAGACGATACATGATTGTTTTTACATACAGGGAGATATAGGACAGCCGTCATTCTGTCAATACATACATTATTTTATCTTAAAGCCAATTCTTGAAAACATGTCTACAATTTTATAATTAATTTTAATTTATCTTTTACATTATTTTTTTTAAATCCTAATTTTCAAACATGACGCCGCTAATCTATATTGAAATGAGGCATACACATGTTAAGGTTAATGAACTATAGATTTAAATGTTTATAAATAGCAGACGATACATGATTGTTTTTACATACAGGGGGATTAGGACAGCCGTCATTCTGTCAATACCTACATTATTTTATCTTAAAAGCCAATTATTGAAAAAATGTCTACAATTTTATAATTAATTTTCGTTTGTCTTTGAAATTATTTATTTAAATCCTAATTTTCAAACATGACGCCGATAATCTATATTTTAATGAGTCATACACACAAGTCACAACACGTTAAGGTCAGTGAACTATAGATTTAAATGTTTATTAATAGTAGACGAATTTTTACGTTGACAAAATAGCATTTGTTATGACTTGTGAAATATGGAGATCTGTTATGAAAAAAGGGGGGGGGGATGACGCATTTTAATTACTACACTCACAATGAAAGGCTCCAATGGAATCTGCAATATATTTAATTAATTACAATACACCTATTAATTACAAATAAAAACGAATCGATACCATTTTCCTTGCTCCATATATTACATCACAATACTTGTATGACGTCATAATGTTAACCTCACTCTGAGAGGTTAAATGTTGGGAGGTTAATTTTTCTCGTAGAGATAACGTGGAGGATATTGAGGGAGAAACCCCAGTTTGACAACTACTTGTGAGTTCGAATACCGCTGAGGGAAAGCAAAAATTTGACAGTGTTAAAAATCTAATTCAAACAGTGTTGGGCTTAATTTGTAGACGTATATATATATATATATATATATATATATATATATATATATATATATATATATATATATATATATATATATATATATATATATATATATTCGGTTTATAAATATTTATTCACAGTTTTGTTAAGACAGGTTATGGGAGAAATTTGATTCGATTGTAGAAATAATATTTCCGACAGTCATTTGAGTGGAAGTAAATACGTAATAGAAACTGTAAATAGTCAAACTAGATTTATACCAGACTTCCATTTTGGTCTAACGAGAAAAATTGACAAGTTCTCAATTGCAACTATATATATCTTCTGCTATCCTGCAACAATGACAACTACCTTTAAGTAAAATGATGCTTTTTTATACTTCTGTATTTAAAGACTTCCTGTGTGATGATGTCGTTTTTGGTTTTTCATAAGTGATCTTTCTACTGTATAAGAACAAAAATGACTTTTATACGAAAAAATGAAACTAAATCTAATGAATTGATAAGGTTTACTGGTGGTAAACAATCAACAATCGTTTGACCATTATTTGTTAGGACTCAACTTTATTGATGTAAATGAATAAAAACGTTGGCGATAAAAATATATCTTGAAAGAGTTTATTTCATTTGACCAGATATTTGAAGTCTATTATTTTCTGACTAAAATAGAAGTTTCTAGTTAGTTAAATACATTGTCTGTTGTTCTATTTGTTAACAGTTCAACAGTTTTCTCGTAATATGCCATTCTAAATTTACACATCAATCATAGAAAACTATGATAACGAGTTGCTATTCTTTACCTAGAATTAAACTAAAGTAAATTTTCTATACAACTGGAAGAACTGTTAGTAGAACCATTTTAATGATAAATTTAATTGCTATAAACAAAATTCAATATATAGCAGAGTTAATAGTCGGAAAAAATCTTTACTTTTTACATTTTTTAAGAAAAAAACGCGTTAATAGGGCTTCAGACAAAATGTTCTGCACTAGATGCTTTGTTAAGATCATCAATGTTTTTATCTAAAATATTAATGTTGAATGCTTTTATAACTAGAAAACAAGTACATTTTTGCTGCTTTATAAGTTGGTTTAAAACTGTCAGTGAACAATTTTGCAGCTATATCATATAATATCAATAATAAAGCTTTATTTTTGATGGTTTTTTTCTTTGTACAAGACAAACACACTAGAATAATTTTTATTATTGATATTGAAAAACGTCTAAAGTCGGACATGGACATGTCACCCCCACACAGACACATTATTCTGTACCGACACATTCCTCCCCATCCATTTAGGTTTAGTAAGTATCAATATTTATGTATGTGCTTTGACCAGAAAACGAACTCATACGATCTAACCCACTCCCGACTAGGACTTTGTCTACTAAGATTTGAAGGCGGTACAAGTAATTATAATAACATAAATATGGTAATTTTACAATACGTATTACCCACTGGTACAGGTGTGATTGTGATTCTAGTTTTTAAAATAGACAATATTTTCGTAATTATTTTTACGGACATTAAACAATAGTCAATCGGTTTATTGTTAAGTCATAACAATAAACACAGAACAGCAATTGAATTAATTGAACGCTCACAGAATTAGCTATATCTTGATCTTCTAAAACAAATGAGAAACGAAATGAAGAAAGGCAAATATGACAGATTTATGCAGATTATCAAAAATACTGTATATGTACTTTGAGAAAAGGCAATATGCTTTATGGAATTAATAAGTATTCGTTTTTTATATGTTACAGTGTATAAAGACTGACTCGGACTGTTTCCACACCAGTCAGTGCTGCAGCAGTAAGGATGCCTGCGTTATGGATGCCCAGATGTCCGTTCTTGTAGGTAAGGTTTTACAAATGAACACGAAATCATTATCTCCTCACTCTATGCTAAACCAGGACTCAATCAGGAAAACAAATAAACAGTTAAATTGGTATGTTCATTTATCGTAATTTGCAATAAATAATGTCACAAACCCCGAGCAGTAATTTAAGAAAAGATTTTAAAATAGTTTGCATCTATATTTCTTTTTGAAAGCCTGACATTTTTAGGTAGAGACGGTTTTGTTAATTTTTTTCGCTGTTCCACATATTGTTTTGCCATATTGGTATTTAATTATTAGCGGCTACGACAACGAAATAAGAAAAGTGAAATCAATGGTTTAGACAACTCAGGTGTACTCTGAAAGTATAATCGTTCCATGAATCAATTTAAACGCATTCGTAAATTTTATAGTCAAATCTTGGAGCAAGCTGGTTTCATGACATGGAAAAATACAAATAAGCAGTTAAATTACTATAAAGATTAAATCTGTCACTCTGTTTTGGAAGTTTCGGAAATTAAAAATTTGAAGTTGTATCAACTGTGTCATCAGCACAATGCAGTGTCAACAACAGATAAATTTTAATTAAAACAAAGATTTTCGTATCAGAAACAAACAAAAAATGTTTTTATAACAACGCGGATTACAATGGGACGAATTGAAAATAATATTAGTTATTGTTGAACAGGTAGACGAGTTGGTATATGTCGAGATCTGGAAGACGTAAGGTCAGGAGTTCAGCCCACAAAGTTTGAAGGTAAGATGAAACAAGTTATGTCCTACAATAAGAGTAGTAATAAAGGTCATGTACGCCACAAGGTTAAAAGGTAAAATCAAAAAGACAAATAAAAATAAAAATTAAAAATCAAACAACAATAAAGATAGGCCCAAGCTTTCGTTCCAAGAATTTCTTCAGGGTGAGAAAGAGGGAGACAAAGAACAACTCATCCGTATAGGACAAGGAAAGAGAGTAGACTAAATGACAAATTATTATTATTATTATTATTATTATTATTATGTCATACAATATCCTGTTGGGCATACATTCATTGAATATCGACAATTGTTTTTCCAAAGCCCGAAGTAAGTGTGAAAATTGTATAAACGTGCCGTTTTATTTTAAACAGGAGAGTCTAAGAACTCGGAAATAGCAAGACGTAAAGTTGCATATTTCACATTTATTTTTCTTGTACATATGTTGTTGTATTTCAGTAATACTTTTGTTTGATGGGTGTCAGAATACAGATATAAGTGGACTTCTCAGTCTTGTGTGATAAAATAGGCGTCGGGCCTTTTCACGATGCACAAATACACGTATCCTTTGCATTTGACGTTGAAACATCCCGCCAAAGGTAGAGGGTTCTCATCGCGTACTCAGGCATTTTATAAATAGTTGCCATGATATACAGCTAAAATGCTCAAACTTAATGCATAGAAACTTGAAATGTTAATATTATTTAAGGTCATTTTAAAAGTTACTATATTTTAGGCGATAACTGTGTGGACAGTTCCGAATGCTTTGAAGGCTGCTGCATTGCGATTCGCAGACATAGATATGGAGTGTTACAAGTTTGTGCTAAGGATAATGGGCCTTTCATGTGTGTGACTTATACAAACGGCAAAGTATTAGCAAAGAAATAGAAATATACGTGTACTATGATGGATTTAGAATCAAGAGTAGTGTTCAATATTATTTAATATTTGCAGTTTGAGAAACCAACACATTTAAGTTTCATTTTACTACAAAAACAATTTGCATTGAATTTAAACATGTTTTAACATTATCAAACTCTACTACATAAATGTTATGCAAAATTTATGTTGCATAATAAAACAGAATATTTATTCATACAAATACCTACCCCACTTCAAGAAAACCCATCTTTTTTGTGTGTCTTCACTGGCTTAGGTTTTATCATTGTGTAATTTAAATTTGTGCATTCATTGCAGTCCTCCTGGGTCCCTCCGTATTCTTGATTTTTTATTTGAATTTATGTGTTTTTTTTAAATTGAAATAGTCGATCATGCTGTATAATCATAAAATTTAGTAACGAAATAAAACTAAGCGGAAAATTAAACTCGCAAATAAAATAAGTGTGAACTGTGAGCACGCTCACAAAGGGATACCCCGGCTTCCCTTTCAAGTCCAATTATCTCCAATTAATGATATCCGAGGTCAACAAAAATCCTTAATGCACATCTACATATAATTTACTTCCTTTATGCTAAGTTTCATTAAATTTCATCAAGCGGTTTAGGAGGAGTTGCGCTTACAAGAGATGTGGACAGACAAACAGACAGGGTGATTCCTATAAACCCCCAAAGATTAAATTTATAAAATTGTAATAAAATACATTGTCAATGTATTGATTGTTTTGAAATTGGTCAATTTTCGATTGGACTGTTTGCATCTCACGAAGAAATAACAATTATTCTTCAAATTAAGGACTGACATAATGAATAGCGCGTTTGAGTGCAAAACTGTGGTTGATGGACATAATACTGAATTTGTTCTATATAAAAGCATTTAAATTACTACATTTTAGTCTACAATTTGCACGTAGCATTTATTAAGCAGAACAAAGACTGTTTTGCACACAGCCAGATTAGTTTATGGGGGTAACTACTACAAAAAGCATGTACAAAGTAATCCTCATAATGTATGATGTAGCTGAAAGGTCACCATAAAAAACATAGCCGGACATGCTGTAAAGGCTTCGTTTAAAGTTTAATAAATTCATTTTTACGACAATAGGTGCTTTTTGCTATTTAAACAAGAGAAATAGATGGCAGCCAGATGAATTACCCGGTGTGGATATCATGACCTGAATATAGTTTCACTACTGTTCTCTTGTTGTTTAGCAAACATTAAATTTAACAGCTTCAACATTCCTTCTTCAAGGCGGTCAGTTTAATTGTGGAATGCTAAACGAGTAGTTCGTCTAACTTAAATTATAGCAAAAGTTAGAAGTCGGCAAAAATGTTTTACTTTCTTCAATTTTTTAAGAAAAAACGCGAAAATATATCTACATACAAAAAGTTCTGCATTAGACGTTTTGATGTTCGTTTTATATGTTCAATCTAAAGTGAGCAATTTTGCTGCTATATCATGTCGAGAATAACGCTTTATTTTGAGAGTTTTTTTTATTGCTTTGTACAAAACAAACACATTAGCATAAATTTTTATGATCAAAAGCGCAGAAAACGTCATGTTACCTCACACCAGAAACCGTGATATAGCTGAAAATGGACGAAAGTGGCGTAAAACATCATGCAAGCAAATAACCAACCAATACCTAGGCTTTAATTATATACAAATATTTGGATAAATGTTATTCATTAATGTATTAAACAATGTGTTTGTTCATGGGTTAATATTTGTCAACATAAAGTATCAAACATGATCATAGTTAGGATTCACCTGATCACTTTTAACAACATTTCGATCAATCGATTTATATGCCGTCTCATCATCTAAGTCGACAGTTCCATACTCTTCGGATTTCTTTGTTACATCATTGCTATTACTAGTGTGATCGTAAGTATTTTCTGGAGATTTTGTACAGTGGTCATAAATGTTCTGGGGATTATGGGATACGACCTGGGATGTTGTATGGTCATAAGTGTTACCAGTATCTGAACCATGCCCATTGCTGGAGGGCGATACTGATTGTTTTTCAGCAGTAGACTTTATTTTAGTAACACCATTGTTGGTTGCACCGTTTGACTTCTCTAGATCGTTTACACTTCCTTGTCCCTCAGCTTTGTCAGACCGTCTAAAAATATTTTAAAACAATTAATTTCAACTATAAAGTTTACACTTTCTTAATTTGCAGTATTCACTAACATAATCATTTTGTCAGAAAAACATTCGACGATTAAATGGGAAATATTAAGCATTATGTTTAACAACAGTTAAGGTTCAAGGTTACTTCGAAGTATTTAAATAACATTTTATTTCCAAGGCCCACCTAACAAATTTAATTTAATTATAAAATAAAGAGCAAGATAAAGATGGATTTCTTGTGGTTACGTCTTCACGAAAGAATAGTACATTTATACTTGTCTGAAGATTAAAATACATTCTCGGGATTTTCATACAGTACACTTATTGTTATCTGTTCAATATGAAAACATATTTACATACAAAACGGGGATAGACCAAAGGAAACGAAATTTTAGGCTAGCACACGAAACGTATGGAGTATTTGATAGATACGAAAAATGTAGCAACTGCAGCAGGGAAATGAACAAAAAAATATCTAGGTTGCACTATTATTGTATTAAATTATAGTGTTTTGTTGTGTATTTTGTAAGCGTCCACGCAAGAATCAAGTTGTCTTTTGGTAAAAACCCGAAGCATCAATACAGACAGAGAGATCAGGGAAACTAAAATGTAGTTATTATAACGGAACGTTATGTCCGCATTTGCATTATTCACAGACATTTTACTATGTGCCGTTATAATAACCTGAAATTAGACGTTATTAAAACCCCCAAAACTGATATCAACATGCAGGTAAGGTCCATTACTAGTACGAAGAATCCACTTATACATTTTAGAAAAGTACAGTGAATATTACACAAAACATTATGCTTATATAGTCAATCACACACTTTCACACAATATACACTAAACAACACGAAATTATTAAATACTTATGCAAGAATAAAATGAAACTATTTAAACATTGATTTGTGTGTGACAATTACATTTCAGGAGCTTGTTCCTCGTTTTGTGCTTTCTATTATTTGTTCATCGTAATGTTATTCAATCTGTTCTGTCGAGTAATTAATTTAATTGCTAAATTTAACTCTCCAAACAAAAAATAAGTTGTAATAACAAGATCATGTTTAATCTTGATATACATATTTGTTTATATAACCTTTCCAAAGTATCATTTATTGTTTAAAATTATTGTTTTTACTTAATAATAGTTCATATTAACTAATCTTTAATGATAAATAAATATAACTTGTCTCCCCATCATTTAACGGTTGCTCACGGATATAACATCAATATGATGGATGCACTACTTAAAAAATAATGTTACTATCGTAAAAGTGTATAATTTCCTTTAATCATACGAGATAAATGACATATGACATTGCCCTTTCAACCCTGTAATAAAGGAGAAAACTGCTTGATGTATATCATGTCATTAAAAACCCCACGCCTATTGGTCAGATCTGTCTTCATCAGTCTCCGGTCATTGTTCGAATTCCTTGCATTCTTGGTGTTTGCATTTTATAGAGCATTTAATTGTTATTATTAAGCATATCGGTTGTTTTGGTTTCTACCACTAATTTTGTGGTGCGCATTTCTTTGGATCTAATGTATCCAATATGATATTTTAGTATATAATAATATAGTTCAACACTTTTATATTGTATTATATATATTAAAATTATCTTGATTCAAATACATTGTTTAATGTGTATTTAATGTTTTATTATTGTCTTCAAAAAAAGGTATCTCTTATTGCTTCTCTTTCCATAATAAATACTGAAAGTTCTTCTTATAAACATTTTATACAAATTGTTTTGATGTTTCTTATGTCACAGGTTACACGCATTGTCACAATATTTACTTTATGTCTATTCATCATCGTTATTTGACGATGTCGTAGCTGCATATGTATTTACATTTATAACAATTCTTCTTAATATTGTTACGGTACAAAAAGTTTATTACAAACATACAGTTTAATAATTATGAATTATTTTAACTTCGGCATACACCTACCTTTTCTTTTGCCTAAACCAAATGATCAGGAAGACGATGACCAGAATAAAAATCAACACGAGGACAACAGATACAGCTACAACTAAAATTGTGAATTATTTATATTTAGAATAAACAACGCAAAAAACTACTTTTTAGATTCAGGAAGATCTAATTCGGACTAAGCAAGAGAAAGATAATTTAAGTTGTTATGAGAATTAATACAAATAAATGTGTGAATTGATCTTTAGCATAAATGAAAGACATATACAAAGCTTTTCTGCGGTGTAACGTTTTAATTTAAAATTAAATAACATAATATTTAACCGAAATACAATTAAATGATCATTTTTACATTGGTGTTTATTAGCCATATAACACTCAAGATATCCGCTTATGCAAGTCATGATTAATGATTTCTTAGCAAACTAAAAAGATACACCTGCACTGGATGTAAGCTATTTTAGTCTCATTAGGGTCTGTCCGGATAAAGGTAGGAAATATAAAAGAACACAGCTAAATATAGTAATAATAACTGTTTCCAACAAGAATCATGATAGACATTATATTGAAGTTAAATTAAATCCTAACAAAGCATGTGGTTGTATGCTATTTCGTATATATGACGGTATGTAAAAAATGATAAGTATATCACGTATGTACAATAGTGTGTTTTGTTTGGATAATCATTGCAGTCTGAGACTCTGTATTTAGTTCTAAATTTCCATTTAAAGTTTGTTAAGACGTACCTTTTATTAAATTGTCATTAGACAACCATTACTACAAACAATTTAAAAACAGGCAATAGTAAGCAACTGAATGTTCTCTTCGCAGGAAATTAATGTACTCACCAGCAGGGTCAGTAGGTGGGTCCTCCAGTCGATTCACCACTAAAAACGTAATATTATAAAATAGATGCTATATCAAGCATAGATTTAACCTTAATATACTGAAAACTTCTTCGCTTTGAACGCATTGTATGGTTGAATCGTTAATAGCTTAGGTAAAGCATTTAAAGATAGACAACTCCCACTTGGTAATACAATGATTTCAGGCAAAATGAAATGTAGTTGTGACATAAGTTTCTTACGAACTCTATTACGGTTTTCCATAGCGCAAACATTTGCTGAAGTTGTTGCGATATGTTTTATTCCAAAGAATTCAAAATCTGCCAAAACGAAAACACACAAAAATAGTGAATAATTTAAAATCGCTGACTAACACAAAATAACTTGTATGTACTTACCAGAATTATTGCTACATACAAAAGTTCTGTTATTATTACAATCACCCTTATCAGATCCTTTACCAGCTACATATGGACACAGATCTGAAATATCACAAAATATGTTCACTATTGTTAACTTACATAAAACATAAAGTAAAAATAAGATTATTGGACTGCTTATTACTTTTCAAATCCATCTACACTTAGCTTAATCTACGGCGAGAACAAATTAAAAATCAGTAGATCAGTTCTGCACATATAAAAGAACAATAGGCGGGAATTTTTTGCCACTTTCGACTTTTGTGCCCACTTTTTTCTTCAAAAATGTTTGTAACGTGGAATGAGCGTGGCACGCGCTGTACCCAGAACTACAAGAGAAAAACGGGAAAGCTAACAGATTTAAAACGTCAGACTCCAACGAATTTCCAAACAAAAATAAAATTCATTATCACCGCTAAAACATCCTATGTGACTCTAAGCGTTTAGTAAAACACTTCTTGAACAATTGACAAAATTTCGGCTAAACCAAATTTATGAGCATTCTAATTATTTTCCAGGGACAGAAGTGTAGGGTTGTAGTCAAATATGATCATGTGTCTTAATTTTGAACTTCGAAACTTCTTTTACATTTCAAAGAGGTATGAAAACACTACTAAAGTGGATCCCGGTCATATATGTCTGTTATGAACGTACTTGATGTCGTCTCGGTGCCTGTAATGTTTTTTCTTATCCATGCGCTATCATCAAAACTAAACACTTCGTCTCTTGTTGCTAGTGTACCACCAGTTAAAGCACAAATTCTTTCAGCCTCATACCATGTAACTTCTTCTGAATGGTATACCAAGTTATTGTTAATATTTTCTGAAATTATATATACACTTTAAATACATTCAGTGACACCAAAGCAATCTTAAATCGTTAAATATTGCTAAACAATTAATGTTGATTGTCAGATTTGATTGTCAAAGTGTCTCATGTTTAACACACGTATATCATAAAGTAATATTTGTAATTTTCCCTTTATCTGAACCAATCATGCACTGTTTTGCTCAATGAAGTAAGTAAAGATATGAACACGTCGATTCCTTTTACTGATTTGAAAGAATTAATTTTAAAATATAGATCTCGTTTGAGGCAGAGTGGTTTTGATCTTTAGGTTCATAATAAACTTCATGCGATCCAGCCTCTACTGCACAAAAATATTTTTAATTGTTTTAGAGGTCGTCGAGACCAAGTTGATTCAACATGGTGTCGTCTTGTTCCTACCAGGAGGCCACAAAGTTGTATTTTAATAACGAGCAACGACATAAATGTGTGCCATGTAACAGTCCACACAATCATGCATGTTTTGATGGACTGATACGTATTATAATATTTTTAAAACTGTCGAAGTCTACACAATTTTAAAGTTTTAAAGGAAATTATTTACATAGCTTTTTCTGATATTACATACTTTGTAGTGTTTTAATTAGAAATTCGATTTTTATCTGTATATATTCTAATACTATAGTGTGAGATCTCGTTTTAGTATTAAAGGAGGGATATTAAATGGTTATTAAAAATCAGATGTATCAATTCTTCTAATTACTAGTATCCCTTAATATAGCGTAAATGTTGCTTGCTAGACGTAAAACAACAACAATCAATCAATCAATTTTGTGATTAATGATTCAAATACAGGTCGCTTTAACTCCTTCTTGTGTGTATCGTATAACATTTTCTTTACCATTGCCTTGGGCTTAAATCTCTCTTACGGCTTTTGAGTAATGAAGTCATAAAAGTTAATGATTGCTGAAATATTTCTATAAAGTAATGTTGATTGAATGATGTTTAATGGCCAGTCTGCATTTTTTCAGTTTTATGATCAAGGTGACAGCGAAAGAACTATTGAAATAATTTGGAATATATTTAAATAATGCTCGTGTCAATCAATCAATCGTTTTAAAAAAAAGACGACCCTGCTCATGGGAGTTTTTTGGGCACTCTCGTTACAGACCACCGTTATAATTTTCTCTAACTTAATTGATATAAATGTAGCTGTTTATGCCTCAGGTTAACTTTAAGGAAATTCCACGCAAGTTGAGTATCCTTAGGATTGCCATAAAATCACTGTATATATATACCATACATATAGTGTCATAGACTGAGGTGTTATATTAAATAGATGGTATAAAGGTATGCATTTTTTTAAAAACACACGATTGAACATACCAGCTGGCCGCTCACAAATTATATTTCCGTTGGTTACACCACAAGAAGCAGCTGACCACGATGCTGACCAATTTACTGCAAGTTTTGGGTCAATATAAGCACAAGTATCCATTCCGGGAGCACTATAAAAATGCATTGTGTGTAAATAATGGATTAAAATTCTTCAAAATATTACTTCATCAATAATCAAATGATTCAAACTTTCCTTTATGTAGTGCAATGACATCAAAGTCGAAAGTTGAACGCTAGCTGTCAAAACGTGTTATCGTCTGCACTGCCACAGTATAGATAAATACATTGGTATAACAAAACTTATAATTGCTATAACTTCTCTAACCCTCGTCAGCTTCTTTTTTAATAAAACAAATTGTAAGCTGTGCTCCAAACCTCCTTATAATTTTTGAAAAGCCAGAAATAAATTAAAATAAAAGAAACATAAACAATAATTATTTTATTAAGGTAATTGATAATTTGAGTTTTTATATTTTTCATTAATACACAGAACATGACAATATTCACATAAAATGTAAATTGGTACCAATATATATAAGAATTATATGACAGAATGATGCTTAATTCTTATTAATCCAATAATAGTACCTCTGCTTCTAAATACTCACAAAGTGGTTGGGTCTGTTCCCCAAAAATTTGTAGTTAAAGCGGAGCCATCTGACCAGTACCATGTATTTCCCATTTGTTTACTCTTAAATTAAGAATTGTAAGTTGTTACAAGTAAGGAAATGTGATATTTTTATTACAATGGCGTTTATTTTTCGCATTTGTTTTGTTTTGTTTTGTTTTTTGTTTCTTCCAATGATTTTGTGTATCTGTCTGTGTTTTCAGTTTTTCAATTTTGTTCTTTTATATTCGGTACAATTAATTTATCGTTGATTTTATTTTATCAAACATTTTACACGGTTTATAATTCTTATTACTGTACTTGTATTTTGCATAGGTTAATTGTGTACTAAAGTCGAATATTTTGGCACTATTAGACTAACCGTACTAAGTCCAATCCACAAAGCCTGTCCATTATTTTGTACAAAATCAAACAATGCAAACTGTTCTTTTTCTGTATGTGGACTTGATATTGAGGAGTTTAGTTTGCTGCATTCATCTCTGGAATTAAAAAAATACATGGCATATTTTGCTCGATTTTGGGACAACGTCTTGCAATTTTGGTGATAAAAGCTTTTGAACATTTTATTTATTTTGCATTCCAATATTTATATTTCAATCTCCGCGTATAAGCATTGGTTAGAGGAAACGAGCGTCTATCCGAAATAATTTTATAACCCTGATATATGTATCTTTAAAGTCATTTGATTCGAGGCCTCTGTGATGGACAGCAATAGCCCAGTGAAATCACAATTCCATTAGTCACGCTTCGGTGCTTACTCGATTATCATTTATTCATTCAGGATTAAAAAAACACTGGCTAATGAACAATGCAGTTAATTTAGAGCTTTTATGCTATGTGATGGTCTGTCCATTTGTATTTTTTGTAATACGTACTTCATAGAAAATGATAGGAGTAGTTTTAAACTTTAATAGAATGCAGTTAACAATTCCGAGGGAATGATCCTGACAATATCTTAATTTCTAGACATGAGACAACACCATGCGGGTCTTTTTATCCAATCGCAACATTTGCTGTTGCAAAATGAACATAAACATAACAAGTAAAAGGAATTAAATTAATATTTGGACGTTGATAGTATGAACATTTGATAACTATGATTCCGATAGAACTAAGTAAAATCTGCAAAATTAGTAATTATTATACACTCTAAGAATTGACATAGATATAGACATCTTTATTCTCATTAAATAAATAGCATGGCTACAGAGATAATAATATACATAATACAACATACATTTATTTTGCATGTGTGAAGACAAAATTTTAACTTTAACCAGGACAGACTTTCACTGATGTCTACTATATGAATCTACATAACTTTCTTAGTAAAACAATGTTTTCTCTTGGAAATACATTTTTAATTTTATAAATATTAGCATTAGTACAACAATAGTGTACAATAGTGAAATGCCAAGATTATTAAGATAATTCCATGCAAAAGGCTAATATATGATTTCTAAATATACTGTTAACCTGACTGAAATATGATACAAACGCTTACTTTGAAAGGTTTTGATCATTTTGCAAAAATGACAATAATTGGTTTAGATATCCATACTCTCTCTCTCTCTCTCTCTCTCTCTCTCTCTCTCTCTCTCTCTCTCTCTCTCTCTCTCTCTCTCTCTCTCTCTCTCTCTAATAAATATTCAATTCTTACTTCGCGCGTTGCCAGTTATCTTTTCGTCCCATGACTCTGTAGCATTTTTCTCCATATGCTTGCCATTCGTTACCTGAATCGCATCTTATCTGTTTTCCTGTCAACAAATACACAGTGTTATGCATTCTAATACATAAAGTATTTATTAATAAAATGAATAAAAAATTAAATTGTAGATAAGTTTGGATTCAAAATATACCAACACGTTCAACTCAAAGCCATGTGTTTATTCAAAATATATGCGTTTCTTTCCGATGAAACATAACTCTAAGATGAACCAAAAGGAAAATAATGAACAATATACGTCTTTTAAAGGTTTTACAAGTGTATAATTCTATTCATGCTGTAATTTATGAATATAAAATGCTTTGATTGGATAAAAACACTTAAATTACGTCATCTCAGATCATTTATGAATCGATATTTCTTCTGAGCAGACTACTTTCGGTATCCAATATAAACAAACAAATATGGCGTTCTCCTAGCCTATCGTAAGGGAGAGGGAAGAATTTTTTGTCTGTCGCAATGATTTCTAATTAATCGACTGAGATTTGAAATAAAATATAATATACATATACATACTTGGGGTTCAATTTGTTTTTTTTCTATTAATATATATTGAACCGAGATTCCATTTATACTAAGTTTTGTATTTTCCTGCGCTTTCCAGAATAGGTACATTTTGAGATCTAAATGGGTTCCTGTAACTGATTTGCAGTTTTAAAATTACAATGAATATTTATGAGAGTTATAAAGATTAAACACTGTGTTTTAGGAATTATCAATGTGTAAACTCCGTCGACTCCCTCACAAACTTGGCATAAGGACTATATTTAGTTTGTGAGTGAGTCGCCGGAGTTTACACATTGATTATTTCCTAAAACACGATGTTTAATACCATATTAACGCAGTAAAACATGTGAAAAAAAGAACTGAGAGTCGAACAGATAATTCGGGATAATTATTTAATGAGCACTTAACAGAATGTTGCCATTTGGCGCCTTAAGATGAGGATAAAACGTGTCATATTTATGCATTTTCAATATATAGGGTTTCGTACGATGTTAGTCCTTACTTATATTTATTTTCAACCGTTTTGAAACAAAAGAAACTGTACTTTGATCTCTTTTTCTTTTCATAAACTAACCTTTTAGTTTCTCTTTATGTACGGGTACTGGGTAGTTTTTATTTGAAATGCTATTGCAACAGAGTTTTAAATTGAATGTTTGTATTGGCATTACAAACACAATATGCTGCATTGACATAAAAAATATTAAAAAGGCTTTACATTTTCGGATATTTTATATACATACACATTTACTGTTCTCTTCTATACTAATTATGCTCAAACAACTGATGACAGTCTGAGATAAAAACTTTAACAGCTTAACCGTTTTTAACTTGTAGTTAGTTATCGACTGCAACTTTTGCCAAGCAGGAAAAAGAGTATAAAATTAAGGATAATTTCTGTCCCAAAAATGATCAAAGCTAAATTTTATAATAAAACAAATAATGTATACAAGCAGATGCGTGACATCACTGATTGTGCCTATCACAGAAAGAATTTTTATTAAGCTATAATATTACATCGTTTATCTTTCTTTTCAACAATATATAGTAAGCAGAAAGAAAAAAAGGCTTATTTTATAACATAATGTAGATTTTAGGAGATTATATGGGATTTTTTGGTTTGGTATAACAATACCTTACCATCACATTTAGGTAACTATCTACATATATTAAATCTTACCTGCGGGAAGCTCGCATAATATTCCTTTTCGTAGGTCACACTTATCAATCATTATTTCATAATTTTTGCTAAACTGAATGCAGTCGTACCCGGAAATGTCTACTCTTATCATATCACTGGCAAAAAAACAAGAAACAAAAGTTGTCTTATTAGGCTGTTAATAATAAAAAAGTCCAATTACATGAGTATATTATTACGACAAAGACAAATGCGTAGCGTGAAATAGGTACGAAAATTGCTATACTGTCTGATAATAAAATTTCAGTTGAGCTTTGTAAATTATTAAATCTTTGTTGAAATGAGTTTTATGTTTTATATGTAATTTTAACATTCGTATAAAGCGGCGCCAAGTGTTTTGTACCGAAATGTTGTGCATAAGAACTCGGGAGTCTTGGTTTGAAACGTGTACCCAAGTCTGACAAGCTTTGTTTTAACATATATACATGTAGCAAGTTGGCTTGCTCTAAATCTCGTATCTTTTATAGAAGCTACATTAATGTTTGCGTTTTGTGAAAAACAAAATGTTATTTTTTTCTTTTATCGGTAATTTACCTACTGACGCGATTAATTCACTGCTAAATGACAGTACGTACATGACTGGGAAAATTTACAAATTACCGAAAAATAAAATTATATTATATTGTTTTTGTACTACAATTTATCATCAAGGTTGACCACGACATTTTCGAACGAAAATCGAATTGAAAAACGGTCCATGAAACTCTCGTCTTGGGTTTCAACATGCATAAATTTTATGTGTTTTCTTTTGCAAAATTCAAAATCGAAGCAAAGTATTCTTAATTTCATGGCCAACTAATAAGTTTTGTTCGGAACTTGTAAACTTCTAGAAGCCTGATTTCGATTTAAATTACCACATACTGAATAGATTCATTTACTGACGAGTTATCTGCCCATCTCCATTCATCTTCTACCCTGTGCAGACCAATCCAAAATGGAACGTTATCAGCCAAAAGACCTTGATAATTTCTAACTGCATTCTAAAAGCAAGCAGAATATCTTGTCCTTCATTGATGAAAGCAATATAAAACATTGTGTTGTGTTTTCATTGTTGTTGCTTTTATATTTTTACTGCTTTTGTAACCAGTTTTATTCCATTGATTGATTAGATTGGTAGATTTTTGCATTCATCCAGCGAGCAGTATTTCAGCTATATTCAGGACAAGAACAAGTTTTCAAACAATGAATTAACAGAAATATGGGTTTGATGGGACACAGGAAACAACATTTTGACTGCCACTGGAAAAGTAATGGATGAGAATTTAGCCTTTTGTAGCGGCTACAAGGAGCCTACGCTTTCTCGATATCTACAAAAGGGTGGCACACTCCAAACACGTCACCTACTACGGTCCGCGGCCAGGCTTTCCGTATTATGACCTGATAACCCCCAACGAGAGGCTCTTCCCTATCCACCACCCGTCATTTTCACTACTTTTGAAACATTGGAACTCAAATTACCTATGACTTCATCATTTTCTATATGTAGGTTTATCATTTCTGGCTTTGAAACAAATTTTTACTATATAGACCTGCTTACCCCTCTTTTGACTGGTAAGTTTTTAATTTGTGTATGACGAAACATTGATACATATATAAGTACATCTATGTAAAAAATTAAACTGAAGTAGAATAAAATAACTGCTAATTAAATACGGTATTAACGGAAAGGTAAATACAGCTGTGATTGGTTAAAGATTGTTTGACGTCCAGCGACTAATAGTTCAGTTCTATTCAGGACGAGAACAAGTAAAAAATGATACATGGAAAAGTGATAGACAAACGTTAACGAAATTTTAATTGAAACTTGAACATTATGAGGCATAAATGTATGACAGAGTATTAAGCCTTTTCGATGCTGCAATGGATCTGCATTTTCGAAATCTCCAAAAGGATCTTATAGTGCAATCAGTGTGGCACCCCTCAAAACTTCTCGCTCACTAAGGCCCGCTGTCAAGCGTTCCGTTTTATGACATGATAGGCCCAACAAGAGATCCTCCCCAGATTTTGGGGACGCTCTGGGCAGCTGTGTGGGTCGGGCACTAGGAAGTTCCCTCCTAGAGTGTTTCTATAATATAATTTTGAAATTTCGCGTGAACAAACAATCAAACTTTATATATATATATTGAAGATAACACATGGATTAGATTTGAGAAAAACGAACGACAGACAATACATTCTGGATTATAAAAGCAAATCTTACAACCATAAAATTAGCAGGCATTTTATGTTAGAAGTAGTCATTATAAACAAATACCTTTTCAGCGAGATCATCGAATTTGGCCAGGTCTGCATCTTGAGTCTGGCACCAGTATCTACCATCCTCCCAATTTTTCACGGCGTAGTTATATCTTGTTCGGTAACAGGACGAACCTATATGAATCCAGTGTAGAGGACATCTTGGATCTGGAACAATAGTATTCATTTAGAAACACATTGATAAAATAATTCATTTCCTTATGGTCATTTCGTTAATTAGAGAAATATGCCTAATTATAAAAAACATAGTGTGGCTAACGGAAGTAATAATATAATAAAACTATAGGTGTAGAACCACCAAATACCAGGAACCAGTCCACATGTTGCTACGTAAAAGTAGTACTATTCAACAGATCTGTTCTCTGATACCAGAATAAATTTTAGTATGTTTGTTAAGGACATAAAATTTTACTTATTAAATTGAGCATCAAAATTGATTGATTAATGGTGTTTAACGCCCGAGCAGCGATATTTCAGCAAAATTCAGGCGAGAAATTGAAAGTGAAAGTGGATTTTTAGACCCGGTCTATCGTTTGTTCATATATGCAGTGAAAGTTAATTGTACAATTTGGTAATAGAATGCTGACCTAGTGCATTTTTAACGCAGCACAAGTGTCGCTTAATTTGAAATAAAACTACATTTTGAAGGGAAAGTCAAAGTCAGAATCGTCAAATTTTATATATAGCCAATGAGGTGAAAAACAATGGTGGCCTTACAAGTATGTTACATGTAGTTTCAGATCAGAGTCAGAACATGTGGAAATTATACACTATGATACCAAATAAGTAGATATAATAACTATTGACGCTTAATGTAGAGTTTTGACATCGTAACCATAGTTACATCGAAAAAACAATTGTTCACCAAATAAACATTGAAATAATATTAACATCAACCCGAATATATTCCCACATAACACACAAATATTAACTTAAAATTTTGTAAATAAAAAACCCATTTCATGCTTATGATTATCCATTAAAACATAACTGAAAGGAGAGTATGTTTAATGCCGTCGCTTCCAGCAACAGAGGAAGTGGTTGTACCTTTGAAGTGTCTCTGTTTTAGGGGTGTGTTTTAATTTGGTAACTTAAAATATGAAAATTAATATCGAATTTAATGTACATTCCACATCCATCGCTAGTAACGGTTTGCAGTGGAACGGATCATATGTGACGAAAAAACCATTTAAGCATTATATATGTTATGATTTTTGGAAAATTTATATTTTCAATTCCGATTGTAAACTAAAACAATATAAATTTAATAGTTACCGAAACTTGTTAGTTGAAAAAAAAATTAATTAAAATTAAATAAAATTAAAAATAAATGCATCTGGTTTGTTGCATAACTATTTACCAAATTGAGAGACTAAAATAGGACAACAAACTGATATTTTTTTATTGAATAAGAAAGTAAGAAAGCAGACCAATCTTCTTATAGTTCTCACAAGCTTTGTTTATTGTAGCCTAAATATCCACTGTTCAGAAACCTCACTTTACTCGACACTAGCTAAGCAGGAGAAAATCAAATTCAAATAAACATCAACGAGACTGGTTGGTTTTTGTTTTGTTTGTTTTGAATATTGTTTAACGCCACTTTCAGCAATTTTTCAGCTATATCATGGCGTCCAGTTTTTATTGAGGGAGGAAGCCGGAGTAGCATGAGAAAACCCCCGACCTTCGGTGGGCAAACTGGCAATCCTTGTCTATTAAGATTGCAGTCGAGTGCACCCTTCCCGCAGTGAGACCCGCAACCTAAGTATTGACAAACCACGTGATCAATAGAAGACAAACTACCTCAACCACTCAGCCACCGAGGCCCCACACCGAGACTGGTTGGTACAGCAGTGGTACAGCAGTTTTAAAATTTGTCCTTTTCAATTAATCTTTTGATTGCTAAACTAGTGAGTTTCAGTTATTTCTAGTAATACACAGAGTTATATGATTTATTTTATATTACTCTCGTGTCGGTTCAGGTATTTTAACGTCATGGCTGCTATTATACAATTACTTACTTTGATATGGCTATAGGTTGCTATAGAGATTTCTCAACCGAAGGAAATGTACAATTCACCATGCTGTAAAGGTTTAAAAATACCGATAGCGACCGCATATCAAAGTCGGTAATTGTTTTACTACCTGAGTAAAACCAACAAGTCTATTAACAGCAGACGTTGACATGATTACTGTGTTACAGACGCGTGCATCATTGCTTGGATGGTTGAGATTAAGACGGTTATTTTGTTTGGCTACTGAACAATTGTACTTTTCGATCTATTTTAGGGTAAAACAAGTATATATTTGAATCCGCTTGACCGCTGAAATCAGTTTTTTAATAAACTGTGCAGCGGACAAATAACAATATTTTGATGCAACTTTTGTACTGTTGCGATTTAATAGTTTAACATGTATATATCGGAATAAAAATATCTTATTTGATTTCGTTTATTAAAATCTTTTAGTAAAACCAGCCCGGTTCAAATAAAACAGATAAGAACAATTCAAAATATGTAAATTCTTGTCAACTTGTAGATATCTCGTCTGTCAACACAATCTGTAACGAGTGATTAAACGAACTGCGATATTGTCATATGTTAAATGCCAAAAGCCCGACAACTCATCTTATTTTTTACATGAACATGACAAAAATGACAGCGTCATCCGCATTTGTATTTTTAAACATTTTATGTATCGTGCAATGGTTGAGTTATGATGTAGTGTTTAGTTGTCTACGTTATATTATTTCATGATATAACTAAAATAATACGAGATAAACCGAACATCCCCCTGAAAAGCTACGCATTCCAACGCTAAATTTATATTACTCAAAATCGACTCGCCAATAGAAACGCCGTTTTTCTAGTTGGAAAATGACCGAAATGGCGTTTAACATCGTTCAAAATTAAAGCTAGTTTTTAGTACACAAAGACTTTAATGTACCAATAAAGTATAAATTAAGGGTTTCTTTACCTTAAGGTAATTTATATTGAATAAAATTACCATCAGTCAACATTAAAGCTATAAATGAAAAAATATAATTAAAGAAATTAATGCACTGTAGCTTTGTTTGTTGCATACGACATTATTTTAGGAATTTGAAGTTATGTATTGTTTTTACGAATGACAAGAAATAAAAGGTTTACTTGAGCAGATGTCATTCGCTATTAACGTAATTAGTTGCGAAGTGGTATATTTACGTCTATAAACTTTACAGAGGGGCTTCGTATGCCAATAGTCATCTATTATTAATCAAGTGCCTGACGTTTGCGGGTTCGAGTATTACTGCAGGCAGGGTATGCTCGAATCCAACCTTAATCTTCTGCTTCCTCTCCCAATAAAAACTGGACGCATCGATATAGCTCTAAAATTTGCTGTAAGTGGCGTTAAAACCAAATTCAAACAAACTTATTTCCCAGAATGTGTGATGTTCTTACCTCATATCCCACTTTTCCTTGTATAATCTTTGTTAACTTTGCTACTATTTGGGTAAAAGTTAATTTTCCTTTCAGGAATTAAAGGAAACAAAGAAATTATTCCCAATTAGAAACCTAAACCCGATTCCAGATACGAACATGGTTTTTCCTTTGATAATTTACATGAAGTATGTGGACGAGTTTCAATTCTTAGAATATTTATAATTCCAAGAAACTTATATATACCTATACAGCATAAGTTACAAAAAAACAAAAAAAAAAGAATAAAATATATACCTGAATCAAAATATATAGACACTTCGTCTCATTTTCAAGCTATTTTCTATATTACAGGATAACGAGTAACGATCATCATATTATATAGAGCGCTTTACTTATATATAACGCTGTGCTCAAACTATTACTAGATTTTGTTCGGATTGTGGAATTTTAAAGCCGCTTTAAGCCAGTTATTACATGGCGTCTGGATTTTATTATGGGATGGAGTCAGTGTACACAATAAAAGCCTCCGACCTTCAGCAGGAAAATTGGCAATCCTCGTCGAAAAAGGTTGGAGTCAGGCGCAATTTAACTTGCCCGCAGTATAAGGCTCGTATACACAACCTCAGTGTTGACAGGCGTGATCATTAGTAGATGACTGAACTATGCATTAACCACTTGACCATCGAGGCTTCCTATTGTTAGAAACTTTCTACATAATTCGGTGGAACGTTCTATGAATCGCTGCATATATCTTAGAAGCTTTGCATAATACTATGAAAGCATTATAAATTTTGTTGAGGGCGCTACCTATATTTGGAGATCACTGCACACATTATAAAAAAAATTATAGTGCGCTTTAAATACGAGTCGCTTTAGAAGCACAGTACGAAACTTTAAAACATAATTTATGCAAAAATCTCACCTGCAAATACGTTAACAACTCCTAAAAATATTAATCCAACTATCATTGCGAACGTTCCTAATCCTCGTATGTCATAAAACAAATAAAGTCATTCAAAAGTATATTTCCTGAAACAATTAGTGAAAATATGTCCAATTTGACGGATGTTGCTACAGGAAAATAAACGAGGTAAACAATTATTCGTCACGTAACATTTTGTAAACAAATCAAGAAAATTGTTTACATTTGAAGAAAAATATCAACCTGACAGAAACATAGTAGATGTAGCATGTATCACATTGGAAACTATGTCCAAGTACTTCACGTTTGCCTCGGGATAATTGATGAAATAAAGCTTTGTCGCCTCAGTAACATAAACATTTATATATTTTTGTGACGTACAACTTAAACTGTCATCGTTTGTTCTTATATGCATTAATTAGACGATATTGTTTTGTTTTAAGAATAGTTATCTACAGGACACTTACTAAATAAACAATTATTATTGTAATGACGCCGAAGAAGAAAATATTTATTTCTAGAAGAATATTTTATTATTTAAATATTCTATACTGGTTATCTCCCCTCTGTAATAAACTATTACAGGATGTGCGTAAAGTAGCATATTTTCACAATAGTCCCGTGAAACGTGCTTTGCTTCATCAAAAACGCATAACGCAGGCCATTTTGGAATTCGTATTGATTTGAAATGCAAATAAATGCAAAAAATGTGAAAATTAAACAAAATCTTAAATCACTGTTGTAAACATTTATTGGCTTATTACATTTTATGTTTATTGAGCAGAAAAATTAAAGCTTTGTTACATTCTTGTGAATAACTAAATCAAAATCAAATTTTATTGTCATTTATAAATGAGTACAAGTGGGACACTAAAGGAACCAAGAAACAGAAAAAACCCACATAAATAAAAACAACACGAAAAACAACGTGGTTGAACGTTTATGTTTATAAATAAATTCAAATATGTAACTTAAATACCTACCGTCATTTGTAAAACCAAGTGCACATATTTATGTTTGTTAGAAGGCATTTGCACACTCTCTGTGTGTGTTATTTTCGTCTTGTGCGTTACCCATTTACTGATTACGTACTTGGTTCATTTTACGTTTGTTAGTGTTATATTCTTACAACTAAAAGCGACGACACGGTCAAAGAACACACCAGAGCAAAAAAAAAATAAAAATAAAGAAGACAACACAAGTGTCTTCGAGGAGTCTGTTGTTCTTGCTGCTTAAAAAAAAGATCCGCTATACTACTGAAAAAGTCTAAACGGGCGACTATCCCTTCTATCACGATGATAGAAGGGATATATTTAAGTCGTTACCTTTTGTTAAAACGGTACATACTTGCAGACTTAATCATTACAGTCAAGAAGATCTTAATAACGTCACTTTCAGAAACTTTTTTCAGCTATATCATTGGTGTACAGGTTTAATTAGGGGAGGAAGCAGGGAGTGCCTGGAGACCTCAGTGTTGACCTAGACGTGATCAATAGTAGACTTCCTACCTTAACCTGATTTATATTGGAAAATTAAAAGTGTGAGTATAAGACAAGTAAGTATAAGCAGTTATTTCAGCCTTAGAATAGAAGTAATCGTTATAATAATTTAAAATTATTGGAATGTAAAGTTCGGAACAGTATACTAAGGGAGACAACTCAAATAACTTTAAATAACGTCGTTATTGTACTACAAACTAAATGAGAGTTAAATAGTACTTAAATAAAACGATTATTTTTACTGTCAAATAAAGTGAGAACTAGTATAAGGCTAAAGCTCAGATAACATTTGCTTCAATTTATCAAACGTTTGTATGAGAAGACGTCTAAAAATAAAACAACAGGTTCCATTACGTATATCATAAGGCTAAAAAAGCCATCGAGGTGAGAACTTCACAGTCCCACATATAAGCAGACACTGAACAGAAGTTTGAAATTGTTTTTATTCAAATCGGGTAGTCATAATTTGTTGTCATGTATACTGTGTAATGCTTAGAGTTGTATTTTAATTAAAATTTAAATGAAAACTGTAAAATGCACGCGTGTATGAAATTTGATTTACAAAACAGGCGAGGACTCTAGAGTTGATAGAGTAGAGGAACTGTTTTTTTTCTAAGTAACCTTCATGAAGACTTTATTGTACGCTCAATAATTGTTTCTCATTTCCTCTAATAGACACAGGAAAGCTCGAATCGACATTAAACAGACAAGCGTCAGGCGGCATGTGGTTACAGCAGTTCCGGTATTGATCGCTGGCGTGTCAACACTGAGGTTTGCGAGTCTTACTCTGAAGTCGAGAGTGTGCAAGATTCCAATCTTTATTGACAAGAGTTGCCAATTTAACTGCCAAAGGTATAGGTCGTTCACGGAGTTTTGAGGCTTGATTCTTAATAAAAACTCGACGCTAAAATATAAAATTGCTGAACGTGTAATAATACCTATTAATTTAAATACACATAAGAAAACATTAAGCCTAAATATAACGATATGTATTGAAGGAGTTGTATGTGCAATTTTGGTATGTAACATTTTACGTTTCTTCGTTTATTTTATAGACATCGATGATGCTGGTCTCGCTAATGAAATCAAAACGCAGTAAATAACAATTAGAAAAGAAAAAAAAACAAAACACAAGTAATCCTCTCAATTCATCAAAGCGTCTACATATATTTGAAATAATTCAATGGGACAAAATATATACTGATTTTACCACTGGTTTGCCCTTTATGCCCACATTTTATCCCTAGCTAACACTCGGCGTAAAATATTGGACATAAAGGGCCAGCCGGTGGTAAAATCAGTATATATTCGTGCCCCAGTGAATTATTTCTTAATTAAAAAATCGTAGCATTTTATTTAAAAAAACTACAGTAAATGTTTCGTGTGTTTCTCGTGGTTTTACATTACGACTGATCTTCGCAAGATGCTAACCTTCTCCGTCAATTTGTCCAAATATAGGGGATTTCGGACAAGCAGCTACAGTATAAATCAATATTTAGAGAAAAAATGACAGTGACGGCACTAATCATTGACTAATGTTTAAATGTTCTCATCACTTGGTTTAATCCAATCATTTAACTTCAATACACAAAGTAATCATCATTACAACAATATTTGTCGAACTCAGCCCATCTCTCATTTAATCGTCTGTAAAATTCTGCGAAACGTGCCATTTTGATCAATGTCATAAGGGGCATACGAAGAGAAAATTCACGATATATCTCGCGTTAATTAGAGTGTTTATTGATTTTCGAGTACAAAATGTAAGAAATTTGGAATTATAAGATCATTAATAATTTGGTGTTGTTGAACAATTAATTGACTGATTTGCTTTAAACGAGCAGTTCTCATCAATGTTGACTATATTTACAACGCCTGATTGAGATCGATGTCGGAACAGCAACGAATGAAATATGATTTTAAGGTTTTCATCGAGAATTATTTACCATAGATCTGGAAAAGTAAAATTATTTTCTAATACATGACAGATTCAGCAATCAATCAGGTGTCAGGAATCCGTTTAATGTTCTATAAAAATTTACCTAGAATTCGTAAAAATAGACATGACATACAGAAGGCTCGAATTTTCGTTTTTACTCAACGTTTTAAGACCATTAAAAGTTGTGTAACCTACAGAAATGCAACAGCAACTATACTTGATATTAACAGTAAGCGATAAGGCTCATAGACATAAGTGGCATTTTGTTATAAGCACAATAAATATGATCTGAATGTCCTTCTTTGAAGACACAAATACGGGAATCCCTTTTTTTCTCTCTAACGTGTTATAAATAAATGTTTAATTATAATTTTTCAGCTAAGTCATATACAGTAGAACTATATTTTCTGCATTCACACCTGGCTTTAAGAGTAACAAGCTCAGTTGAATGTAGTGCTTGCATACCGGAGTCACTGTATGTGTCACTTTACACAGACTTATGATTCCTTGCTCATCCCGGAGTCACTGTATGTGTCAATCTGCCCGGACATTTGACTCCTTGCTTATCCCTTAGTCACTGTATGTGTCACTCTACACGGACTTATGACTCCTAGCTCATCCCATAGTCACTGTATGTGTCACTCTACACGGACTTATGACTCCTAGCTCATCCCATAGTCACTTTATTTGACATTCTACACGGACTTATGACTCCTTGCTTATCCCGGAGTCACTGTATGAGTCACTCTACTAGGAATTATGACCTATTTTCTCCTGCTTCTAACTTTATAATATCTTTGCTCTGACCCGACCGAAGATTGATCTACAGTGTCCGCACTGCTTTGTGGTTACTTTGTAATCTTAATTTATTTTGGTGAGCCGAATAAAAAATACATGATGTATGCCACTTGTCTCCGAACTTTACTATTGGAACGCGGCTGATATTTGTATCAAGCTGTGAAACGGTCGTGAATGCTCGTGACATATTGTATATCCTGGAAGATCTTGACAGAATATTTAATTTTGATAACTTTAAAATATTATTTAAAAGGAAAAAGCTGGAAAACGTTTTTTTTTTTGACAAGATTGTAACTGTTACAAGCATCTCTGTGACGTAGTTTTATATAACATCATATTTATAACATTTTATCTTTGCTAAACACAATCATGTGTCTTTGTTCACGTAAATGTATCGAAATATAAAGATTTACATTACCAATTTATTATGCAATTAATTATTTATAAATATGTAACCATGATTACTATATTGCTTTTTTACATCCATGCTGGCATACACATAATACAATATAACTGAGGAACCATTTTTAAGAGCAAAATACAAATGTAAATACATGTAATATTAGTATGACAGTACAAGATAAATACCTATATATAACGCGTTGTCTCCTTAATTATTGTTTTCCATATTTTTGGTTTTATTAAATTATTCAACATCTTAGTAATTAGAACGGTGTCAAGAATTGGGTCCTCAGAAAACGGATATAGTCAAGGTTATACTAGGGATTTCAGCAATTTTTTCAAATATATCATGTCGTCCTGTTTTTATTGGGGGAAGAATGAGGAATCGACCTTCAATAGGAAAATTGGCAATCCTTGTCAATTAATATTGGAGTAAAGACCACCCTTCCAGCAGTGAGATTTGAACCTGCAAGCCCAGTGTTGACAGACCACATGCTTAATAGTGGATGGACTACCTTAACCCTTTGACCAAGGCCCCGTTATAATAAGAACTAATTGACCGCGGACCGTAGTGAGTGTCCTTTGCCCTATAGGACACGTTGTGTAGCTATCGATTTGGGCAGGCATATTGTATCCACTATAAAAAGCTAAACTGTACATATTCTAACTTTTCGTTTTCTTTTAACGTGTTCTCATCAAAAATATAGCCGAAAGACTGCTCATTAACGAATTCAAACAATTTTAATTTTCTATTCATTTAAAAAAATGGATTCGATATAACAAATATTAAAAATTTATGTTTTATACTTATTTATATCTAAAATTAAAGCAGCCTCAGATTTATCAGCTTTTTAAAAATACAGATTGTATAAATAACGTGTACACAAAAACCTTTTTTACTACAACTTGGATGTTAATTATTCACGATTTATGAGGACAGAAATTTAATTTATACAAATAGTATAACTATACTTGGTAGGTTTATGGTGATGATGTGTCACTTTCTTCTTGTCGCACATTTATTATTTACTATTTTGGCTATTGGCTGGAGCGAATAAAGTATTATCCGTGCAGGTACATACAGGTAAAGTTGAAGACCTGTCCGTGAGTCACATACCGCTATAAATTCTTCTGGACATCTGGGTTCTGATAAAGGTATTATGTTATTACAGATGACACCTGATGAACAACGATGTGATTCGTATAGTGTCATGTATTCAAAAAAGGGTGAAAGCAATGACGTGTCTATTTTACGATTGATTGATGATTGATTATTAAAAAAATAACGTATACATCTATTCTACTAAAATTATAGACCCCTTTTTTAAGCGCGCATCACACAGAGAAATAGCGCTGTATTAACCAATATAAGGTTACATGAAGATAATGCTGCATATGCAAAATATTTAATTTTTTTATCGATTATTGCTTAAAATAATTAGCAATTAACGATTAATTAATTACGTCCGCAAATTTGTACCGGATACGGTCCTCCTTTACATTTACAAATTTATTTCCGGGGCAAAGAAACCCGTGCGGGGTACAAAACAAATGTACGCCTACCCAACTGGCAACTATTAAATTTGTAAGCAATGAAAGCGTAACTTTAGTTCTTTTTTAATGTCATATAAGTCCTGATCACAGTGAAAACAAAATTCGTAGGAAAGGTTGCTGGCAATCATTTTATCTCGGCATTTTTGTGATTTCTCAACTTATGGTGTAAATAACTAAATTTTGAAAACTTGATATTAGGATAAATAAAAGTTCTGTTCATTAAAAAAAGGATTGCTGTTCATTTATGTAGGCAAAAGACATTTTGCAATATATTTAGCAAAATGGCGTCCAAAAAACATTGAATTTCTTTGTCATTTTTTAATATTCAATAACCGAAATACGAAGAAAAGGACATTACTTTATAGCTAAAATTAACCTTCTAAGTACATTACTCTGTCGACGAACAGTTAAAAGATTGGCAAATAATCGGAACGATTTCTCTCTTAAAGGATCTAGTAATGAATGTTTTGTCATAAAATGAAGCGTCGACAATGAGATTTGGCTTCATTTCATTCAATTATCTCAAAAACCGGTCTCGTAAGGCAATTTTCTAATTGATTCAGAGAAATCAATTTAATTTATTTTGTTATTTACAGTGATTTAAGCGTTGTATCTGTCGCTTGCCATTTAGTAATGGTAATAATTTCATTCTTACGGCTCTTCACAAATAATAGGGCCATTTTACCATCTACTCAATGTCCAAGATTTGTCAAACTACAAATTGGTCGTGTATAAAAGAATTCTCCGTATACAATGGTTTAATGGATAGAAAAATTGAACATAACATTCCCACAAAAGATTTGTTGATACGAAAATAAATAATTATCACAAACCACTATATATAAAATATATTGTTCTATATTAATATATAAATATATATGTACAAATTTTTGTATTTTTGCGTTTTCTATAGCGAGGGTAGGTTTAGAATTACAAAAATGATTTCAACAACGTAATCCGACCCAAATTATAGAAGGCAGAGTTAGAAAAATACGGGTTTTTATAGCATTTCAAAGGTCGAAAAATTCCAAGACTTTTGTCACCTGTACTTTTCCTTCGACCAATACCTACCGCAATGTGTTCTTGTTCCATTCTGGGATCATACTTGGATTGTTTCCAGTGCTCGACCCACAGAGCTTCCCAGCGGATCCCATGATGGCGGCTATAGCCGAACATTTCGTTGGTCAGGTTATAATACGGAAAGCCTGACCGCGGACCGTAATAGATGACGAGTTCGGAGAGTATTACTCTTCTTGCACGATAAAGATTCTTTTTGTATATTTCGAAAAAGAGTACCTTATTGTAAATTTTCCGTCCTTACTAAATGTTCAAGACGTTTCCAATTCTTCCAAAATTGTGTTCCCGTTAATTTGGCCCATACCTTGCCCTGTTGATTTATTATGTTTGTTTGTTTTGTTTGATGGTGTTTTACGCCACTTTCAGAAATTTTTCAGCTATATCATGACGTCCAGTTTTTATTGGGGGAGGAAGCCGGAGTACCCGGAGAAAACCCCCGACCTGCGATAGGAAAACTGGCAATCCTTGTCAATTAAGATTGGAGTCGAGTACACCCTGCCTTTGATTTATTAAAGGATTGCTTTCAATTTCCGGTTAGATTATTGGATATAGACGACTTGACTTTAGATCGGTTTACTCTTGTGAACAGCGTAATTCAAAAGTGTATGAATAGATTATATAATAATAAACAAGATCTCTGTATTTTTGTAATCGGTACAAACATCACGGAAAGACAACAAATTTACTCCCGCAGTAAATGGGGGATGACGAGTGACAGAGGCTCTATATCTGATAACCATTCATGTTCTCTGAGCCGGAGAGTGAAGGAACATAATGAATTTTGTTACTCATTCATGCTACCGTATAACTCGTATCTGCGGTGCTCTTTTCTACCTAAAATTTTGTGTGGTGTGGTTTTAAATTTAAACACCTCAGCTTTTTAATTCCTCCAATTTTGTAATATTTTTAGAAAAAAAATGTTTATAATTATCAAAAGCCAGCATTTCGCTCTTTAACTAGTAATTACATCATTGCTAAGTCAAACCAAAGTTTTTACGAAGTAGTAATAAATTTTTTAACATAACCAGTTTTATGCCACATTTTCAATGTTAGTGACGAAATTGCTAGCCTTTTCTTCTGTCGTGGGTTATTCTATAACCTTACAGGTCAAATCACAAACATTAAAATTAACACAAACTATTTCTCTGCTAAGAGTGCAATACTCGGCGATATAGAATTGACTTTCATAAAAAACGGATTAAATATGACAACAATTAAAAAAAATCAAATCGAGATAAAAACAGGACTGTAGTTACTTGAAAACATCCAAATTGCGCAATCATTCTGTCATTGTTCCTGCCTATGATAAATATATCAACATATTTCATAGAATAAGACTTTTCATTGGTGCTATACATTTATAATTCAGCTGAAAAAATAATAACATCCGATGTGTCAGCCATTTTCTAATATTAAGACTGAACGGTAAGTAGTTCTCTTTAAAACTACATTGTGAATAGGAAAGCTCAGAAACTGGTTTATTTTTTTCAGTTTAATTTAACAAATTGAAAAAAAGATTTATAATACTGTTGTCTATTAAGTAACAAAGTACCTCTTTGCAGACAAAAAACTAGAGGTAGTTAGTTGACTCCTACGAGGTATCTCCGTTTACTGCAAAAAAAGTCAGTGTTGCTATTTACGCGATATTTTTAGGAGCTATCTTTGTTTTTAAAATTTGTTCGTGATTATTTGCCACTAGGAAAATCTTGTTCATTGCTGATTATTAATATTGTCGGTGCGGAAGTTTTTTGTCGTAGAAATAAAATTTAAAAAAATAATGTTCCAGGATGCGGGTTTTTAAAATACGTAATGGCATATACACCAGACCGATGTGGCTAAATTTATGTCGAGTTAGATGGTCATATCTACCTAATTGACCAGCATGTTAACATTGATGTTAGAAGGTTTATCCCCTCTTGCCCAACTAGTTCATGACTCCAAATTCATTTGACACTGGGTTGACATTTTTTCCAAAGAGGGTAGTAGATTTTCACCGATTACTCATGCTTAGTTCCCCCAAAATAGGGGCCCTGGTGGCCGAGTGGTTAAGGTAGTTCGTCTACTGTTGATCACGTGGTCTGTCAAAACTGAGGTTGCGGGTTCGAGTTTTACTGCGGGCAGGGTGTACTCAATTCCAATCTAAATTGAAAAGGATCGCCAGTTTTCCTAACGAAGGTCAGGGGTTCTCTTCGGGTACTCCGGCTTCCTCCCCGAATAAAACCTGGAAGCCATGATATAGCTGAAAAATTGCTGAAAGTGGCGTTAAACATCATTTAAACAAACAAAAAAAATCACCCAAAATAAAAATTGATGGAATGATGTAGAGTAGAATCTGCTGCAGTGGCATCAAATCACACGAACATAGAAAAAATAGTTTGAGAAAGCAAATTTTGATTACTGCGCATAGCCAAGATAAAAAATGATGTTCATTTAGCAATTTAATAATTAAGCACCAATACAGGCTTTCTGTATTTGCTCTCTCAGCAACGTAATTATAATGTGTTGCCATCATCCTTAGTGTGCCATTTAACCTCGAAGGATAACATTGTTTGACTTTCCCACCAACGGTGCTTTTAATCAAATTCTTAATAAAAGGAATAATTTGTTTGCAAAAAGAAACTCGCTAAGACCCATCACATTGATTCAATTTTCTTAATAGTTTAGATGTCCCCTACAAATCATCTAGAAACAACTCTGTCAGTGATATACAATACTGATTTATTCATTTTCATCAATTTTACAACATTTTGGTCTTCATTAGCTGCAGCGAATTCACATTGTGTAAAAGCATTGGTCATCGGAGTTATGACAATTATACACTTCTATGCCGCCTCTGTGACGCTGAGTCAACAGTCAAATTACATCTTGAAATGTATCCAATTATTCAATTACATTTATTGCAAATACAGCTCTGAACTGACAATATGATATCTAAACTGGTAGTGGACTAGGTTTTATCACAAATAACCCTTTATGTGTTTCTGTCAACAGTTTTGTCTTTCAATGTTCCGAAATTGACTTGCACGTATAGATATATGACCAGGTTTATCATGCGGTTCTTTGGAGTTGATAGTTTCTTAGTTTGAGTATTTAGTTTGAGTATTGTGTGTTGAACTTCATAATTGTTGTATGTACTTTGGATTGTTAGTCCATGGGTTAATTTGTTTTCAATACAAAGCTTTCGCGTTGTTCGAACGCACAAATCTATTTTTCATATTGTGTTGAAGGGCCGAGTGGTCATCTACTATTGATCACGTGCCTGTCAACACGGAAGTTGCGGATTTGAATTTCATTGCGGGCAGGGTTTGGTAGACTCTAATCTTAATCGAAAAGCCACGATTTCAATTTCTGCTAGCGAAGGTCGAGGATTTTTTCCGTATACTCTTCTTCCTCCCTCAGTAAAACCTAGGTGCCAAGATATAGCTGAAAAATTGCTGATACATAAAACAACATACAAACAAACAAACAAACATTTATCTATTTTAACATTTTAAAGAGTAATTCGTGAACAGAAAGAATCTACATGAGTTGGAAATAAATGTATTTGCTGAATGTGTGATAAGGCTTTTCTACTGAATTTTGTTAATCCTAAAGACGTGTAACAAATACAGAGACAACACGTGAATGCAGTACAAGAACTAATTCGTGCAGAATTCTCCCTTATTTGTATTACTGCTGACAAATTAAACGCATTAAATTCGCTTGAATCGATTTTAAGGGTGTTCTTTTTTTAATTTCCCGGTGATATAAGACGAAATACGATTTCAAGTATTTTATTGTATTTGTCTGTTAAGTCTAAAGTTAACTAATATCTTAGAGACAAGGCACTTACTAACAGGTGTCCGTCTATACTTAAACAGTTAGCTCTAGAATACGAATTATTTACAATTCAAAAGTATATAAATAGTTTTATTGGTCAAATAATTGACATTGTGTCGTGAAGGAACGGTTTAGTTTTAACACATTTTATTTGCTTAAATGTGCACAAAGAATTAAATTTTAGTTGCTAACATATTAATCTTTTTCGGTGACTGGAATGTTACAAACATGCATTTATTCATATTTCGATCATTACATTATACTTTAAATAAAGTATATATTAGTAAAATAAACACAAGAGCAGATACTAGTATGAAATTTTAAATAGATATGATAGAAGACAGATATAAACAAATACTTCCACTTTGATGTCAAAACTAAAAAGAAATATTTACTCCCTTCTTACAGAAAATGCTGCAGGACAGGATTTGGAATCAGTTTGAATATTTACCTCAGAGTTTACAGTGTGTTTGTAGTTTCAAGCCAATTCCAGTCATTTTTCAGCCGTGTCATGTAGTCCAGTTTTATTTGGGCATGGAGGTTGGATTAACAACTGTAACCACTCGGCCGTCGGGGTCACATGAGTATAGCTGTAGCTGATAATTTGGTTGTAATATAGCTTGTTGATGCGTTTCTGTTATAATCGTTTTGATTTGGAATTAAGAAAAAGCAGCAAGTTCAGACAGCGAATAGAGACAAAAATAAGTAAAAACGACAATCGTTATGGGAAATCTTGTTTGTGATAAAACTACTTAGCCTCACTGCTATTAATATTTATTGTACTATCATAGAACAAGGTTTATAAACTCTATTATTAATGACAATCAAAGAGTAATGTCCGACTAACAGTATAAAAACAAGATGCTTTTAGATACACCTGTATAATGTTACTATGATAAATAGCCACAATAATGGGTGCTTACAATGATAACCGGACAGAGTATTTGGTCAGTCAATGACAGATGTGTAAACAATTGACAAATAGTAATACTTGTCTAAATAATGTTAAACTATGTACATTTATTGCGGACATCGTGGATTTAAAAAGGACAACCTTAACACTTTATTTAATTCTGCCAATTGAATGGGTTTAGAGAATAATTTTTAAATCTTATATTAAATATGCTAAAGGAAGTGTTAAAAAGTAATAATATTGTTTCAGAAAAGTTTTTACACAACTTTACCATAGGGTTTCAGTTATCATACGTTTTTCAAATAGTAGACAACTCCATAGAAGAAAACTTGTTAGAATTTTTTGCTGGAATAAGATTTCATCTATATTGTGGCCTATTTATTTAATGAAGGAGAAATCTGGAGTACCTGGCGAGACGAAAACTGCCCCTCCTTGTAAAAAAGGTGGGCGTCAATCACATACTGCTGAAGTCAGCCCGAACTCAATCCCGGTGTTGACACGCCGGACATCAATATTACTAACTATCAAAACCTGTCTTGTAATGGATATCTCAGATGGGTCAAGAAACAGGATTATTATTGTCTGCCGGTGGTGTTATTTACAATGTAAGTCACACGAAAATGGCAGAACTATAAAACATAACAGATATATTAAATTATTTGATATAATAATAATGATGTAAGGTGACAGGTGGTGAATAAGAAAATATGGAATATATATAAGAAGAGGTCAAATGATTTTTATATTCTATTTATGTGCATTATTACAATTTAAGAAACTGTTTAATAAATATCAATACGTTGGTCTGTATAATTTTATAACTGTCAGACTTTAATGTTATATCTAATGCTTTTTCCGCTTTTAAAACAGTGAGGTTGGTGCTTTTAAATTTCATGTTAATAAGAAAACAAAAAAAAACCGTTCATTTAAAATTCTATAACTTTACAACTTTCGCAGCATTCTGCATGTTATAAAGACAATTTGACATTAACGAAATTCGAAATGGCATAAATTACTTACAAAGTGTTTAAATTTCATTATTGTTTAAGATAATTTTAAATTTTGAAACTAAATTTTAAATATTGTAACTTTCAGCGTTGCACTACTAGGCCTGAAATGAATAAATGCAGAAAACATGATAATTGTACATGATAATTCTGTTAATTGAAACAAAGTTTTAATATTAATTAATTTTTAAAAAAATATTTAGATAACATAAGAGATTCAATATTCCGTCAATATCAAACCACGAATAACATTGCAGAGGGAATAATCCCGAGAGAAATAACGTTTATACTTTAGTTAAAAAAACACATTCCATATATTATATAAATATCAGGAAGTACTAATGGAGAACAGAGAGTTTTGTAGCGGCTATAATGCGCCTATACGTCAACGTCTACAAGAGTGCATTGTATTTAACTTTCCTAGCACGTTATACACTAGGTCAGGCTTACATTTTTATCTACCACCCGTGGACGTGGTACTGGGCAACTCTCTGTGTCGATCAAAAGTACCTGTCAATGTACTCATTACAGTTCGTTAACTGTAGCAACAGATTTTCCAAAACTTATTTAAGAAATACAAATACCTTAGAAACGACGTGTGAGTTTAAATAAAGTGACTAAACTTTGTAAAATTGTGCTTTGGCCTAACAGGCTGACAGCGTAAATATACTAAATACATACGCTATCATATGATTAATATGAACATGTATCAGATTTAACAATTTTTAAAGTTACTCGGTTATAGTAACAAAACCTGCATGTAACATGAAAATTGCGATGTTTTTAAAAAGGATTGTTCTAGACAACCAAAAGCTTTAGGATTTGCAAAAATAGTTCGGCACTAATAAATATAGAATTCATAAAATGCCTAAAACGTTTACAACTGCATCTCGCAAAGGTGGGTGGGGAGTACACGTAGCGCTGACATGAATCGGATAGGAAATAACTAGGAGCTAGCGGCTATTCTGTTGAATATATAATTTTAAGATGGTATTTACGAATATTAACTTGTTATATTGAAGATTAATTTTGTAAAAGAAAGGAAATTTTTTGCTATGATGTGCTGATTTAAAATTTTTTTTAGATGGAAATAATGTAATGCAATACTGATGTAGCATTGATTCTAAATGGGCAATGTTAATTATTGTATTACTGATGCTGTCTAACGTTTACACAAGCACACATGTTTTGTTGTTAGTTAATAAATGAAATCTGGTTTTAGTCAGTTTGGTCGAATATGTATTACAGTTGAATTATAATTAATATTTAGAAAATCGTGATGTACTTAAAAAATGTCCCTGCATCAATTGGTCATTTAATGGTCGCATATATTCGTTTTTAGATTCAGTCAGTAAAACTAGCGATCATTCAATCAGCAAATTTGTTGGAAAATGTTCATGTACAATTGTGACCTCTTCAGTTTTTTTATTGAAAAACAAAATAAAAGCATGTTGTATTTCACAAGTGTGAATAAATACATTTCACTTAGCAATTTATGTATAATGCAAAGTAATATTGAAGGTACATGTCGGTTAATTAATATTATTTATAACCTACATTTAAATACAGATTAAAGCACAAACCGATAGTATATAATATGTAAATTATTAAAATGTTTAGTTGCTCTTTTATCTAGCACATTTTAATTTGTTACTTGTTATTATTGAATTTGTTAATATATGCATTCTGTTTTTACTTCAAAACCACCAGACATTTTTGACATGACTGTTTCAGGCCCTGTTTATGCCCTCGTGTTTGTCCGCTTCTCGTTATGATTTTGGTGATGTGTTGTTCTGTCTTTTAGTAAAATTGTATTTGTGTTATTTCTTCTCATATATGAGAATCTCGAATCTGAACTGATTTTAACAATACCCTGTGGTGTTTTTGTTTCGAAAAAGATGTAAAACGAGTTGAGTTCTGAAAAGAACATCCCTTTTCCTTTTCGGAAATAAATACCTCCTTCGCACTTTTGACACTATAGAAATATTGTTAACATTATTGTTTGATTAATCACATACATTTCGACACAACAATCAATATAACAAACAAATATAAAATAAATAAATTGTCAAAAACACACACACAAAATTTGCAAGAGCCTTAGAAATAGGTAACATACATTATGAAATGATACGTTAAAAACGGCCGAAAATGATCAAATCGGCAAGATCAATATCTTGATTACTGAATTAATATAAAAGGCTACCCAGTTAATAACTTATTTCTTCCGGCTTGCAGGGCGTTACGGAGAGATCAGCTATACGAACTGTTTGGATTATTTAATAAAAGAGTTACAAATTGACCGATTCTATGTTGGCTGATGTATTGAATCTTTGTCGGCTGTATTGGCCCTCGATCATATGTGCCTCGGGACCAATACAACCAAACTCGAATCAATATATATTATAACATTGTATACAATTTTAAAGTTTCGTGGCGAACGAAAAAAAATGTATACTGACAATATGCTGTATATTGTCAAGGAAGGCATTATCAATATCTAGTAAAATAGTATGAAAATCTAGAACCATTTAACAGAGTTACCATTTGTTAATTTCAAAAAGCATTGAAAAGCATTGTGACTTCCGGGATCCAGTCGGTAAAGTTTTTTGTGGTGGGCATCAGTATACGTTATATTGTCAAATAAGGTATAACACACACATGATGCGTACGGCGAGTGCAGGATAAATCAACATTAAATAAGAATTTATAACTTTGTTTAGTTTAATTACATTTTGTGGAACATTAGATACAAGTACAAACTCTTCACTACGAGGTGCTAAAACACGTAATGATCTAACTACTGAGATATGCTTTGAAAGAGACAATGCAAATATTCGTTTAGATACCATAAATTATTTCAAATTCAGCATACTTAAATTAAACCACGTACTACTACATAATGTGAAGTTGAAGTATACCTAAAAGACCATTTTCTCGCGCGCATTGGTACTTGATGTCTGTAAATGAGTTATAACGTCATAATAAGTGCTCTCATCATAATTTATTTTGGTAATTGAGTTTACCGTATTAGATAACACCTGCAAAGCAATAAACATGCAGACACCTAGAGAAATTTGATTGTTTATATCTCTCCGAAATCCATTTCACCGTCATGCAACACCCCGACAGAAACATAAATTCACCAACACATTTATTATTATTATTATTTATGCCATTTATTCTAAAAATAAATATATATTTCAGTAAACAAGAACATATGAACAAGAACCTGTCGTACACAATGTAAAAATGATCAAACTATCAATGTCGCACTTGACCATGGAATGACACCAATACACAAATATATAAATAACATGTATAGAAGTGTAATATATCATAGTGGTTACCCAGTAGAAATTAAATGAGGTTATTATAGGTGACGACTGTGGATTTTTTCCAGTTGAAACATATTTGTAATAAGAATTGAAAGAAGAAATTCGGCAAAAAGCTACATACAGGCTGTACAATATGAAGAAAACATAATATAAGCCGTTATCTACGGCGAATGTAGGTACATGTGTAATGTTATGGAGCTCATTTTTGTTGTTAAACGGATACGCAAGGCAATGTTAATAGATTGAAGTCGAAACATCACATTCCCAAAACCTAAACAAAACTCATGATAGATATGAAATATACATAAAACAATGCATAATCTATATTGCCAAACAGCGAAAGTATCTATTAAATAGATCTTCTGTGCTGAACATATGGCTTATGTGCTTAACATGTTGTTTATATTCATACGTGTTGCTACGTATATATTATAATTAATCTACTTACCCTGACGTTTTGATTGACAAAAGACAACAATAAGAAATTACATATTTATATAATCATACACCGATATAAATCAAGGAAATAAACTACATGTCTATTTAATTAGACAATGTATACTGTGTACATTAGAGTCCTTCATGGGGGGGGGGGGGGGGTGATTTTTAATATACAGAAATATCTAATTAGATTACTTTCAGATAAATATACACCTCATTGCACATATCTATATATGGTAGGAGTCCAAATCCTGCTCAAGGCAACCACATAAAATCTTCCAAAAATATTAGTGTGATTTTTTACAAACAAATTTCATCTCTTCACATTTAAATTCGTCTGCTGTCATCTATAAAAACAATAAAAAGTGAAAAGCAAAGAAATATGTTTTGATGAAGTCTTAACATTGACTATTTTATATTTTAAACTGGTATTTTTGCATATAGTAAGCGGCACGTTTTTATTTTTTATTTTTTGTTGGGTGAGCTTATTGTCATTCGATAATTCATATTTATCGAATCAACAAAGTATGTTTTTAATTTTTCAGTTTTGTTCCTGACATAAACTCTTCACATACAAGCTGAGATATATTCTGAATAACTTAAAAGAAAAAACCAAATCTTCAGCTACTTTTTATTCTTATGACATAAATAAATCCAAAACCTAACCTCATCTTACTGACGCTGTTCCAGAAGTGTATTGTGCAATGCTGGCATAGAGGAAAAAGCTGGGTTATTTTAACCGAGTTTAGCAAGACAAACAACTGGCTTGAATGATATTGTAAATTGCATTTACGAATTATTGCTTTTATGATTATCTTGATAGCTAACCATTAATGTTTGGGTAGTTATTTCCTAAACACCTATCGTTGCAAAGGAGGCGAGCTGTTCAAGAAAAAAGGACTCATCTCATGACTTTTATATATCAGCTATCATTTTATATATATCAGCTATCATTTTATATATATTTATATATCAGCTATCATTTTATATATATTAGCTATCATTGTATGAATATCAGCGCCACCTATAAGAAATTGTGAATAATGCTTTTATTGATACAATTATATTTTTCTTGTATTTATTGATTGGGGACTTGAATAAAATAGTAAAACCCTCGAAATTCTTTATGATAACAGGTTTTAATGTATTTGCTTTTCATACGGTTATTTAAAAATTTTATTCTTAAGAACACTGGGATACACATTATTATTATCATTGCAAACATTGGAACCTATGGGTTACTTTAAAGTCTACAAAACAAAACTAATAATTATTGATTATTTCATTGCATTTTTCATATCGACCTCGGCTTAATAATTATAGATTATTAAATGGCCATTTCCATATTGGCCCTAGTATCATCCCGAGATTCTCGTATCAGCCGCGAGAGTTTTAGACCGAGGAATGATATGGATCGAGGGCTGATACCAATATGGAAATGACCATGTGGTATCTATTTATCACTGGTTTGAATATATGTCTCCAGAGCTAATATCGATATTCGCTATGATCGCATTTATTACATGGCCTGATTTCCCTATATTTACACAAAATATGTAATAATTGTAAATTATTACATTTCATTTTTCATATCGGCCTGATTTCTATATCAAGCGGAGAGCTTAGCTCGAGGGCTGATACAAGGGACGATATTGAACAATGCAATGTCATTACAATTCCGGCTGTATTGCATCGGCTAAAAACATCCGTATCACTGCTAAATATGTGATCATATATAATGAATGACTTTGATGTAGGTCGCTGTCCGGATCTATCACCCAGAAAAACGTAATATTCACTGAGCCGATGGCGAGGTAAACATATTTTTGAGGGCTGACAAATCCTGATAGCGAACATCAAAGTCAGTAACTGTTTTATTACGTGAATGAAATCACCATCTTCCTTGATCAGAACAAACAGAGGATGCTTACATTTTGTAATTGTAATGCTGGTTAACCTTAATATTCTGTTAATACATTTTCATATTTAATTGCTGATAATTCTGGAATCCCAGTTTCATAACATTTCAAATATTGAGAAGAGTATAATTAGACCAATAATTTTATTCTTACATTTTTCAACCGTATATTTTATAATAACAGATGATCACTAAAATTAAAATTTATAGTTATTTTAGAACAGTCATGAAAAACTGGCTTGAAGTAGTAGTTACCACACAATTGTACTTTTCGATCGATTTTAGAGAAAAACAAGGTCGATTCTATTCAGTGGAATCGTGCAGCGGACAAATAGTTCCATATTTATATTTTTTCAAGGTGTAGATAGCCATAGCCGAATTGAATATAAAGTTTTGGAATTGATTTTATTTGATTATAAAAGCTGTACAACATCTTACTCATTTGGATTTTAAAGTTGTTTGGATTTGAGCGCTATTGGCGAGTCTCGATTAGACGAAACGCGCGTCTGGCGTAGTAAATTATATTAACCTTGGTATCTTTGATGACATTTTAT
Source organism: Limnoperna fortunei (assembly GCA_944474755.1). Lineage (NCBI taxonomy): Eukaryota > Metazoa > Mollusca > Bivalvia > Mytilida > Modiolidae > Limnoperna > Limnoperna fortunei. The sequence goes on along the minus strand of OX104114.1, from coordinate 54,686,904 downwards.
TTATGGAGTTTTAGTGACTGTTGCGATTTATCTTGTTTTTAGACCAATAAAAAACACGCAAAATTCCATTAATGTAATAATAAATAATAAAACAATCATGTGATTGATTCTTTTGCAAATTAATTCATTTTTTAACGTTTGCACAGATTTACTCTGGGTTGCTTCTGCTGGACGTGAATGTTCTTTGCCGCTGACAACTAAGGGACCAGATTTATACGGAACACTACTAATGTCCACTACACGTCATATGTGTAAAATGTTGTGATAGTGTATGGATAAGTAACAGATTCAATCTAGAAAATGTTGAATGGATATTAACGGAATATATCCATTCAATAGCAAAAACATTAAAAAATGGCGGCTATTGTTACCTTTCTGTAAAATGGTCTGAACTTTCCCATGCGTATTGCATTAGTGAGATCTTTTTGCGTTTATTTGAAATAAATGGAAATAAATCTGAACATTTGGTTATAAATCTTTGGCTAAAAATGACGAATATATATATATTACTTTTTCGAAATCCAACAGGATTTTTCTTAACTCTTTTTAATCAAGAAATCCATTACGAATTTCAACGTTTATACAAGTAAACACCCATCAAGCTTAATTTCAAAACATGTGTATATTAAACTTGTGTAATTGCAATTTTTCCAGAACTCCGTTGGTCAAATATTAATTAATTGGATTAAACAGCCAAACATTTCGTTGATAAAATTTTTAATTTATATTGCGACTGTGAATAAGTAGATAAATATTCATGTACTACAGATTACTGGGCATTTTAGTGACAATTTCAGTCGTGCAAAACAGCTAATCCTTTTATTTTACTGCAATATACCAATTGTATGACTCTAATAGATTCTTTTCATACGTTAATCTGACCTATACCGAGATTAGCGGCAAATAACAAATTTTAAATGTTGATAAATTGTTCCTAGTTATCGTGCGTTTCACAGATCAAGAAAATCCAAACATATCATATCCCTTTTGGATTCCAATTTGATAAGAGGAAAAATCCGTTCTTTACACATGTTATTTGGTAATGTGTAGATTTATTGAACTTACCAACTTATCACCTTATTTCTTTTCATTTTGTCATTTTCTGCTATTATTCTTTGAGTATGTAATCTACATTGATTCACTTCATCATGATTACAAAGTTTTTCCTTTCTGGGGAGGTTATCACACGTTCGACATAAACATACAAATTTTAGACAGAATTGATCCGTATTCCGTGACTATGTACGGATTTATAAGTTGAAAATAATTTGAAATTTCAGTTTGTTGTTTGCTTTCTTGATACGATTACAAAACTATATATCTAACACAATGCCAGCAATAAAAACAAACAAATGAGTCAGACAGCCAACAAACACATCTGCAGGAAGACATCTTGCCTTATAACGGGTCAAACAATACTAAAATAACAGAGATGCCACGATTTACATGGTTGCATACACATTTCCTGTTTTGTCTTTTGTAAATGTTAGAATTTTAAATTAAAATTATTATTAGTTGAAAAAAGTTCACGGAAATAATTCAGAAACTAAAAATGTGAACGCTAATATGAACATGTTATTTATTATGAATGATATATTTTAGGGGCCTCTGTAGCCGAGTGGTTAAGGTAGTTCGTCTACTATTGATCACGTGGTCTGTCCGGACACGGAGCATCAGCTTCCATATGCCCACGTTTAATGCTCGTTTCCTTCTAATAATGTGGTTCAGCAACAAGCATGATACGTCTATGAATCAATGCAGAATAATTTCCTATTTCGTGGTATTTATTTTTTTTTATTATAGAGGTTAATATTATTTCTTTAAGTTTTAGCTGTTTTGCATAAATTTCAAAAATATAAGATGTGTTTATTTTTTCCAGATTTTCCTCATTAAATCTAGGAGCCAGCTTTGTGTTGCAGCCACAAATAAGATATTTAAAATTATATATGAAAAGACAGAGACCACGGTGCAGATTGAAAATGTCATCATTCCATACTATTTGACATCTTAAACAATCCTAAAATAGGTCTTACGACATGTCTTATGTCTTAGGACATAACTTAGAATTGACATAGGACAGGCTTAGGACGTGTCTTCACACTGAAGGTATCCTAAGACCATCCTAGCAAAGATATCATAACTTTGTCTTAAGGATTCTCCTAAGAAAGAGAATTTATACAAGTTAAATTTAATCAAGAACTTTATAAAGTAACCCAAATTTCGATGTGGACTTCACTTAAATAAAGTAAATCAACGTTTTATAAACATATATCAATAAATATATAATTATATGTATTTTAAATAAATTGTTATAAATTAAAACGTCAAATGTCCCTGTTATGTGCATTTCAAAATATTATAGATGTGCGCGAGTTTATCAACAAATTTGAGTGCAAGCTAGGACTCTTCTTTGTTTTGGTTTAAAGGTTGTTTTCGTGCTGTAACCTCACTATTTGTTTATAAATAAGGCTAACATTTAACTAGTTACACAAGTTTAAAAAGAAGTCCAAATTGTACAAACATAGAGCTTCAAATTTTGTTAGAAAAGGTTAAAAAGCATCAAAGCGGGTGCAATTCAGCAAACTTTCTAAAGTTATTTAAAAAGTTTAATGTAAAAAATTAAAACAAATCAAAATTACTACCATCCTCTGACCATCTTTGGACACCTATTCCGTTGTCCTAAAGATAGGATAAAAATTAGGACTTGTCCTAACTTGAGAATCTTCGGAGACATGACTTAGGACACAGATTTGTCATAAGATGGTCTTAGGACATGTCTTAGTCCTAATACATCTTCGAAAACTTGGCCCCTGGATCGTAAATGATACAGATTTATACAGTAAATAAAGACTAATTAAAGACTACGGCATATTTGAAAGTAAGAAACAAGTTTACTGCCACCAACGCATGCATAGGGTATTCTTTTTCTGGAAAAAAACACATTTTTATATTTTAATACACTCAACACATTTTTATATTTTTATACACTCATTGTTTATATAAAAGAGACCACCAGTGTGGTGAAGGCAAAGACAGAAAGTTAAATGTTCCTCCTTTTAAAAACATTTTGTAGGAATTGAAGTCTGTGTCTGTGCGTCCTTTTTTCAATTCCTTCTATTTTTTATTGCTTAAAATGGGAACCTTCCAGTTATTGTTACTTATAAAATGAGCAAAGATTAAATCTATCATAATAAAATCTTAAAACTGAAGCGATTGTAATTATGGGGATCATTTCTTTCCAAAACCGATACAATATGTACCTGTCCGGTATACCAGAGCCGACCTATAGGGAGCTAAAGACGGGAGGGCCGCTTCTGTTTGGACAGAACCTTATCTGGCTATTTCAGCAAAATTAATTGAAATCACTTTTATATATTCATTTTTGAAATCAAGTCTGTGTTTTTTTTTGTTTAATTGTGGAACCCTACTTTGTATGTTCTGGGATAAGGCTCTTATTGTTGGAATATTACTGGGTAAATCTCTAGGTTTGCATCGAAAGTTAGGAAGATTTAAGATTGTTATATTCTTATACAAGTATTAAGATGAATGATCTAAAAGTACCTCGCACTATTTGGTCAAATTAAAGCTTTTACTTTAAGAAAAATTTCCTGACCAGTTCCTCGCTATAGCTAGTTAACTAATTTTCGTCTGAGGAAACTAATTTTCGTCTGAGGACAATTTAATGTTTAGATAATTTTATTCTGTCTGCTTTATTTTTAAATATTAACATGTCTTAACGCTGCGTGCAATGCAAATCACTGCAGATCCGGTTCAAAGCGACTAAGAAATTCAAGCGTACACAAAACCAGATTGAGAAGTTGTATTTAACCAAGACATTTTTTACAAGAGGCAAACAAATAAATGCACAATATTATTATTTAAACTCATTTGATTCTTATAACGATTTGTTTCTTAATCGTGGAAATTTGAATATATGTGAGACTGTGAAAGTTAACAACTCACGAAGTTTACTTAAGGCTAATGAAAGATATCAAATAGCCCAACACCATTTAGAAACTCCCTATTTTCCTACACACTTTTCGCCAAAACAACTTGACCATTCGCCATTGACAACAGTTTTTTTAATAAATGTTTTACTATACTTTAAATACAGTGTATATAATTCAGGTATACATATATATATAGCAATCAATATTTTAAAATCAGATTTAAAAACAAAATATATAATAATAATAATAATAAAAAAAAAAATAATAATAATAATAATAATAATAATTTAAGTTTTAATTATTTAGGTTATTATTCACAATATAACATGTTGTTTTCAACAAAATAAGAACATAAAATCAAACTTAAAGAAACATCTAAATTATCTGTATCCTTAACTAGTGCATTAAATTTCTGGTATCTCTTTTTAGGATACAACGAAGCTGACGAAAGATAGAGCATTTTTATCGAGCTAGGCCAACAAGAAATTGATTTGTTGACATCGGAGAAGGCCTTTTCCAGTAACTTTCGACCGGATTTTACAATACTACTTGAAAACATTTTGCAATGTATTATTTCTTTAATAAAAGGCTCTTGACAGTAAGAACATGAAAATTGCATGTTATCTTTTATTTTCGTATTGTAGACTTTTAAGTCGTATAGTCAGCCCATTTGGTACAAATAGACATTTTACTGAATAAACATATTAAATTACATTAACCATTCTAATTTTTTTTCATAACACAAACTAATTGTTCAAAATTGTTACTATAAGTAAGCATACATGCACACTCGAAGTAGAATTAACTAGCTAAACAATAATTCGGAACTTATCTGATCAAAGCTTGCAATTTTTTGGACAACTGAACATACATTTGAACTGGTATAAACTAGCTAAACAATGATTCGGAACTTATTGATCAATTTTTGGACAACTGAACATATTGTGAAATTTTGTGCTCATTGATCAATTATTTGCTCTTACTCAATGTAATTACGTATTCATCTCTTTGAATTTCTTCAACGTTTAGTCGTTCGTCTACTATTAATCACGTCTGTCAAGACTGAGATTGGGGTTTGAGTCGCACTGCGGGCAGGATGTACTCGACTCCAATCTTTTTGACAAAGATTGTCAGTTTCTCTACTAACTTCCGGGGTTTCTACTGTTTATCAGGCCCCCTACCCCACCCAGCATAATAAAAACTTGACTCCTTGATATAGATATAAAAATGCTGAAAGTTGCGTTAAACAACATTCAAACAAACAAACAAACAACACCAACGGTTAGTCTCAATTCTTTATTTCGAACATCAAGAATTTCACAATAGTATTAATTTGTGTGTATGTAAATCTTTGCTGATTTAGCAAATTAGGCCTGAATAAATACATAAAATCGTATATAATATATATTTGGGTTCTTTTTTAACAGTGTTGTAAATTGGGAAAAACGTCTTTTCTTCAGTTTCGAACAGGAGAGAGTAAGATTCTACTAACACATTTATACTGCGAAACTGGTAAAAAAAATGTTCGCTTATGCTAAAGCATTAATATATTGTAATGCTGAACAAAAGATGGGTAGGTTAAAATAGTTACTTTAATAAAAAGAATAAATTGTATAATCCGGCCTAAGACATGTAGCTCTGGTTTGTGTCAAATAATCATGTCTTTACATAGTCGACGTTTTCTACAACTCTATTGACACCTGAGAAGTGCAATCAGCCAGTTCTTAAATATTTATCATAATGTGTGCTTTGCTTATCTAATTCTCTATTATAGACGTTCTATCACGTAATCATTGCGTTTCCTTTCCGTTACTCACTCATGCAGGTGTTTCTTTTATGACTCTGTCATATTTTGATACCAGTAATGTCATTTTTATGGTTCTCCATTTAATACAATTTAAGATTCTATTGCTTACATACATTACACCGTATCTAGAATTAAACTTTTCAATCATTCAATTATTGAAAAGCGGTATTTTGAACCAGATGAAACGTTATCCTTCCAATTACAATAATTTAAGCTAGACTATTCTATTATCTTTTTATTAATTTTTTCCGAAAATACACTTCAATGAAGTGAAAAAATAACTGTTTCATGTATGTAGCATTTCTGTGCATGCATTTACTTGAATATATATTCTATTATTCACACTTATAATGATATTTAAAACTAATCGTTTGTTTTGTCTTATATTTTCTTGTTTACTCTCGCAGTTTTGAGAAAGCAATTTAAAATTTAAAAAAGGACATACGCTTGTTTAATTATCACAGACAGTATTGCTAAAACAATGCGGACTTGCAAATAGCCACTTTTTTATTGAAAGCGTATCTTCTTAATAATAATAATAAAGCGGTTCTGTACCAAAATGTGGGAAAAAATACTTTACTTATGTGCCTCTAATATGTTGCCACGATAAAATATCTTAGATGCGCTTTTATTTGTTTCACCGGCACAGTACACCGACACAGTACACCGGCACAGTACACCGACACAGTACATCGGCACAGTACACCGACCAGTGACAAAGTACACCGACCAGTGACACAGTACACCGACACAGTACACCGACACAGTACACCGACCAGTGACAAAGTACACCGACACAGTACACCGACCAGTGACACAGTACACCGACCAGTGACACAGTACACCGACACAGTACTATGCTGCCCTTTTATTTATGTAATTCCACAAATTTGTAATTTTAAGGCAAGCCTAGCCAAATATTTGTGTGTCTTTTGTATTGCACGAATACAGTAACTTGTAAGTTTTCTAATTTGCTGCCTGGATATTAATAAGCTAGCTTTCATCTACTTTGTCTTGTTGCCGAATCAAACTAAAATTATGTTCTCGTTTATTTGCCAAAATATTATTACCTTTGCCATTTGTTTATTGCCAAAATACAGTTCCTTATGTGCCCTTTTAATTTGTTGCCAAAATTGAAAAAAAACTTATGTGGCATTATTTTGTTGCCTTAATGAATTAACTTTTGTGCCCTTTATTTTTGGCAATATAAAATTACTTGTGCACGCCTATGTGTCATAAAAATAATAACGTATGTTTCATTTATTTGTTGCCCAAATACAGTAAACTGTATACCGTAATTTTCTTTGTGCTGATATACATGTATTAACTCATGTTATCTTTATTGTTGTATAAAGAATGTGCTATTTTACTGTTCTGCCAAAATAAAGTAACGTGTGGGCTGTTTTATTTTTGGCAAAGTTAAATTACTTATTTCTGCACAGATACAGTAACTTATATGCCCTTTATTTTCTACGTCAATTAGGTAAATTAAGACAATTCTTATGTGTTGCCAAACTAAAGAAACTTATGTGCCCTTTTATTTGTGGTCAGACAAAGTAATTTGTTTGCATAAATTAAATATAACTTAAATGACATCTTATTTGCTGCCAAAACAAAATACCTAACATGTTTTATTATTTTATTTCAAAATAAAGCAATTTATGTGCCTCTTATTTATTGTCAAAATAAAGCAATCAAGTGCCGTTTTATTTTTGTCTAAATAAAGTCAGTTAAAATGTTCTTTTATCTTTTTCTGCCTACTGGAAGTAACTTATATGTCATCTTAATGTTTGCCATATTAAAGTTTCTTATATGCCATTTTTTATTTTAATTTATTTTCAAATTACAGTGTCTTAAATACATTTTTGTCGGTCTGAATAAAGCACTTGCGCACTGGACTTTAGGCAACGATACAATAATCTATTGAATACCCTCTTATATGATTCCAAAATAAAATATGTGTTCTCTTTTTATTGACAAAGTATTGGAATGCGCGCAACCCCGCGCGCATCCATAATTGTAAAAAAATAGATGCGCCTTATGGCTGGTTATAGACAAACTTAAAAATGTTTGTGTATACTGAAGTATGTAAATTAAGCAATAAAAAACTTTCCGTTATTAAAGTTTAAGGAGTAAATGTTTGTGTGAGTATATTTATCAAAGTGAATATTTTAACACTTGTACGGAATTAAAACCAATAGTCATATGGTACATAATATTAATTTTCCGCTTAATTACTTTTGGAGTACGTCGTTGTCCTCTTTGCGCTTTTGTAGCCTTTTATTCCTATGCAAATTTATCGCTTTTGTATTAATTAGGAAAATTTGCCCAATTAATAAACGATAATCGATACTATTTAACTATCCAATACTAAAATGGAAACATCGTCCATATTTTAATGAATAGTAATGTAAAAAGACAAGTATCACAGATTTGCTAAATAATAAAATATTTATTTTGAGGTTTTGATTAATCAAACTTAAATTGGTCAAATGAGGCTCACGTAAATTGTAAGAAAATATAATTATTTAATTTGCATATTGCTATAAACAAAAAATCTAAAACATAAAATTATTATCACGTACTTACATATTGAACTTGAGACAAAATTTAATTGCGTTACTCACATTTTCTTAATATGTTTATTAACAGAAATAGTATATTGCATCGATGGGTTCTCGGTATACACAGAAGCGTCATTAAACAGAATATTAAAATTTTATCTATAACCAGTATGTAAACTGATTATAATATCCCCCTTCTCTGATAAGCGGAAGCATTTAACTAAGATTAGTAACTTTTATTTGGTTACACGTCTGTCATTGGTCTCATGTATGGCGAACCCTATCGGACATAATTAATTGTTGTATCAACCAATCTCGTCCTATCTCGTACAGCATTGATATCGTAAAGAGATTATTTATAACACTTTCAAGTTCGCTTTATTTGATCAGCGTTCATTTCCACGCCTCTTTTTATAATTTATAGAGATAAATGAACGGAAATTTGATTTCCAAATAACTTGTAATGTTTGTAATGTTCATTTCACTATGTACTGTTTCTTGTAATTGACTACAACTCATTTTTAAGTCTGTTGGTTTGTTATAATTTAAAAACTGTGTTCGAACGATAACATTACGCTATCTGGAATATTATTATTTAGCGGGTTTAGTGCATTTCGTAAAGGACCATTTTAAATTGTGAAAATTATGTCGGCTATATGTTAATTTAAATATACAGGATTGTTTTGACTTTGTTTTAAAAAAGACTAAAAATGTCTTCAAGATCATTTAGCATCGATGCTTTGTTATCACGAGAAAAACCAACAAGTAATAACAAGTCAACACTGCAAAAACCGGAAGCAAAAAGTCCGCCACAAAGACCAGGATCAAGTGATTCCAGTCGATGTACCAGTCCAGAATCCAGCCTGTCCCCTTCTAGTGGACACTCTACGCTAATTCCAAGACCAGGACTATTAAATTCACACCAACACCAGGCAATGTTACATGCAAATGCTCTTCAGATGCAAGGGCTTATGAATGGACATCAGTTTTATGGACATAACGGAATTCCAATGTTTGCTGGAAGTGCTTTCCACAGTCCAGCAGAACATGCTCTTAAAATGTCCCAGGCTCAACATTTACACCCTTACATAAATGAATGGTTTGCCAGGAGCGGAATGCTGATGCCTAGAATGATTGATTATGCTGGTGAGTTAACTATAAAGTAATTCATTTGTGAATCAAAAAGCCACAAAATGACATTTATAAAAGTAACAACCTCGAATAAAGGTGCCAATGTTACTACTACTATTACTATTACTACTACTACTAATAATAATAATAATATCTTCCACTTTTAAGATTTAACTTTTAAAAGTCTGGGATTGTCTTTTCTTTACTGTATTCACATTACACCTGCAAAACATTAGAACTTATATAAGAATATCTTAAATGTAACCTCAATAGCCCAATACGTGTATGTGAGTGAGTTAATTTATACGGATGAATATAATTACTGATGTTTGAAAGTGATCAAAAATAAAACAGATCTACTTTTATAATTTTATTTTAACTCGTTGTTATTTGTATCAATTTGTAATAAATATTATTATACAAAAATTTGAAAACTAAATATTTTGGTTAATTTTGATATTTTAAAATATATTATTTAGTTTATTTTTTAACTTTTAATCTAAGATTTAGTATCATAAAATAAAATAAAAAGATTACAACAATTTTTAGTTTATTATTATAATAATTACAGCACAATTAAAATAATAATGATACAAATACGGATTAATTTAGGATTTAAAATATCAACATTCTTCGTTGAATGTTTACTCGATAATTTTAGGGCAGACATTTATTATATATTTTTTCATATTTTTTATTATAATATACATAAAAACCAAAATAGACAGTAACGTTCCAAAATCTTAATAATCATCAAAAGAGACATATATATGTCTCTCTAATCTTGATGATTCTAATAATTCACGTTGTATTCAGTTGTATACAATCATATTTTTGGGATGTAAAAATAAAAAGATACATGCATAAATTGTGTTACAAATGAACACATAAGTGTTTGATTTATAATATACATTGATACCAATAATTTTAAACTCGCATTATTGTTATAGAATGGACAGTTTTACGTATATAAAGTGTTAAGTATTTTTCCAGAAAGGACATAAAAATAGACTAAAATTTGCCACTTTTAATAAATAAAGAAAAATAATTAATATTGCGATCTTATTTAAAAAAATGTGTACACAATGAAGGCACAAAATTTCCATACCATAAATTTGTAAATGTTCTTTTTTGGGAATATATTATTATACTCAAATTTTTTAGCACTGAATATTTAAAATTCTATTTCTTACGAACAAATTTAATTTATATTTCTGTCATCTTGTTAATAAATTATACTATTTTTACTCATCTTAACACATTATTATGTTTCTTTTTACCGTTTGAGAATTTAGATAAACAAACTATTATTTGGAAAATACATATATATCTTTATTACCAGAGTCAAAAAACTATAGATATATACAACTGAATAGTATAACATAAGGTGGTTTTCAGTTCAACATTACAACATGTCATCTCTTAGTTTACTGGCTATCTATATATATTTTCCTAAATTACATAATTCTTTTACATTTTTTGAACTCATTAATTGTATAAACTTGTACATTGATGGTTTTCTCCCATTGGAAATATATTAATTATATAAAAATTCTTCGCTTGTTTTGAGGATAAAGTTTTATTTAATTTTCGGTATTTATGTACATAAATGCTCGAAATTTATAAAAGAATTAATGTATTACAATACTATTTATTTATATAATTTTTCAGATTTTGTTAAAATTCATTTATAACATGTAAAGAATGTAATTATTTTGGCATTGCCTTCTTCTTAATGCGTAAAAGAATTTTTTCCAACTAAAAAAAAAACATGGTAAATTTATAACGTTATTTAATGCCACAGCACATTTATGGGTTGCTTGCGATACGCGCATTTTAAGTAATTTGGATTTCTTACGACTATATTTTAAGAATGAATATTTGGTTAAATTATGCATTCTTTGGACGCTGTAAAATTATTTTAAAGACACGATCCCTTGAAGATGTTTTCGTGCTCTACATATACAGTTATTTTAATCCATATATTTATTAGATTTCCCACAAATTCTGATAAACAAATATATTTTTAGTATGCATTTAAGTTTTACCTTAGACAAATAAATTATCTGTATGAAATTTTTATGAGTCAATACAACATGTGTGCAAATAAATGTAACAAAGATATACTCTATACCTATATCCTGAAATGAAAAGTGAGAGTATACTATGTGCAACGCTGATTCTGTAGACAGCGAAAAGTATTTCAACATAGTCGGTATAAAACAAAAAACAACTTGTTATGTATAATGACGTTTTCCACCACTGTCAGGAATTTTTTAACTATCGAAAAGTGTCAGAAAAATACAGCTGTTAAAAATAAACGTCTGCTTACAACTTTATAAAGAAAATAAAGCCTGTATTATCAAGTATTAATAGAACTTTGAAACTGTTGGGACGTCGAAATTGATTGGTTGTATGGCTTTATAATGTTCTTTAAAGCATGCACTTTCAGCGATTTTCAGCTACGTCGTGGCATACGGTTTTTATAGGGAGAGAAGCCGGAGTACCTGGTGAAAACCCATGACTTCTGATTGTCAATTTACGTTGTGGTCGAGCAATACCATGCCTGGCAGAAGTGATGCCCTAACTCGTAACCTTTAGTGTTGACACGCTGGTGATCACCTGACTAACTACCTAAACCTCTCGGCAACCGAGGCCCTGGGTAGAATAAGTGAAAATATAGCAAAAAACCTAATAGTTTATAATGCTCTACGTTTGTAGTATTGATACGTGTTATTATAAAATTTTATATTCATGTTAGTTTGTTGAAAAGCTTGTGGTGGTTATAATCAAATTGACATAGTTACAATTTTTTCGCGACAAAAGTCTAAGATTATTAATAAAAATTATATACTTCTAATATAAACTATAGTATTCAAATTCTGTTTTATGTGATTCATGATATCATACAACAAGTACGTACAACGTGTGCGTTTATCACATTTCATGTTGACATTTTTGACATATTTTTGCGAAGTAGGCATTCTACATAAGTGACCCATTACTCATTACTTTATCGATAGATTCCTGTTGATCAGATGGACTAATCGTTTAAAAACAGAACACCTGCAAAAACTTTAATTTCAAGTAAATACATTTATCATTGAATAAGAATCCCTTTCCAACGTGGTCATAGCACCATTGTCAAGTTGATAGGAGATTCCGTATTAACTAAACTAGAATTTACAAACCAGATAATTCTACAATGTTTGTGTAAGGATTTCAAAATCGACAATAAATATGGCAGTTTAGTCGGAAGGACTTAAGGGTATTGATTTGTGACGGGTTTTCTGTCAAATATTATGACAAAAATATATAAATGATTGATTCAAATCAATCAATACACGGGCTTTGGTTAATATATGATTTACTGGAGTAACGGGATAAATGTCGTATTCTCGTGCACGACTCTTGGTAATATCCGTCAAATAAACACATGGGTATGTTTGTATTCCATTAATTACTTCAACACATCGATATTTTTGCATAATCCAACACACAAAAAAAAAGAATTAAAAAAGACAGGAATCGCGAAAAGGGATAGCGAAAAAATACTTCCTAATGTTTTAATTACAAATGTACTAGTTTTTAACAATTTGGGGGCGACTTGTTTTTATTTTGAAGACGTCGACGAGGCTGAGGGTACAGATAGAAACCCGACAGAAAAAATATAAAGATAATCGCAACCAGAACATTGCAAAATAATTAACGAATAAAATCTGGACTTTTACATGTCTGTAGATTAATCTAGTATTTCAACTTTAATACTAATAAATAGTTCTGAAAAAATACAAAAATAGACGGAAATAAAACAATTAAAATAAATAAAATTAAACAGAGTTATTAGAAAGCTATACAATATTTTAGTTGATATGTGTTAGTCATAAGAAAAATGTTATCTTGGTGGTCATATATATACTGAGTACTAAGTTGTATTAATCGCTCACATAATGAAATTAAACCTCGTTCTTTTGATTAATAAATCCATTAGTAGATCGTAACGTGTTCATTAAAAGGCCATATTACCTCAATACATGTTATCGGTAAGAACTTAAGCCCGCATTGGGCAAATAAAGCAATCTTATTGAAAAGTTCACGAGTTTTCTTTGTTGAAGAGCTTTGCTGATGAAAAGCCCTCACACCTGTTATCGAACGGGTACAAATGTTTAAACTGCGTATCTTATCGGAACTCCTCTACTGTTCAGAAATATCATTAAGTTCCCCTTTATACTAATTATATAGAAACTAATCCTTTTAAATCCGTATAAGTTGATTGCTTAGCTTAATTTGAAAGGGAAATTTGTAATACATGTAACGGCATATAACGTAAGGAATGATCAGGAGTGATTTATGCTAGTTTGTCATTCATATGCTGGAAAATAAAGTGAAATTCTGTAGTAAATATCCGATAGCCAAATTCAAATTGTTAATCTCTGTAAATAGTTGTAAGCGTTTAAAGTGAGAAGTAAAATGTCTTTATCAAGTGTAGAAACCAAACGAAACATGTGGTCAAGGAAGAAAAAAGTGTTTTATAATCGTGGGAATTCTCTTATGTATATAAGTCATTCTAGGACACATTGGGTCGTTTTCCCTCGTGTTACCTTTGTGGTATTTGCACAGGTGTATTGTTTTTATAAAACTGTCATAAATGTAATGAGATCAAATTATAACAAATAATAATCGAGGGAGAAGTCCTTTTAATAGCCATATGTGACTCCTATACCCATATTTCAATCAAAATTATTATTTGACATTTATTAAACGTTGTTACAATTTAACACACCTCGAGCACGAAATTTAGCTGATTTGTCAACAAAGAACTATAATTTAACATCATCAGGGCACTTAAATTCACAGTTATAAATTGTTAAGATTAAGAAACCACGAGATCAAAAGACGCGCGAATTTTCTTCAAATGATGACAACGGCATTACAATGTAAGAATTTTATTACTAAACACGAGAGCTTAAATTACAAACGAGATTGATTTATCAATAAAAAACGTAAGAATAGTTTCGATGAGTAGGGACAAATTAGTTGTAAAACATTTATGTAATAAAATAAGCAGTTGCATAGTAATTTATCAAGATATACTCAAATCATTCTGACTATCAGGACATACAGATCTTTTTATACACGTTAAACCAAATGTCTACTTAATTACAATATTGCAATAAGTTTAACCATAGTCTGTGAGAGAACCTTGGCGTTTCGTGTGAAACATTTTTATTTTCAGTAATAGTCTAATTATTAGCCCCGCAAGTTATCAAATAAATAGACAGACAATATGTGCTGTTCCCCGTATTCAGTGACAGAACATAATTGTCTTGTATCGTCATTTAATTTTTTTTAATAAAGCCCAATTGGGAGCCCCGCAAATTATCGGAATAGCAGATAGATTAAGTGATAAGGGGCAAATCCAAATGATAAAAACATGCTTTATCTGTACGAAATTATGTATTAATCGGTTCAATTTTGATAGCAATCAACAAGAGGTACGGCGCCTTTATGTAATAGCTACGATGAGAATTTGCCCCAATCTGCCCTTAGACGGTTGGGTTGTTGATAATTGGTCTGGTCATTTTGATATATCATGTAAAGTATAGATATTGTGGAGTATAGTTAAACCCAAGATGAAAATATCATAATCTTTGATATATGACAAACTGACTGGTATATTTAAATGAACATGTATTATATTTAAATAGAGATAATAATTTTTTTTCGCTTCTTTATAGTTAAAACATGTCCGTTTTCTGATATATGCTTTTTTAACAAGAAATCCGTTTTTCATTGATATTTTTCGGGCATCAATTATAAAAAAGAAAACTTCCCTTTCGTGTAGCTCAATAGTTTTGTAGAGATTTCTGATACGTTTTGTTTGAAAATGTATAGGCATTTTACAATGCAATACACAAGGGACTAACTATTAATTCATCAGAATAGATGTTCTATAGAATATTAAGAAATTTGGTAGTAAAATTTCATTATATTCCGTTATCTGTATGTATGCGGCAGCTGGCTTCATTTATTTTCCCACCAAATGTCAACAGATTCGACAATCATGATGAAATTAAACTGGTATCTAACGGGCGAAAAGAGCGCAATTTGCTAATTTAATTTTCAATTCGCCAACTATTAGACGTAGAAGACAGGCGATTTGCCTTAACATTACTGCCAATTTGTATTTGCTCAATTCGTAAGAAACAGACGAACTTAGATTAATAGCATTACCATCAAAATAGAGAACGTTTCTGCAAGTTAAGATGAGACCCCGATTTAACAAATTACAACCGTCAAAAGAATTGCGGTCGATACACAATAGAGGAATGGGAAAGTATTTGAAGATTACTTCTTAAACTAGCGAAGATAGAACTAATTAACTAATGAATTTATCCTCTGGTGTATAAGGATCACTTTTCGTGACAAATTAAATTCTGGATTAAATGGTCTTTCGGCAAACAAGCACATTACCGTCAACGGGTTCTAACAATTACCATAAAACGAGCAATTCCTTAGATTAAACACTACGAATTTCCAGCAAATTAAATCGACGATTGCTATTCACTGCCGAACAGTTATGGCTGCTAATAGATGTAGCTAATTTGTTAAATAACAGATAACTGAAAGAAAAGTAATATCATATGACCAACAGTACTAATTAGGTTACAGACAACTCTGTTGATTATAAACTAGCACACTTAATTAGATATTTTGTTGAAAACATTTTCTTAAAAATTATTTTGTACTTATTAAGTACCTGCATTTTTTCCCAACTTTTATACGTAACCCAGCAAAACAGTTTATGAATTTATGTGTAAAGTAAATTGTCTCCAGCGCTGCAGGAAGAGGAGACAGGAAGAGCTAAATTCTCTGAAAATAGCTGGTTCGACTTTACTTCATTAATATGAATAAGCATAGCCCAAGGGCAAGCATCGCAGACTATTGGGTACAGTTTGTATACGTGTACATGTGATTTGCTAAGCAAATTTTGGTTACCGTTTTACTTTTTTGTTTTGTTATGGAAACTTTTGTACTATTTTGTTAGTTTCATAAGAAGGCACTGCTTTTAAGCGAGTATTGAATTTTCTTTTACAATTTACATTTCTGACATTATTTATTGTGCAATTTTGACGTAGTTATGATCTTCACAATGCAAAATCATTGCGGATATTTAAAAAAAATAGTGATTTATATGTATGGTTTAGGAAGGTGTGAATTTTTAGTAATTTTTTTTAAATTGCGGACTAAAAATGATTGTTTTATAAATTAGTGGAAAGATTTGACTCTAGCTTACTGCGATCTTGCATCAAAACTGCATTTTGCCCGTATATTGAAATGCCACTTCCGGTTACTATTTTACTAGCCCCAACACGCAGGTTACTGTATTCTCGAATCTTACGATGCTTTATTAAACCCTTATAAACTGTTTGCATGTTGTTTTTGTTATTAAGGGATGGGTTATTACAATATAGCTTAAACATATTTTACTTTAACAATTGAACAAATATTTAAAAGTGAACGTTTGAAGTTGCCTCATACGGCTACTTGAAACGTGACACAATTAGACCAAAACAGTTTAAGTCAAATAATATTTATTTAAAGTCGGTGCACATACATATTAACAACTATAAAAGGAAACAATTGACAAAACTTGGCGTTGACTGAATGTGAAGTTTGCAGTGTTTATGTTAAGAGCAATCTGTCATATAATTTGCAACAACATAAATCGTTAAGTGAGCCAATAAACCACAAATCAATTAATTTTAATTAAAATGGTTAAATTAGCGATAACTATTATTACTGATGCTTAACACAGAGCGTGAATTGTGGAAATTTTAAATGGGATCTTTTGACCGTCAGATTTTACATTGTAACAATTCGAGTCCGTCGTGTGGAGAATTATGAAGTCTTCAAACTGTCATCAACGTATCATTGCCATTTATTTAGCTTCAGATTCACTATTGCGCCAATTCCTAATGCATATATATATAAACATACAAGTGCTTTTGTATTAAGAACATTACATGTATGGAGATGTAAATTTACAATATAAAATCAATCAATAGATTATTAATTAAAAAATTATAATGTTTCTTAATATCCCAACAGTTATTACATTTGTTAAAAAGAAAAAAATATTGGACAAACTATTCATCCTTGCATTACTTTTCCATATCAATTTTTAAAATGCATTAAAAATATTTATAGCAAGATAATATATAAATTTTTAAATCCTAATAATTAATTAACACAATGGGTAAATCAAAAACCATAATCTGAAAATCTGAAAATCTGAAATCTGAAATCAAAAACCATAATGAAACACATTACTATTTATAAAACTGTTGAGCAGTTAAAAAAATAGAATTAAGAAATTCTCGAGTGTAGATGTTAACACTTGGGTTCTATACCAATAATGTTTTTGAAATATATTTTCCTAAAAATGTATTTATTTACATTAAAAACTGTTTACATTGTTTTACGAGGTGACAACGTGATTACAGTGGAAAAAAATGTTCATACTAATTCATTTTCTCTTTGTCACTTTTTTACTATATAGAAATTTATTGTAAAAGATTTCTTATTTAACATTTGACACACATACAAATACAATATTATACTATTTATATAATATTTCAGCACAACAACAGTCCAATTTGTTAGGAAAGACAAGGCGGCCGCGTACTGCCTTTACCAGCCAACAGTTGTTAGAATTGGAACGACAATTTAAAATGAACAAATATCTGTCCAGACCGAAACGGTTTGAAGTAGCCACCTCTTTAATGCTTACAGAAACACAGGTGAGATATCAAGTTCATTTCAGCCGTATGACATAATCCTCTTTCAATAAGCAGACAACATTAGAGTAATAAGAAGTGGAAATAATGGAGGAAAAAGTAGCTTATTGAACGGAGTATGCAGAATTTAGCGCTTTTAAAACTTGTCTACATTTAACTAATATAACGAATATTTTAAAAAGTCTACATTCGTTCAGACAACAACCACTGCTATCACCACCAAATTAAAATTTAAAAAGAAATTAAAAAAATTAAATTAAAACAAATTATTATTATTAATATATAAAAATTTTGAAAACTTAATGTTCTATTTAAAGAATGTCTACGTTAATGACCATTGTTCTTTACGAAAAACATGGAGCAAAATGTAAACACAAAATCAGAGCACTTAGATATGAATATCAAGTCTATTATTAAAAATATCTAACTTCAGAATTTCATCGTTTAAGATTATATTTAATTAACATGTAGCTTTGACTATATCTAGCATGTGCTGCATGCTTAGTTACGTTATGGTATATTCTAAATAGCGAGTGTTTCTCTGCAACCGCGACCCATTTGTTCCAATATAGGTAAAAAATAAGCTTACAATGGCCGCTCGATACAATGATGGCTTAAATATACAAGGCTGTGATATATAAAAAGACGTCATTGTAAAAGCTAATTTGGTACTTGCCAGTTTTCGTATTTCTAACTCCGATAATAAATAGACATTTCTAAGTTGTGTTCCACCGGATAAAATATACTAATTTTTAACCTGTTTGTAATGGAAAAATTGAAACATTTGTTTAAAATGTTTATGCCAGTTTACGTCTATTTCAGGTAAAAATATGGTTCCAGAACAGACGAATGAAATGGAAGCGGAGTAAAAAATCATCTCAAGACGGACCACGGAGATCAGACGAAGACAAAAGAACAGACAATGGAAATGAACAATTACATTCAAATGATGATGTGGATTTATTTCAGATGGACGATGATTCCGATATAGATATTGATGACATAGACAGCGATTCTAATGATGAAAACATCATGACAATGAATAGCGTATCACATCCCGATCTCTTACGAATGAATGAATCAGAATTTACACCAAACCAATACAGTATGCTTAAACAAGGGCAAACATCAACGTCATGACAAATAAGCAGTGAAACATGTATATAGTATTATTCATAGGATTTGCCATGTTGAAACATAAAAGGGAGACAATCCAAAAGATTCATTTCAAATAATGAGGGTAAAGTCATCACCAGAACGGGTTTTATTCGTAAAACAACCGTGACTCGGTTTAGTGTTTTAGTCTCTGCCATATAAAATGGCGGAAATCAAACTTATGGTTGATCTAGAATGTGTTTTCCGTTAGTTGTTGTAAACTAAATTTGTTTTCAATAAATCTCTAAAGTGCTAATCATGTGTATTGCATACGTGTATATACTGTTCAATGAATGGCCACAATAAATAAAAAAGAAAGTTTCAAGCAGCACGCAATGAATAATTTTTTATCCTACTAGTGTCGAGAAGTAGTTGTTCAGATAAAAAGCAACAATTGGGCCATAAACAAGTTTTGCAATTTAGAATTGTCTTCTTGAGTAGAAGTAGAAGTTCAATTGAAGCACGTGATTTGAAGGATAAAATTATATATGTTCAATCCGTGTGTGACGCTCTAAGAATGCTTAATTCTTACACTCGATTTTAAATCATGGTTAATGAAATAGTACAACAATAAAATCCTTAAAATCCCTAATTATAAGTAATCAATAAAATTTAAACATAACTGAACGAAAGTACAAAAATAAGCATTTAAAAAAAAACATAATATCCTAATTTGCGCATAAATACACGATAATTAACGAATAGCCGAGAAACATAACAGAAGTTAGAATAAGGTTGCTTAACGTATAAAAACGTTTTTTGTTATTTATTGTTATTTGATTTTCGTGTGTGTGTCCACTGTTTTTCTTGTACATGTTATGTTCCAAATATACTAATCGTCAGAAACAAATAACAAAAATACATCTAGAATTCACAAGTATACCGCGCAGATAAACTATAAAAAGATCACCAGAATAAAAGATAAGTGCAGTACACAACGACACATTTGGTTAATTCGTGTTTATTAGCATAATCAGAGTTATATTAGCAAACCATAATTCGATGCTGACATACATTTCATTGATGTAGCCTCTACTCAAATTTAGTGTCTTAAATTTCGAATGTTTTAAAGTAAACGGTTTTCTAAAGGAGACCCACGGACGAGTCTTTATTAAACGAAACGGATGTCTGAGTTTAGTAAATTGTATTTCCTTAGTTTCTTTGATCGAGAAAACCTCCTCCGATGTGAAACTATAAATCTATCAAATCTCAACATATGTTCTAAAGGCAATTAAAACAAAGATCGACATGGCACAGAAGAGTCTTATATTTGCACAACAAGTAAAAACAAAGGAGATGTGCAGATAGCTCAGAAATTTTAATTTTAGAACCCACATATGAAATGTGCAGATAACTCAGAAATCCACACTGAATAGTCTTATATAAGCACAACCAGTACAAACAAAGGAAATTGGAAACATTTTGCCGTCAGCGCGTTACCAGATAAATTAGTGGCGCATGTTCAGTTTCGATAAACGGATTTTTATATTATAAATGATTAACAAAAATGATAAACTGACGTCTCCTTATTTTATAAACCTTTAGTATGAACTGGTAAATAGTATGAAATGATAAATATTGACACGACTCTTTTACTTTTATGTCAAAGACAGTAAAAAACATGCAATATTACTTACGATTGTATGAGCTAAAATGTTTCTGTAAGTTTGGCATTATAAATTTAGGATAAATCTTTTTATTCGACTGTAGTTTGTACTAATTCTGGAGAGACTGTTTCATTACCGAAAAAGGCAAAAGAAACGTTAAGTTTTTCACTAGAAAATAGATAATTTCAAAAGAGCGGAACACGTTTCAAACATAGGCAATCCTTTTGTATTCCAACATGTATCTCACGATCAATATCTTTTAGTTTTTGTTTACATTTCCTGTTTTGACTAAAAAACTTTATATAGGAGATCATGGATTCAATACAAGTAAATAAATTAAAAGTAGATGCTTGACGAAATCAAAATAATGAATAAAATGTAATAAATGGCAATACAATTTGAAAAGGTGGTGAGTATAACAAATGTCGCAAACACCTGATGGTCAAAAGTCAATGGATGATAAAAGCTTTACAAAATTATTTATTTGGATTTTTAATATTTTGGATCAGTCTTGGTTATACGAAACGCACGTCTGGCGTAGTAAATTTGTATAACCTTGGTAACTTGGATGACATTTTCAGGCTCACACAAACGCGTGCGTCATAATCCTTCTGGACAGTGCCTCTATGGAAATAGAAAGACTAAATTCAATTACAATTTAAAAATAACCCGTTAGACTTCCTATTTTGCCTTTTACATTTTTCGTTTGTAGTCAAAATTAATCTTAATTAGACGAAACGCGCGTATGTCGTATATGCTTTTTTATTGTAGTAAATTTGTAGTATCGTTGTTTAGATTTATTTGTTTTTGGTCTCATGTAGACCTATATGTTTGTAAACATTTTGTCCTCATTACCAACTTAAACGACTTCGCTAGCAACTCCAATGGGTAATTTCTTATCTACCTATGTCTTGCACTTTAAGTGTTAAAAGTGTTCATTAGTGGGTAAAACACAATATTCTAACGTGTAGTTTAAAATTTAATCACTCCTTAAACCTAATCTTTGGACTATTTACAAACTAAAGCAACATGTTTTTCAACCATTTGAACATATCTGTTTTTGGTGTCTTGAATTTGTTTGTAAACAATTTGTCCTCATTAGCAACATAAACTTCACTAGGAACTCCAAAGGATAATTTCTTATCTATACCTATGCTTTGTACTTTAAGTGTTAAAAGTGTTCAACATACAGTAAAATTTTAAAAACTCGATCAGTCTACAAGAATTAAAAACCGTAGGACTATGACAAATTCGGATTAAGAAAAAGACACACGAACTAAAGTAAAACCCCAAAAGAACACCAACACGAGTAACTGTAACCTAAATACATACATCTCCTTACAAACACAGACTTATAGCCACTTCTTAAAAATATTGTAAAACCCGTATCAAACGGAACTCATTAACAATGTTAACGTATATGAAACAATTGGTGTTCATTCCAATTGCATATGTTGATTGTTTTATTCTTCTTCATTTTATTATATCACTATTCTAAATCGTTCAATTTAACCTAAAATTGTATATTTTATAGTCCTTCTGTAAATCTGGACTAAGTTATATTATCGGTGAGGTAATGCATTTATATTATAAATTGAAATTTTTTTTTATAAATTTAATTAGTGTAAATCCTGTCACATGACATGCTGTATTTGGAAAATTTCTTTGAAAACGACTGATAGATTGTTGCAAGGTATATTTAGAAAACATGATATTATGTACATTCTGAAAAATTTGAAGCATTTTAATATGTTGCTTGTTTATTGTATTGTTCATTGAATTGGAAGTTTTAATAATTTCAGCTTATATTGAAATGAAATGTGAATTTTTTGTACACGAGACAACAAAACATCAAAACAGTAAACTAATCAAAAGAAACATTGAACTAACTTCAATTCATCAAATACTGGTATAGACAAATGTGCATAAAAATATCAATTAATAATATAACAATTGGAGCCTTTAAAATGAAAAATATCAACATGAGATAACATATCGACCTCTAACTTCGTTGTCGTTCGATATATTCTCATGTCGATATTTTTTCATACCGATCTAATTTAAAGGCTATAATTGTATAATAACAGTGTAGCTTATATCCATTATTGCAATTCAATATGTAACTGAAGAACTTTTTAAACGTTTACTTGACAAAATTAATTGTGATTTGTTGTAATTTTGATTGCATATGGGGTTTGTGTGCAGTGTATTTTCTCTTTAAGTAAGGATACCTAATATTCTGGCAAACAATAAACTAACAACAAGCCTTTGGGCTTATCTAATAAAATGTCAACAGAGATACCAAGGTAATAGAATTTACTACGCCAGACGCGCTTTTCGTCTAATCAGGACTCATTATTGGCACTCAAACCGCAAAATCATTTTAAATCCAAACGATTCAGATTTCTAAGACCTTTTACCATCAAAATTCCAAAACGAAACATCAAATCCGGCTAATGTATGTACTATTGAAATTACAAGCTACGATATTTTATAATGAAAGCAATAGATATCCAGACTTAATCAAAGAAAAACAAAATATACAAAAATTATTTTAAAATATGTATATAACGTATGATGACCGACAAGGAAAACACCTGAAACTTCGGGTGATCTCGGGTGCTTCAGAAGGGTAAGCACATCCTACTCAATATGGCGTCCATATTATTACCCAAGATAATGTAATCAAAGTCTAGAAAAATCGTAAACGAGAAGAAAGAGACTATGCAAACAAATGGAACAAAACCACAATTGTTGAAGACCTCTTTTCCCCTCTTTGTTTATATTAACATAAAGTCAATTAAAAAAATTCCACCTTTGTTTCTGGAATGCCATTTGGCAGTCTGAAAGTACCATACCTCTTTATCCAAAATTAAGAAAAGTGTTATACTTCTAACTAATTTTTAAGCTCTGGAAGCATCCCTATCTTCAGGGATGAAGTCCGAGAGACTAGGAAATTTGCAATCCTTCTACTAGACCAAATTACTCCTTTTTCATTATATTTCATCAAATGTTTCATTTTAAAATTTGTTTCAAAGATCCTTCTTTCCAATAAGCCCAAAAAGTAGAACCAAAACAAGAAAAAAAGCCAAAGAAAAAACAATTACTAAGAAATACACTATTTTATGGAGAACTACATTCGAATTGAAAAGGTCATTAATTGTGTTGTTGTTCCAAATGTTAGACAGTCACTTCGTAGCAATCAGCTATTTCATGGTGGTTCTTATACAATCAAATAAACAAGTGACAAAGTTAATTGATCTTCTTTAAGGATTTCGATACGAGAAAATTTTTTTTAAACATTTTTAAAAGTCTTAACTGTACCACCACCAAATGTTGCTATCATCAAAATAAATAATGGCGCATGATTTAACAGTGTAATTTTCTAATAAATAAAAGAAAATGACATTACTAATTTCAGCACCTAGTTGTTAATAATAACAGAACTTTTTATGAAATAAGTAAATGATGGACAAATCCTATTAACCTCAAGATGTGATAATGTGGTGTCATAATTATAGGTAACGTTGACTTTTCCTGCGTACACTTAAGAAATAGTCAATTACTGTAAATTAAATATTATTACATAAATATAATTTTGCATGTTTTTGATTGGTAAAAAACGACTTTCGCGTCATGTTAAAACGCAACAGTACTAAAATCATATCAGAATATGGTTATTTTGTCCGCTACAGTTTCATTCCGAAAATAGACTAAAAGCGGCTTAGGAGGACTACAAATATATGCATAAACCAGTTGGTATTTATATGTACTAAAATGACTGAATTATATTATTGCATCAAATATCAAATATATTAAAGCTGGTCTGTTATGTACGAAAGCACAGAAGGTTCATTCGATATTCTAAATTCGAGATTCGAGATTCTCGAATCTCGAAACTCGAATTTCGATTCTCGAATCTCGAATGAGCCATCCGGGCTTTCGTAGTTATGGGTTTGCCATACTAATATGGATTATTCGTTAATTTATTATACATATAATAATAATAATAATAATAATAATAATAATAATAATAATAATAATAATAATAATAATAATAATAATAATAATTATTATTATTATTATTATTATTATTATTATTATTATTATTATTATTATTATAATAACAATAATAATAATTTATTGTCATATAAACATACAAGTTTAAGTTTGTGACAAACAGTAAATATTAACAGAATAAAATAAAATAAAATCAGTTCAAAATTAACATATTGCATATTTATAAAAAGCCATAGTAGTTCTCTGTCTGTCCTTAGTTCTAATTACCTTTAATAAAGGAACCCTGTTTATTTACTTGGACTGGAGATGATAGGTTTAAAATATATGTTAGTTTCAAATGATCGCTTTGTTAAGTTGTGTATACATTTTATATAAATTGTGTACCAGTGTTGTTTGTTCCACAGGTAAAAGTAAACCTCTTCAGTTACAAGGCATTGGGAGCAAGTCTTTGATTTCTTGTTTTCTTGATCACTTTTGCGAAATTTTTTCTTTTTTCTTTTCTTATTTTTATAGTCTGATCGTCTTGGTAAAAGTCTTGATCAAGATTCAGTTCAAACTTTTATTTATATAGATATAGTTTACTAAAAAACTTTAAAAAATAATTGTAAAATATCCTATTAGAAAAAAACAGACGCTTCAAACTGTCTGTAACTCGTAAAATGTTATTCTTTTAAAATGCAAGTACTTACTACACGTATGTAAGTAGCAATATAATTTGATATAATTAATTACTAAAACTTAAAAACAAATGGACATAATTGAATATAGAACGGACAGATTAATGTCTCGAAGCTTTATATCTCTTGAATCCAAGTGTTTTCGGACATAAATGACCGTCACACAAGTGTATACTCGTATGGACTTGACGTAATTATACGAAAGTATTCTGGCATTATAATTTACGGTGTGACAATTAGGATACGACTGCATATTTCGTTTTAAAATTATATCAAGTATTATAAAAACATTAAGATACAGTATCGGTAGTGACGTCTGATGGTATTGTTGTTAAGTAATCACACCTTAACATTTATTTACTTACGGATCAAACAAATTACTTTTTCATTTCTTTAGATTAACTAACGAGCGATAAATTGGAGAAAGACTGTGGTCTTTGATGAGGAATAAATAATTGATTATTCACATTTTGTTAACAACCTTAAAATGTGTACATATATTTGAATATAACGTCCACCCAAGAACAGTTATTATGTGAAACAGTACAATGGTATGTTAGATCATCGTCGACAGTCTTGTGCAGACCCAGGAAATAACGGTAACATCAAAATAGCAAGTGGTATGTTAATATTCTACAGAGAGGAAATTAACAGTTACAAATTACATCCACGATAGATACCGTCCAAGAATTAAAGTAGCGGTTATACCAGAATATAAAACAATGGTGGTCCATTGTTTGATTTGTCAAAACTAGTTGAAGATGACTTTTCAGCAACATTGAAACGGTTATTTGTGCCTCGTGTAAATTCGTTTAATATATTGGCGTAGCGTCTAATTATATATCCAAGGTCTTCAATAGCGGCATTGTATGACTGCAATCGACTCGTTGAAGCAACACCGATTCATTTTATTTATATAGTGAATGTATGGGTTTTTTCGAAAAAGCCGGAGTTCGTCAAAATGCCTCCTTTTTCACATCAACCAAAATAATGGAACTTGTCTCCAATAGATTTTAGTAAATGAAGTGCACAACCACTTCAGTAACATAGCCAATTAGAACGAATAATTTTTGTAATCCGACAAATCACAAAACTAACAACAACATGTAACAACGGATATTACGGCAGTAAAATTTGGCGAAATTGCCAACTTCAGTATAAAACCTCAGGTAGAAAAACCTAAGTGTACGCTTTTTTTTTCATATAATAAAATTTTCTAATGGAGCACGCTGCTGATTTTTCACCTAATGGAGTCATTTACATCTCTTATCACCGATATTCCACAGTCGATTCTGTTACGTTCCTCTCGCTTTGTTCATTTATATTGAAATCTTCGCTTTCATGCAGGGGTCTTGGTGGCCGAGTGATTAAGGTAGTTCGTCTACTATTGATCACGAGGTACAGTACTTGAGATTGAAAACGCAACACTTTTATCAATCCGTCAGCGATCCGTCAGCGTTCCAAAATCCGTCACCAATCAGTTATCAATCAGTCAGATCAGTCCAATCGTTCCCAATCCGTCAGATCGTTCCCAATCCGTCCATCCGTCAATTGACGGATTTGGAACGATTTGACTGATTGGACTGATCGCTCCAATCCGTCCATTCAACTTCCGGTTAGTAAAATTAATATTTCGAAATGTTAAAATTCGTTTCACTCGCAAATATTAGAAGTACATATATGTCGACACCGAGATAGCGTGTTTGAGTCTCACTGCGGGCAGGCTGAGTGCGAATCCATTCTTAATTAAAAAAGATTGCCAGTTTTCCCACCGAAGGTCGGGGGTTTTCTCCGGATACTCCGGCCCCCTTACCCACTAAAAAAATAGGCGCCATAATAAAGCTGAATAAAATGACGTTAAAAACCATTCAAACAACAAAAGAATCGTTTTCATGCAAAAGTTATGACCAAAAAAAATAATGACCAATAAGTAATGGAACGTACCCACGACCGATTCTATTTTGGAAGTAGAAATTGTATCTGCGTCCTATTCAACTTCAAAAGACTGATTTGGTGAACAGCTTTGATGCGTTGTGTATCTACCAACGAAGAACGTTCACGAAAACAAAAATCAAAATGAATGAACCCACGGGTGATGTAGCGAGGAAGGTAATGTTATAAATCGCAGTTTACCAATGACACGCTCTACCGAGTCTCAAAGACATACCACATACTTATACAATTAGCTATATTTAATGATATATAGTGTATACAAGTTCCATACAGTGGAAACTACTGCATTTCGAAATTTATGTAAACTTCATTCTATAATTTTTCCGTATCAATTCCTATAGTGATACAATTATTTTCAAACAGAAACATGAATGAAATCAAGCAATTTCTTACGCTTCATAAAATGCACGCATAGCTTTTAAGTTACATATATACTTAATTATCAATTTTCGGCTTTTGTCCAGATTACATTTATAGATTTCATTAATAATAATTTATTTCATATATTTTTGTAATTTAGTTTCAGTTTCTGCTATAACTACGGGTCATTATCATAATCATTTACAAAAGAAAACAATTTTTTTAAGAAGATTTTTTTCTGGTCTTTAATATTGGAAGCCGTGAAGAACCAGAGTTTGAAATAAAACCTCCCAACAGAAAAGAAAAGAAATTATCATACAACTACTAACTAAAAAAATCTGTTCGATGTTTTACAGACAAAATTTACGATCACACATATTGTTAATATTTTTTTTTGTTTGATGGTGTTTAACGCCAATTTCAGCAATTTGTTCAATATATACATGTATATATTCAAGCTGAACAAATTTTTAAACCTTCAATTCAGGAAACCATGTAGACAAATATTTTTGTCTGCCATTGGAAAACAATGTAAAAGTAAAGGACAAAAAATGCCTTTTTCTTGTAGCATGAAAGACCCTACGCTTTTTACACTGACAGCAGCTTGTAGGGTTTGTACAGACAAGGAAAGTTGCACTCCTTGTCCTAGCTTAACACATCAGTCGATATGCTACCCTTAAAATTCTCAATGTCGCAAATTTTCCTTGCAAGAGTTTTAAAGTCCACTAAGATTGACTAAGTAGACACAATGCAAGATACAGTGAACATTAGTGACCCATAAGCAGAATGGAAACAATGTTTCTTTTTTTTTTATTCAATTACACAACACTTATTTCAGTCAGTATAAATAGTGAAAAAACTCCATAAACTACATAAAACTATAAAAAGATTTAAACATATTTTTGCAAAACATTAAATTTATATTAATTTATTCAGGCATAATAACAACTATGATCCAGTAAAATACAAAATTATATTTAAAAAAAATGGAAATAACAGAAATACAATATAATACAAATTTTAGTAATCCAAAAGTTTCTGACCATCTTAATTTTATCAAAAAAACTTAAGTTATAATAACATGAACAATTAAGGAAGAGTTATAATAATTTACAGAGACTTTGTTGTCTTGGTATTTTCTTTTTACATCCAGTTTTAATTAACAGAAGATAGCACAAAATTGCGTTATTAGCTCCCTGTTTATAAATTTTTTCTCTTCGCATGAATTTCTCATAATTAGTCTATACTTCAATGAGAAATTTATCATTTTTCTGAGGGCAATATATTGCATTGAGACATGTCAGACTGATATTAACTTATCGAATGAGTGAATACATGTTATAAAACTCATTTACTGGCATTTTATTCCATAGAAACAAATTATACTGACCCCAAATGCCTGTGATTTAGATTGCTTTATAAACTCACATGCTAGGGCCAACGACTCATTTTTAGGATTTAATACTATATATCTGTCTATAAAATAGATCTACTGACACTATTATTTTTATAAATTTCTTTTAAAAATGTTCCTTTTATACACAGAACTTAATTCACATTTTATTTCCCTTTTTCTTTTGTTAAGGTATGATCACAGATTTTAAAATTATGTTAATAGCTGCCAGTTTTTAAAATCTTACTTCTTGCTGGAGATAAGTTTCCATAAATTTTAATATCACATTTTTGTAAACTATAAAATAATATTAAACAATACCAGTTTGATTTAAGTGTTTATTTAAAGTCTAAATTTTTTGGAAAGGATGCTTAAGTTTACTAATTGGTTTATCAAGAAATGTTTATTATGCCATTCAATATCAGCTTCACATTCAATGAATATCATAGAAGCAAATCTATACCAAGTGCAGAAACCATCATTAGATAAATTTTGTACCTAATAGCTAACTTAATAATGTTTGTAAAAAATGGAATTTATACTATCACAATGCAGTCCAAAAAATTTATTTACTGCTCAAGATTTAATCTCCCAAGCTTACTTTGTTCAGACATAAAATAGCAAAGCCTATTTATAAAATACTCGACATGTATATAATGTTTTTTTAATGTAATATTTGATACTGGAATAGTTCCAGAAGCATGGACACTAGGAGTAATTTATCCCATTTATAAAAATAAGGGTGATCCAAAAGACCCTAGTAATTATCGACCGATAAGCTTAGTGAGCTGCCTTAGCAAGGTTTTTACTGGAATACTAAATAATAGACTTACTTTGTTTTCGGAAGAAACTAAACTTATATCTGATTCTCAAAGTGGATTTAGAAAATTACATTCCACAGTAGACAATATTTTTATTTTGAACTCCCTGATTGATTTGTATTTAGCAAAAAAGAAAAAATTGTATTGTACATTTGTTGATTTTAGTAAAGCTTTTGATAAGATAGATAGAATTGGTTTATGGTCAAAAATGTTAAATAATAATATAAATGGAAAATGTTTCACCATTGTAAGAAATATGTACCAAAATATTAAATCCTGTGTTTGTAAAGAAGGGAACTATTCAGATTTTTTCGCATGTGAAATGGGGGTTCGCCAAGGAGAGAGTTTGTCTCCTTTATTATTCGCTATATTTATTAATGACTTAGAGACTTATCTAGAGTCTCTGGGTGGCTCACCTCTTGGTATGATCGAAACTTTGTCAGTAGATCATTTACAAATTTATTTAAAAATTTTCCTCTTATTATATGCGGATGATACAATACTTTTATCAGAGTCTTTAGATGGTATGC
Organism: Limnoperna fortunei; assembly: GCA_944474755.1. NCBI lineage: Eukaryota > Metazoa > Mollusca > Bivalvia > Mytilida > Modiolidae > Limnoperna > Limnoperna fortunei. The sequence continues at coordinate 54,656,135 of OX104114.1, read as the reverse complement.
AGAGAATATTGAATATTTTTGATGATTACTGTAAAACATGGAAACTAGAAGTTAATACTTCCAAAACAAAAGTTATTATTTTTTCTAAGCAAAAATTTGTTCCTGAAATAAAATTAATCCTTAATGGTGTTGCATTAGATTATGTAGATTCATATTCTTATTTAGGAGTTTTGTTTCATTACAATGGCAGATTTTTAGCGGCCAAAAAGAAATTAATTGAACAAGCACAGAAAGCATTATATGCAGTATACTACAAAATAAGAAACTTAAAGCTGCCAATAGATCTTCAATTAAAAATTTTTGATTCGCTGGTAACGCCTATTCTGTTATATGGAAGTGAAGTTATGGGAATAGAGAAGTATGATAATATTGAAAGGTTCATCTGCAATTCATGAAAAGAATATTGGGAGTGAGAATTTCAACTCCTAATTTTTTGTGTATGGAGAACTGGGCCGGTATCCACTGAATATAAATATAAGAATAAAAATGTTATGCTTTTGGGCAAGATTGTTAGAATCGGATAAATTATCATCAAAAATTTACAAGTTGATATATAATCTGCATATAGAAGAAAGGTTTAAATCAAAATTTATTGAATCAATTTCAAACATACTTAGTGAAACAGGGTTAAACTTTGTATTTTTGAATCAGTTACCAGTTAATCCAAATTGGATAAAAGTAAATGTCAAACAAATTCTTATTGATCAGTTTATTCAAAAATGGCGTGCTGGAATAGCAAATTCTTCCAGAGGATACTTTTATACTATTTTTAAGCAAGATCTAACTCTGGAAAATTACTTATTGCGTTTATCTGAATCTCAGAGACGATATATTACTAAATTTAGACTTAGTAATTTTAAATTACCGATTGAAACTGGTAGATGGTTTAAAGTAGCAAAAAATGATAGAAAGTGTCACAAATGTCAAGAAGAATCAATAGGTGATGAATTTCATTACTTGTTCATGTGTTCTAATCAAGAAATATTAAATCTTAGATTAAAATATATACCGATATATTATATTAGAAATCCAAGTATAGAAAAAATGGCGGGCATGTTTAATTTATGTAATACTAAACTGTTACAAAATTTGTCACATTTTCTCAAAGATTTGAGTAAAATTTTTGATTGATATTGTGTACCATCTCTGTCTAACTGTTTTTCCCCATTTCAATATGTACTTTATGTATTATTATTACTTTGTTTAATATGATTATTATATACTTTGTATTGTATTCTCATGTTGCACTCTGTGCCTGAGTTAAAATAAAATACTTGAATACTTGAATATACTTGAATAAATTTCTCCATATAAATAAATTTAAGCAATTCCTTTAAATTCTAAAATTAAATAAATTCTTTGTTTTAAACTGCATAATGCCACATTTGACTAATTATGGTAGTCAAAATGCATATATACATGTAAAACAGTTTCAGTTATAAATAATAAAGACCCCCACTTGTTTTAAACAGCAATAAGTTGCAAAATAATGACAGCAATAAATGTCAGAAATATTAACTAGTTATTTTGGTGCAAGCAGTATGGTATTTTAACTTCATCGGTTGTAAAAAGTAACCTACATTTATGGGCCAGCTGAAAAAATCTTAATTCAACTAGAAGTTGTGGAGGCCACAGTATATGACATGGTTGGTTATAGAATTTTATAGGCATCATTAAACTGTGTGATTGTTGGAATTCAATATGAACATTATGACATTATAAATATATTAATTTTCCATTCCTTAAAGGTTCACCCTCTTTAAAAGTGTGGGTGGTTGTGTGTGTGTGAAAAGGGGGGGGGGGTGTAGGGGGCTATGTCACTCTACGTGTAATATACGCTATTAAATGCCAAAAACATATATATTAACATATATATCAAAATAATTCTTGGGAATTCGTTATATACTAGACTTTTAACGAGTCATGCTTAATGTCAAATTTAAACAAACATTTCTTCTTCAAAACAACAGTTTCGTGGATTAAACATATGTGTTCGTCAACATTTGAAAACTCGCACGTGTTTTGGTCATGTTGGTAAACAACCTCGTGGCTTTTTACCAGAGATGGTGACACATTTCGACTGGTATAACGAGAAAAACTATTGGTTAATAAAGAATAAACAGTTGTAAAAATACATAAAAAGGGCCGGGAATAAAATTGTGTCAGCTTTTACTTTTGAATAAATTTGTAAACAAACGGCCCGCGCCATGTTTACGTAAAAAAATGACGATTTTGTATCATAGATCTTACGCAATCTGTTGATTATATATGTGTCGCATACATACAGTCATGCATCAAAATATACCCTTGATCGATTCCTGTATTACGTATAAATTGTTACATTTAATTTAACGATTTAATTTAAGAAAAACATAACCACGCCAATTTCTCCTGACCTAAACAATTTTTATAGGTGGCGCTGTTAAGAAATTTTTGGTTTACATACGGGTAACTTTTACGGCGTTAAATTGACCTTTATCTGTCAAATCGGGGCCTTTGCTGTCCTACTGCATATGGATCACGTGACCTTATTTGCACACATGCATGTAATTGTATATCTCGCATCTGTTATGCTCGCTATAATTTCTTTTTCATTACGAATTTAACATGTTCTTTTCCGTAGTGCAAGAATCGTTGAATAAATCAATCTGATTTCAGGTAACATGCAGAAAGACTAATAGTTCATAACATACCACGTTTTAACACAGAAATTTTTTCTTCCGTAAATGGCCGACTCTGGTACAGATGAGCTCACGAGTATTCAACTGTACTCTTTACCTTATCCAATTAAAATGCCTGGAATAAGAATATTGTTATAGTTACACTCGGACTTACAATTCTCTAATTTTGACGTAATATTTCAACCGCTTGACCGGTGTGGAAAAAATATTTCTCACTAATGAGACAGCGTGGTACCTATTTTTAGCCGGTTGAGATATCCTTATCTCAACCCGTGGGTGAGATAAGAATTTCACGCTCCTTTTCCCGTAAAAATGTATTGTGACGTCAACTATCGGTTCAGCAATAAAAATTATAAAATATTTGCTTTAGTTGTGTTGGTTTACTATGCCTTTTTAAATATTAACATGAAAACAACATATCTGAGCTTCTATGACCCAATTTATGCCACAATGATAGCGGTACACATAAAAACAAACACGGTGACGCAACATGTGTACACTGGAGATTACGTTCAGGGTAGATAACTCTATTTGTTGCCATCATTCAATAGAACAGAACTGGATTTTTTTTACGAATTAGTGAGAAATAGAATCAAACACCGGTGGTTGGGCAAGACGGAAAAATCTCAGACACCCGCGTGAAAGAGTTCTATTGGTCTCCAACTCGGCAGAGCCTCGTTGGAGACCAGAAATCTTTTCACTTGGGTGTCTGAGATTTTCCCGTCTTGCCCTCACGCCGGTGTTAGATCCTATATTTCTCGTCACTAGTGAATTTCTTGTTCTCAGCAGTTGATTTGTTAAAAATAATAACGTCACAATAAGAACTCATGACGTCATAAACAAAACACCTTCCATTTACCGCGTATTCAAGTCATGAACGTAAAATTGGGGTTGGGAGAATTTGTACTTCGTTTCGCAAATTTACTACTTTTTAAAATTAGAGAAAAGGAATCTTACATTAGTACTCTTGGATTATCGGATTTCTCCAATCTCGATACTTAAATTATGGAAATGTATGTCCTCGCCAAGGCTCGGACTTGAAATTCCATAATTTAACTATCTCGATTGGAGAAATCCGATAATCCACTCGTTCCAATGTAAGATCCTATATATCCATAACTTAACTATTTCGATTTGAGAAATCAGATAATTCAATCGTACCAATGCAAGATCCAATGTGCATGATATGTTAACACAATGTCACTTAAAACGACTACGACGTGTCTTCCTGTAAATGATGCTTTTACTTACTGCATCTTAACTATTTTGCAATAAAGAAATAATAGCCACATATAATTTCATTTTAAATTATAATTTAATTTCCTGTTTCAAAAAAAGATAAATCGTAGTATTCTGTACACTTTACGTTTAAACTGAATAACAGTTACGAGACGTCAATTTCTCACATCAAAAATTGACAGCTGAATTAATATTCCAGGGAGGTTATAGCGTTATTTTCAATCGCGTAAACTTGAGTTTTTTTAAAACAAGAAATGATTTTGTTGGCTGTGTGAAAGAGTCCTTCATTATCAAAGTTCAGTAAAAACTCTTGACAATGACTAATACGAATTGAACTTTTTACCACTATACCACTTGAACAAAAAATTCTAAGTAGTGCGTTGCTTTAGTTGTTGTTCTTTGCTTCCGCCTTTACTGTTTGCCAACATACATTGCAATGTATATATATACGGGGTCACGTGAGCACACTGGGCGTTTCGAAATATTTATAGTTTGTACAATTATAAATATATCACATAAGGTGTACACCACATTAATATTCTTCTCCCGGGAAATTTGGAATTTAATTAAATTCAGTATCAGAAGGCATTCATGCTGTTATCATAATTTTAGAAGTAAAATAGTTATTTTACAATATGTACTACATAATGACAAGAAAATCACAAACAGTGTTCAATTTTTTTAGTATTAATCACGCCTTTCTCACATCAATACCAAAACGGCCGCCGTGACACCTCACAATAACGTAGTAACGCAGATAAAACTATTTGGCGGTTATCACAAAATTAAATCAAAATGAGTAAATTATTGAAGTGAACATTTGGCGTGTTGACAACCAATGTACCTCGTTATCACTAACAGTTGAGTAATTATAGCCAGTTACCTGAACACAGGTGTTTAAATGTGATAATACACGTAAAATTACCGGATATATCAGTTTGTTTTTGATTAAATATCGTGGCTTATTTTCGTTGTTCTTGATACGTATAAAGAAAATATATTGTCGTCGATATACGTATATTTATTAAGTAATTGGTGCGGTCAAAAATGTTCATTCGGTTTATCTTAATAAATACATATACTGCATTTGTGATTTGATTGTTGAAATTTAGTCGCTGCCGATACTTAACACATAACAAATTCAGTAAACGAAGATCATACGTCATCCAATCACCAACAGATGCCATCAAATCTTTAAATAAAGTAAAGTACGGTTATCATTAATTTTTTAATCAACGACAATCGAAACCGGTCTTAAATTTTCAAAAATAGTTGGAAAAAAATTATCGTAAATGTCGTGGATTTCATCTTGTAGAAAATTAACATTATCCAATCAGAATCGACATTACAACCAGTGTTGTCTTATAATAAGTATTTATTGACTAAGGTCGTTATAAATTTCTATCCTAATTTAATGTAATGCAATTTGCGATCATCAAATCACAAACTGGTTCAGACAATCTTCAAAATACGGTGCATTTATCTCTGCTATAGACGGACTTTCCTATTTCTATGTTAATATTTTATATTAATTTCAAAATAAAAAAACAAATACAAGTCTTTAAATATAATTTTTATTACAGTATAATGTCATCGAGATATAAATCGATTATTGAACAAATTAACAATGTATATTTGCTTCTATCAACAGAATTATAAATAAAATCAATTTATTATCTATATCAATCATAAAATTATAATAAGTGGTTTTTAATATTTGTTCTATTCTTAAACTGCTACTTAACTTTCCTCGTTCTGAATTAATATTGCTGACTGAGTGCAAAATATCTATCAATAAAATATTTTTAAAATCTCTATTAATGTATAACTCTTATCCAAATAACATATACGTCACAATATGGCTGAAATAACAATTGAATCTACGTAATGCTGCCAGTCCTATAAGATATATCACACTCGTGCGATGGTGGAATTTAAAAAAAATTATGTTATAATAAGCAAATAGGCCCAAAAAATTGCGGTTTGGGTCCTACGGGTAAATAAGGCAAAATAACATTTGTCCTCTTATGACATATGTAAATTTGGCATAATTATTAATATAATATATGATATTATATATAAAATATATATTTAAATTTATTACACATCTACGTATATTGTGTTAGGCCCAATAGATCATAATTTAGTTACTATATCGTCATCATTTATAAGAATTCCGTTGACCTGTGCTGGAATACAAACAAATGTTGATATCCTGCCATCCTGCTTTTGACCATAGGTAATGATAGCCTTGTCGTCATCCTTTATATCTTCAAAGAAAGAATATCTTTGACTCATCTCTGAAATGTCACTTCTAGGTCGAATATAAAATTCTTTTTTGTTCCTTAAACTGGCTGTGTCTAAGGAATCATCTCGACATTTAGGGCTGAAATTGCAAGTAAATGTTAATATCGAAAATCGAAATACAGGTAAAGCTATTTTAAAATTATCCAATAAACAAATTGTTGCATGAGGTCAAGGCGCGTCACTGAAGTTTAATTAAGTCATGTGAAACTTTTATAATTAGTACCGAGCCAAACACGTGGTTATTAATTTATTATGCAATTTATTGAAATATTCATTTATGTGGAATGTTAGAACACGTGGGATCTCAGCGTAGGTTCTATACCACCTTCGAACCAAAAATGAGTACTGCCTGCTTCATTAAGGAGAAATAAAGGACTGTTTTGCTAGTAGTGAAGATAATGTCTCCGCGAAGGATGACAATGTGCTAGCACAAAAAGTGGGAAGTAAAAGTATAGTACAACATAGACAACTGAAGCTTTGCATGGCAAAAGCTTTTGTGTTCGGCTTGAAATATTGATGGATTATTATGGATTTATCAAAGGTGTTGTCTGGTGAGTATAGTGCACGAGCCAGCAGGCGAGGGCATTATACCTCGCAAGACAACACTATGAGAAAAACTGTTACCATTGGAGAAGTCCATTTTTAGAACATAACACAATATTGAAGAAATAGTAACTTATTTATCAGAAACCTTAATTTATCTTTGGTAAATGTCATTTCCGAACATTTTGCCACTGCTGATCATATTCATCAGACGACCATATACATCTCGTGTGACAAAATTTAAAGCGAGATAATTCTTGCTGAATCGACCACAAAATGCGCTCGAATTTATTTATCTTCAGCATTGTACCAGCGGTAAATCTTAAATAGTTTCCAGTTGCTAATATCAAGAAAATACTGTTTTAAAAAATAGTCAATGCAAATTATCCAATAAAACGTTGAATTAGTTGGCTTGTTTACGTTGTCATGAACATATCGCATGCTGGTATCACGTTATCATTTTGCTTCTTCTTATTGTTGTCAATATTTGTGCCATAAATGAAACAACAAAGAAAGCAAGTATAAAATGTTTCGTAACTAGTCTATGCTAAAGTCATGTCTTCTAGAGGATTATAACTAGGAAAGAACAAGAAACTACTCATTAAATCTCATATATTTTTTATGCCTTACCAACGTCCGCAGACGTAATGACAAATTACTGTTCCTATAATTGCAATCAGCGGAATACCCAATCCCAGGCCTACACCAACGCCAACTCCTATGCCTGTAACAAAATGAAATCTATACAATAGTTACACGAAAACAGAAACACTGTCTGAATTGGAGACTTATTCATCATTTACCTTATTGAGCAAAGATAAATAACTAGTTAATTAGACATGGATCCAGGATCCAAATAAATGAAAAGACTAAACTAAAATTAAAAACACCAAATCATGTAAACCGCAAGACGTATCACATGTTAATGTCTACAAACAAACACCGCGATCCTAAACAAACGCATATTCTCTGAATAAGTTAAATCGTATATGTCGGATTATTATTAGATATGTGACGGAATTTCGAAGCTTTAGCGGTTATATAAGGTTATGCTGCAAACGTTTAGCTATGATACAGCGATACAGTAGATTTTGAAATTTCTGTAATGCTTGAAAAATTTTGTTCCGGAACTTACCAATATCTTTTTTACTACTGACTGTGTCTTCCAGTGATTTTAAAATCGTAATGGTTGCCGTGGTTAGCGGTGTGGTTGTTTTCAAATTACTTGTTGATTTAACCGTCGTTACAGGCGCTGTGGTTGAATTCGCACTTGTTTCAATGTATACTGTGGATTTCTCTAACGGTAGTGGATCAAAGCAATCGTTTTCAAGTATATTGTCAGTTTCTAGAATATAAATTAATTTAAAACTAAATTTATGGTTATGAATTTCCATAATCAACTAATGGTCCGTAATAATCTCGCATCATATTAATTAAACAGCTAAAACGAAAACACGTAAGTCCAAACCTGTTATAATTATATTTAAAGCATTGTCTACCATCAGTCTCATCTTAAGTCGTCATATTTGTATACAACAACCTTCTTTATCCCTGATAACATCTGATATATAGACAATTAAAGTTGAATTTTAAAAAAGGAATAAATGTGTACCCACGGTGAGGACTTTTTATATGTTGTACAGTTTTTACGGACAGTCATTTCATTCAGTAAAAATAAAAAGCGAAATTGAGATATTATTTCACGCTATTATTTAATAGCTTTTAACGCATGCTAACCAAGGTTCGTCAGTTTTTCAGTTTTTACAATCGATTTGTCTACCTTTTGTCAAAAATGAATAGATAACAATATTTTAGTTCCATTTAGTTGTTTGAAAGAGGATGACTGTCACAGAACATATTACCCCCTCCCCCCGAATAAAAAAGAACAGATTTACTTTTACTCGACATAAAAACAAATCAGATCAGGTCTACTCTTGAATTGATTCTGGTAGAACTATTCTAAAACTAATCTTAGAATAATCTAGACTAAGAACTATTTATAATATTTAGATAAGGAGAAAAAATATACGAACACATAAAAAATGTATTAACACTTTTTAAAAGTCCTTTATATTAATAATTTAGATACGCAATGACCTGAACTAACTAGAATTTAAGAGTAGTGACTTGAGGAAGCCTTATTACATAACAGTTTAAAACAGTTTTTTTAAGAAAACCACGATTGATCAGAGCAGCTATACAGTTAAAGAAGATAAAACATTTTGTTTTAGTATTTTTGCTATATCATGGCATCCAGTTTGCATCGGTAAAAGAAGCCGGAGCACCCAGTGAAAACCCCAGACATTTGTCAGGACAGCGAATACTGCCCACGAAGGTAGTCTCAAACTCCGCGATGACACAAAACGTTCACTGAGTTTAATTCTAAACTTCCACAAAATGATACACACAATTATATCAAAATTAGGAAATAACAAGGAAAACAAAAAGGGAAATGATAAAAGAAAGTATGGCAATGGGCAGTTAGAAGTCAGCACGCTTCGTCTTGACCTGAAAATATTTTTTTCTAGTTGGAACTATTCTCATATATGCTCCATGTATTCGCTGTCATTGAAGATTGACGATAACCAACTTGGAACCACTTTAATACTTCATTTTAAAGTTTAGTTGACGATTTTGATTACCTGTTGATGATGAACTTACTATAAATGTTTGCAAATCATAGAATACTAGTAACATATTATACAGTGAAACCGCTCTTATTATGTTTAAAACGATATGTTATCCTGCATTTGTTAATTAGTATATAATACCCTATTTGCTTGTTTGTTTCTTGTATATTTGATCGTGCCACAGGAAGAATAGGGAATACGCTCTTTACCAACAATTGATCCAGATAGGACACGGATACACGTCCCCGATGCACACGTCTCAATAACTGTTACACAGTTCAGAAGAATACAGTTCAAACCATTAACCTCCATTTTGATATCAATCAGTGTATAAATAGTGTTTAAGCAACTGCAAAAAAATATTATATATTTACTATTGTCTGACATGGTGTGTCATTGTCTGACAATATTAGACATCTTACTTACCTAAATAGCACACGTAAGGAAGGCAGTAGTGCCTGACATTGTATATTATTGTATGACAATATTAGACATCTTACTTACCCAAATAACACATGTAAGGCAGTAGTGCCTGACGTGGTATATCATTGTCTGACAATAAAAGACATCTTCCTTATCCAAATAACACATGTAAGGCAGTAGTGCCTGACGTGGTATATCATTGTCTGACAATAAAAGACATCTTCCTTACCCAAATAAGACACGTAAGGCAGTAGTGTCTGACGTGGTATATCATTGTCTGACAATATACCACATCTTACTTACCCAAATAACACACGTAAGGCAGTAGTATCTGACGTGGTATATCATTGTCTGACAATATACCACATCTTACTTACCCAAATAACACATGTAAGGCAGTAGTGCCTGACGTGGTATATCATTGTCTGACAATAAAAGACATCTTCCTTATCCAAATAACACACGTAAGGCAGAAGTGTCTGACATGGTATATCATTGTCTGACAATATACGACACCTTACCCAAATAACACACGTAAGGCAGTAGTGCCTGACGTGGTATATCATTGTTTGACAGTATACCACATCTTACTTACCCAAATAACACACGTAAGGCAGTAGTGCCTAACGTGGTATATCATTGTCTGACAGTATACCACATCTTACTTACCCAAATAACACACGTAAGGCAGGAGTGCCTGACATGGTATATCATTGTGTGACAATATACGACATCTTACTTACCCAAATAAACACATGTAAGGCAGTAGTGCCTGACGTGGTATATCATTGTCTGACAGTATACCACATCTTACTTACCCAAATAACACACGTAAGGCAGTAGTGTCTGACATGGTATTATTGTCTGACAATATACCACATCTTACTTATCCAAATAACACATGTAAGGCAGGAGTGCCTGACGTGGTATATCATTGTCTCACAATATACGACATCTTACTTACCCAAATAACACACGTAAGGCAGTAGTGCCTGACATGGTATATCATTGTCTGACAATATACGACATCTTACTTACCCAAATAACACACGTAAGGCAGTAGTGCCTGACGTGGTATATCATTGTCTGACAATATACCACATCTTACTTACCCAAATAACACACGTAAAGCAGTAGTGCCTGACATGGTATATCATTGTCTGACAATATTCGACATCTCACTTACCCAAATAACACACGTAAGGCAGTAGTGCCTGACGTGGTATATCATTGTCTTACAATATACCACATCTTACTTACCCAAATAACACACGTAAGGCAGTAGTGTCTGACATGGTATATCATTGTGTGACAATATACCACATCTTACTTACCCAAATAACACACGTAAGGCAGTAGTGCCTGACATGGTATATCATTGTCTGACAATATACGACATCTTACTTATCCAAATAACACACGTAAGGCAGTAGTGTCTGCCATGGCATATCATTGTCTGACAATATCCCACATCTTACTTACCCAAATAACACACGTAAGGCAGTAGTGTCTGACATGGTATATCATTGTGTGACAATATACCACATCTTACTTACCCAAATAACACACGTAAGGCAGTAGTGCCTGACATGGTATATAATTGTGTGACAATATTAGACATCTTACTTACCCAAATAACACACGTAAGGCAGTAGTGCCTGACATGGTATAGCATTGTCTGACAATATTAGACATCTTACTTACCCAAATAACACACGTAAGGCAGTAGTGCCTGACATGGTATATCATTGTCTGACAATGTACGACATCTCACTTACCCAAATAACACATGTAAGGCAGTAGTGCCTGACGTGGTATATCATTGTCTGACAATAAAAGACATCTTCCTTATCCAAATAACACACGTAAGGCAGAAGTGTCTGACATGGTATATCATTGTCTGACAATATACGACACCTTACCCAAATAACACACGTAAGGCAGTAGTGCCTAACGTGGTATATCATTGTCTGACAGTATACCACATCTTACTTACCCAAATAACACACGTAAGGCAGTAGTGCCTAACGTGGTATATCATTGTCTGACAGTATACCACATCTTACTTACCCAAATAACACACGTAAGGCAGGAGTGCCTGACATGGTATATCATTGTGTGACAATATACGACATCTTACTTACCCAAATAAACACATGTAAGGCAGTAGTGCCTGACGTGGTATATCATTGTCTGACAGTATACCACATCTTACTTACCCAAATAACACACGTAAGGCAGTAGTGTCTGACATGGTATTATTGTCTGACAATATACCACATCTTACTTATCCAAATAACACATGTAAGGCAGGAGTGCCTGACGTGGTATATCATTGTCTCACAATATACGACATCTTACTTACCCAAATAACACACGTAAGGCAGTAGTGCCTGACATGGTATATCATTGTCTGACAATATACGACATCTTACTTACCCAAATAACACACGTAAGGCAGTAGTGCCTGACGTGGTATATCATTGTCTGACAATATACCACATCTTACTTACCCAAATAACACACGTAAGGCAGTAGTGCCTGACATGGTATATCATTGTCTGACAATATACGACATCTCACTTACCCAAATAACACACGTAAGGCAGTAGTGCCTGACGTGGTATATCATTGTCTGACAATATACCACATCTTACTTACCCAAATAACACACGTAAGGCAGTAGTGTCTGACATGGTATATCATTGTGTGACAATATACCACATCTTACTTACCCAAATAACACACGTAAGGCAGTAGTGCCTGACATGGTATATCATTGTCTGACAATATACGACATCTTACTTATCCAAATAACACACGTAAGGCAGTAGTGTCTGACATGGCATATCATTGTCTGACAATATCCCACATCTTACTTACCCAAATAACACACGTAAGGCAGTAGTGTCTGACATGGTATATCATTGTGTGACAATATACCACATCTTACTTACCCAAATAACACACGTAAGGCAGTAGTGCCTGACATGGTATATAATTGTGTGACAATATTAGACATCTTACTTACCCAAATAACACACGTAAGGCAGTAGTGCCTGACATGGTATAGCATTGTCTGACAATATTAGACATCTTACTTACCCAAATAACACACGTAAGGCAGTAGTGCCTGACATGGTATATCATTGTCTGACAATGTACGACATCTCACTTACCCAAATAACACACGTAAGGCAGTAGTGCCTGACATGGTATATCATTCTCTGACAATATACCACATCTTACTTACCCAAATAACACACCTAAGGCAGTAGTGTCTGACATGGTATATCATTGTGTGACAATATACCACATCTTACTTACCCAAATAACACACGTAAGGCAGTAGTGCCTGACATGGTATATAATTGTGTGACAATATTAGACATCTTACTTACCCAAATAACACACGTAAGGCAGTAGTGCCTGACATGGTATAGCATTGTCTGACAATATTAGACATCTTACTTACCCAAATAACACACGTAAGGCAGTAGTGCCTGACATGGTATATCATTGTCTGACAATGTACGACATCTCACTTACCCAAATAACACACGTAAGGCAGTAGTGCCTGACGTGGTATATCATTGTCTGACAATATACCACATCTTACTTACCCAAATAACACACGTAAGGCAGTAGTGTCTGACATGGTATATCATAGTGTGACAATATACCACATCTTACTTACCCAAAAAACACACGTAAGGCAGTAGTGCCTGACATAGTATATCATTGTGTGACAATATTAGACATCTTACTTACCCAAATAACACACGTAAGGCAGTAGTGCCTGACATGGTATATCATTGTCTGACAATGTACGACATCTCACTTACCCAAATAACACACGTAAGGCAGTAGTGCCTGACGTGGTATATCATTGTCTGACAATATACCACATCTTACTTACCCAAATAACACACGTAAGGCAGTAGTGTCTGACATGGTATATCATAGTGTGACAATATACCACATCTTACTTACCCAAAAAACACACGTAAGGCAGTAGTGCCTGACATAGTATATCATTGTGTGACAATATTAGACATCTTACTTACCCAAATAACACACGTAAGGCAGTAGTGCCTGACATGGTATATCATTGTCTGACAATATTAGACATCTTACTTACCCAAATAACACACGTAAGGCAGTAGTGCCTGACATGGTATATCATTGTTTGACAATATACGACATCTAACTTATCCAAATAACACACGTAAGGCAGTAGTGTCTGACATGGTATATCATTGTCTGACAATATACCACATCTTACTTACCCAAATAACACATGTAAGGCAGTAGTGCCTGACGTGGTATATCATTATCTGACAATATACGACATCTTACTCACCGAAATAACACATGTAAGGCAGTAGTGCCTGACATGGTATATCATTGTGTGACAATATACCACATCTTACTCACCGAAATAACACATGTAAGGCAGTAGTGCCTGACATGGTATATCATTGTCTGACAATATACCACATCTTACTTATCCAAATAACATACGTAAGGCAGTAGTGTCTGACATGGTATATCATTGTCTGACAATATACCACATCTTACCCAAATAACATACGTAAGGCAGAAGTGCCTGACATGGTATATCATTGTCTGACAATATACCACATCTTACTTATCCAAATAACACACGTAAGGCAGTAGTGCCTGACGTGGTATATCATTGTCTGACAGTATACCACATCTTACTTACCCAAATAACACATGTAAGGCAATAGTGTCTGACATGGTATATCATTGTGTGACAATATACGAGATCTTACTTACCCAAATAACACACGTAAGGCAGTAGTGCCTGACATGGTATATCATTGTCTGACAATATACGACATCTTACTTACCCAAATAACACACGTAAGGCAGTAGTGTCTGACATGGTATATCATTGTCTTGTTGTAAAACGTAGTCTGTTACTGTACCATGAAAACAAGAAGTCGGAGTACTTGATAAATTACCTAGAAAGAGAATATGTTTGATTTTTTTTTTAAACCTAATACATAAGACATAAGCACAAAAAACGTGTATACGCGTAAAATTGTACAAAGATCATATCAATTTTTTCCAGATTTTAAATTAAAGTCAATGACCTGTTTTAAATTTATTTTTATTTGTAACTTGTATGAATTGTTTCCAACACTCATTCTGTCATAGGTAGACAGACAACAGTAACAACCGGATCACCTAATCATAATTCAGCGGTGCTTTAAACGTTTCCACAGCTTCTACAGCTAAAAACGGTTTGTACAATATGGTATTATGGAGACGACTGACAGAAAATCATCATCTACATTAACAATTATCAAGAGGTTGTCAACAAGTAAAGGAAGATTTATAGTTTGCTTCTTACACTAAACAGGAAGATGATTGTTGGATAGAAAGAAGAAAGTATGATGATTTCAACATAAGCAAAATTGGAAAGAGTTAAAGCATGACATAACATAATTACTGATTACGTCATTTTTCGTTGTGTTACGGATCGGATATAAACTCTGTCCTAGAAAACATCATCCATTCAATGCAACGTTACAGCAATGCTGATGGTAGGTCAAGCTTCTGTATTTATCTTATGTCAAACATTTTTGTTTTAAACAAACAAAATTATTACAAATGACTATGTTTAGAATTACAACGTATGAAACAAACCATCTATATTTTTCGTTAATTTTCCCCTGTACATTCCGATCCAATATGGCGCTCTACTAGTTTCGTTTACATTACAGTTGACAGCATTTATTGAACTTCCAAGCAGAAAGGATTGATACTGAGACCAGCAAATTTGTTGCCCATCTTCCCAATGACGATTTTCTACTGTTTTATTCATGTCATCTAAAAATAAGTTCCAACTGGTCAGTTATTATGAACCAATGTATTCGAAAGGTTGTTTAGCAAAAATAGAAGTCACGTTTAGGAATTATAAATTCAGTTGTAAAAGTTTCAATTAAGATTCCCCTAACTCTGAAAATAAGGCTTAGGCATACTCAAGCTTCTCGGGTTATACCCCTTTGTCCGTGTTGTACATGCAAAATACAAATGTGCAAATGGAAGAGAGGTTTCCGAAGAATGCAGCTATCTCTGCAATCAATGACCCCCAACTTGTCGTAAACACGATTGGTCCGTAGATGGACGCAGTGAAGGTTTATTTGTCTGTCCGATTTCAATTGACCCTTCACGTATTGTAAAAATTCAGTTAGTCCCTTTTGTGTAAAATTAAAGAAAATATTTATACATATGTATCGCACGAAACCATACATCTATAAAACAACAGATTATTTGCATAATTGTTAAACGGATTGGTCATTGCAAGCAGGAGGTCAGTTTTAAAGCCCGATGAAAGGTGTAGTAACAAACAATTTAAAGGTATTTTTATTCTATATATTCATGTCTGGATAATAGGCTTGTATTTGATATGTATAAGTAGTGCATAATGTCTCATTACTCATTTCAGAAATATATATGGTACCAAATCTCCCACTAAAACATATGCAAAGAGCTTTGAAAAAGGTACATACCATCTGCGTATCAACACAAAGGTACATCCTATCTGCGTATCAACACAAATGTACATCCCATCTGATTATCAACACAAAGGTACATCCTATCTGCGTATCAACACAAAGGTACACACCATCTGCGTATCAACACAAAGGTTCATCACATCTGCGTAACAACACAAATCTAAACTTATGTCTGGATACTAGACAAAAAACTGAATATAGAAATGACTTACTGCACAGCGCAGGGAGAGACTGATTACAGGAATATCCAAAGTACTTCCATCCATTGTTTGTACATTCCACTAAACCACACAGTATATTAGCCTTGAATTTTTCGTCATCTCTATCGGTGACGTCTGAATCCTGTACTAAAGTTGTCATTAAATATTTAATGTTCATAAACAAACAAATTTTATTGAAATGTTGATTAAACAAATTAGGCATGAGTAATGGATAGAATTAAAAAATTCGAATCATCATAAACAAGGATTTGTTTTTCTTTTCATTATTTATATTTTTTAAACACGTTTTTTTCTTCATTGTGGCTGTACGAGGTGTTATCAGTAATACGTATAATATAGATTTCTTTGACATTCATCCTTTCGCGAGAAAAAACATTGCGAAATTGCTGGACACGTTGTTTTTTTTCTCTTAGAAGCCCTTACCGTGTGGCTATACATATTATATTAGGATATTACGTGCATTATGGGTTATTATATTAAAAAATATATGTATAATTAGCACATAATAACACTTTATCATTTATATTCTGTAAGAATTTTAACTTTTGAACCGTTCATTTTATAAAGCTCAAGGTAGTAACACCTATTTAGTTGCCATAAGGTACTCACTTGTATTGTAAACAGTCATATAGTTGTCTCCGCCACACGAGTCCTTGGGATCTGAACACGTATTTGAACATAATACATCTGGCAGTGGCTTTTTATTCAGCACACTATCAGATAAACAGAAGCATTCGGTTCCCTAAAAATAAACATTTCATTGTCTGATTTTAAAAAGTTAAGTCATTTCAATTGCAACAAATACAATTTCACAAAACTTATTCATCGATAAAATCAAACTTATTTTTCGAAACCTTCACAAAATATGATCAAGCTCACACTCTTTGAAAAAAAGGTAAGCAAACTATGTATAATGTTGTTTTTTTTATATTAAACACAAAAATAAATGCTGTTATAGCAGTTAATAAGGAATTTACATGTAGCTGGTGGCTAATTTTAAACTCTAAACAGTACCATATATTTGTTTGCCAGTATCATTCAATGGGTTCGCTCATCAATAATACAATAATTCTATTCATGCTGTAATTTATTTATATTGAGTGATTTCATTGGATAAAAACACTTAAATTACATGTACGTCATATCAGATAATTTATTTATCGATTTTTCCTCTAAGCGGACTACTTTTAGTAACCAAGGTAAACAAGATGGTGTCCTCCTAGCGTATGGTGAGGGGACAATGTTTTGTCTGAGGCAATTATTTATAATTCAATCGGGACAATGTTTTGTCTGAGGCAATTATTTATAATTCAATCGTTTGAGATTTCAAACAAAATATAATACGAATAAAATTTAATGTTTCTATTTTTTTATCAATATCTGCAGAACCTAGATTCCTTTTGAACTATGTTTTGCATATTCTTACGCTTTCCCGCCGTGGTCCATTTTGAGGTCAAGCTGTTCTTGCTGCTTTAAAAATCGCAACCTGTATTTCAGAGACTTATAAGGATTAAACACTGTGTTTAAGGAAATTATAAATGTATAAACTCCGGCGACTCCCTCACAAACTTGCCATAAAGCCGGCGAATCCCTCACAAACTTGCTATAAAGTCCTTAGTTTGTGCGTGAGTCGCCGTAGGTTACACATTGATAATTTCCTAAAAGCCAGTGTTTAATCCTATCTATTTTAAGGCTTTTGAACACATAGGTTTACAAATCTGGCAGTTTTAAAATTCGACTAAATTGTGTCCTTGAAAACACTAGAATCGAATAAATTCTCTGGTCGTGTAAGAAGTGTTTATCGGTTTATTAGACATTGATTAGTGGATTTTCTGTTTCGACAATTTCATTGGTGTTCGGTGTTTTGTTATTACGTTCATGTAAGAGCTTGCATTATTTGTACATGTTCCGTAGGATCTCGGGGTGACATATGGGGAAAACGAGAAGATAGATCTTTATTTTGAAACATTGATAAATGGAGTGGCAAATTTCCAAAGTAATATTTGAAGAATTTTTTTTACTAAAGCACTTACCATTAATCCAAAGATTTGACCACAATACACAGAACACTGAACTGCATTGTCAGCATAATACTGTACAGTGGTCTGAGTAGTATTGACTGTAAAGCATCCTGAAAATAAGAATATAAGGTCAAACATACTGTTTACCAAAGTTTTTGGTGGTTCAACGTTAGTTTTCTGTGTTTGTTTACGATGGTAGTTGTTTGTATTTGTTATTGTTTACAGTTATTGTCAGGCGCATGTCTATAAGTATTGATTAAGATAGTTCATCATATTCTGTTTATCTTTCTCAATCTTTCAATTTCCAGTGGCCGAATGTTAAAATAATGCATGTATTATTTTGGTAGGCAAACCAAGAGAGAAGCTTACTTTTCTTACCATTTTCATCATACCTTGGTTCCTTTTCTAATCTATATTTCTTTGGTCGCGAATTATTCAATTTCTAGTATAAAGATTGATTGATTGATTGATTGGATGTTTGATTTACCTCCAGCGAGCAGTATTCCAGCTATATTCATGACGGGAACAAGTTAACAAACAATACGTCAATTGTGGGACAAAGGAAACACAATTCTGACTGCCACTGGAAAAGTACGGAGCATTTGGTAGGGTCGGAGAATTAAGCCTCTGTAGCGGCTTCAATGAGCCTACTCTTTTTCGAAATCTTCAAAAGGGATCTTTATCGTGCAAGGAGCGTGGCACTCTCCAAACACGTTACCTACTATGGTCCGCAGCCAGGCTTTCCTTATTATGACCTGACAACCCCCAGCGAGAGGTTCTCCATATCCGCCACCCGGGGACGCGCTGGGCTGCTCTGTGGGCCGAGCACTTGAAACCGTCCCAGTATGGCCCCAGACTAGTGAAAAGAAACTAATCATTGATTTTCTGTTTGTAATTTAAAATCTTCAACGTTTTCAACAGTATCGCGACTAATTAACAAGCATTTCAGTGGCGACTCTATTACGCAACTTATTCCATACGTTTTGTATCTCGTAGTGCTAATTTTATGCTGTACGTAATAGTGTCAATCTTAGCTCACCATGTACATGCAATCGCTCATAAAATGCACATGAATATAATCTCCGGAATGTCATGCAGACCGTATGCTCCTTTAATCCTCTCTGTTAATCTAATCATATATTTTGTAACATTAAATACCTATGATTTGTATCCATTCTGAAAAATGTTCATATTGTCCAGTCCAGAAGTTCTGGTGTTTTGGAAAAATTGTACAATTAATAAGGAAAGCATCAGAATCATTGATTAAATGTCCTCCTCTGTTTTGGCATTCGCTTTGGGCATGCTCCCATGTGACAGGTGTTGCATTGTACCTATACACAAATGTGCCAGAACCTGAAATATGACGTAATTCACATGCATGAGAGCGGTTATGATTGTTCGTTTTAGTATACCTATGGTTACCATTGTAATAGATATGGACGAGCTACTAAAGGGATACACATATTTAAATATTATTTAAGCGGTTTGTTAATACTGAAATACATGTAGGCTGTTTTATAAGACACGAATCCATAGAGTCTGCATTGATTTTTTATCTAAAAGAGAATGATTTGAACAGATTGCTTTTGCGTAAATATCGTAAATATTTCATTTAAAAAATCCTTAGAGATCTATGAAACGAAACTTGTTTTTTAAAGAAAATAGGATACTGTATTGGCATAAATATGAAACTTTAAACTTGTTGACAAACGTTACCTGTAACCGGGATGTTTTATCGTTATATGTTTAATTTTGGACATGTGCACTTGAATAACGTGACCGATCTTTGCACCACTTTTTTAAAAGACAAAAACTTGTCAAAGTTTTGATAAATAACATTTCATTAGTTTTACATAGAACTTCAGTCTTTATAGTTCTTTATGGTTATTGATAACACGACAAGAATTGTCAACGGTGACCATCTTGAAAATCATGCCGGCATAATGAAAATAGGAAATAGTGTTCAAGACAACCATATTTCAGTCCTGCAGAATTTAATTCATTTTGTGTAATAGTTTAACGAAATCAGCCACTTAAATAGAATAATGTTTTGTTTGCATTATCGCCATGTCTTAAGTTGGATCTGCACAAAAAGAGGGAACGTCTAGGAAAGAGATGTTTAGTGTATTAGGAGCACGGCACTCTTGAATTACGGCAACCAATGTGCTCCGCGTTAAGGCTTTCTACATTATAGCTTGACAATCCTCCATTATCCGTAAGCCGGGAAGGATGATACTGACATTTAATTATGGTTTCTATTTGTTTACTGCTTTAAGTCAACACCATGTGGTTCATTCGGGTGTTGCATTTTGTTTTTGTTTTTTTATATAAAAATTGCTGTAAAATTGTAACAAAAGAAAAATTTATCTGTGTTTTCTCTGTAGACAAAAAAATTACTTACATATATGAAAGTGGAACACAATCGCCATATATTGGCCGATTTTCATTGTGCAGCGACTTCAAACAACACGCCATTCAACACGGAAGTATTGTACACTTTATAATTATTCGTCATTTAAATACATTGAAGTTTAAAATGAGTGTGTCTCTCAGTAATTTGGGTATAATATTTCCCATCGGTTGAATAATTTTCAAACAAAAGAAATGTTTGTCTGTTTATAATGAATAAATATATTGGTAAGTAAGACTCCTTATTTATGTTACTTTAAGAGAGAGCATTCATGGTTGTGTATACCACAAGCAATGTATGACGCCAACTCTGGGTGTCGACGGTTGGATGTGATTGCGCAATTGGGGGAGATTAGATTTCTTTTGTTGACATAAGTAGTTTCACCAGTACTTTTAAAGAACCAACTTTTTAGGCTTGTAGTTAATTGTTATAGATTACTTTAGCTATACTATCTCGGCTTATGTGTGGTAGACCACTGGAACAAACTTTGAGGGATTGTTAGTGTGGAAAGGACTATTAACAATCGTAAACAGTAACTTCCAAGTTGAACGGGGTGCTAATCATATCTTGGAAGTCAATTACCTGTTTCAATTAGATATGGATTTATGTGAAAAATTTACCACTATAGCCTACCACCGGTATGGTTACTGATACTACCTTAAACAAACGGTAAATAAATTATGAATTTTGATTCGATTCGTTTCAAACTAAATTATATGAGTACGGAAGAGCTTCAAGTATTTCGACTTCACAAATTTACAATTTGCAAATAGTATGTTTACCTTTAAATTTTGATGGACCACACAAGGAAGACATTTAGAATCCACAATGTTTGATTTTTTGTCTCAAATTACCATGGGATAGTTAACTGCCTTAATATATGTACTTGATTTTATATTTGCCCATTCTTTTCAATATATGCACACATTTTTCTATATTAGCACATAGTTTTTTTATCAGTATACACATACGTTTTCTCTGTATGCACGTTTTTCTATAAATGCATATACTTTTTCTTTATATGTACATACTTGATCATGGTAATTTTTCTATATAAGGACATGAACACAGTTTTTCTATATACTTCACATAATTTTACTGTATAGTTTTATATCAAGGAATCTGGCGTTGGCGTAAACGCTCGATACTTTGCTTTATATCTTTGTAAGCCCTAGGTCCACATTTGGTCCAGTGGTAGCTTATGCGTACTTGCCAGTCAGTCACCGAACCCCGACCTCAATTTGATGGTCCAGTGACTAAGTTAAAAGTTTTTGGATTAGCTCAGTTTCTCTGTAACCATGCATGGAAGGATCACAATACTTGGTATTTAGGTTGCTAATGTCTGGAAGGTGCCACCTGACTTTGCCCTCAATTTCACGGTCAGGAGACTACGTTAAAAGTGTTTGGAATAGGTCAGTTTCTCTATAACCATGCATTTTATATTTTAATGATAACAATTTAATGCTGTTTTACTGTTTTGCTGTTCATGACATATTTTTTTCGTCGTTGATGCAGACTATACATTTTATCTGTGGCCACACTTGTTCTAAATAAGCAGATACTTTATTTATACACTTCTTTTGCATATGCAAATACATGTACTTTATCAATATATTTGTTCTGTATAGTTTTTCTATACACACATTCGTACAATAATTTACTGTTCATGGTTCACGGAATCATCGTAATATTAATTATGAAACAAAAATGACCGATTCGGTGATACTTACTGAGTTTTAAAGGCATTCCAATAAGCTCTTTATATGCTTCGCTCCATTGTCGAATTTGTACTCTTATAATGCCCAGATGCCTAAATGCATACTTTACGGAAAAACTTATATTACATAACATTACTGAGCAATGCTTTATTTAGCAGCTATTAAGAGACATCATTGATTCACTAAATTAAGCCTTTTACCTCAACCTTCTGAAAATTAACTAAAAAAACTACGAAATTCCAACAGCACGGACGAAAGATATGTACTTTTGACAATTTGTACGTTACGCTACATTATGCGATCGGTGGACCATACGCTGCTATCGACTATAAACTGAAGAATTGGTTTGTGATGCATAAAATGTTTTTTCTTCAACTAAATTTGAACCGAATGCAGGCGCGAACTTACCAGTGTTGACACGTCGTTAATCTGCAATAGATAAGTAACTTTTTTATACCTATCATCCAATGAGCCCCTCACACTGTATCTTCTTCATCTCAAACGACATGTTATCTCACATGGTAACATGTCAACTAAGCGACATCACAGAACATGTCAACTTGACCAGAAACTTAATATTTCACGTACACATGGCACTTCAGAAGGAGTTTTATTATTGCAGTGTGCATGTGACATCCTATAGAGAACTGTGATCAGTACTAGACCTGTTTATTTGTATTCTCTTTTAAACCAATTTTATTTGACACCGACACATATCATGTTTCCCGAAGATATCGGCTGACAGGACAGGGAGACATGTCATTCAGCACAAACACATCTGATCTAAAACGCAGACATGTTATCACAATTAAAGACAAGACATCAAATTCAGACATGTCATACCACATGGACACAGGTAATATCTTACAAAAAGGCAATTCACCTAATGCTAACACCTTACAGGGACACGTGTCGTCTTACACCTTCTAGTCATTTGCGCAAGTGCATACCTAAAGCATACTTCATACTTCATACTTCAGCGTATCAATTACATACCAATTTATACACTCAAAATCCTAGATATGAAATCATGTCAGTATTTTTGTTTGTGTAGGTATGATAGAGTGCGTTTGCCAGTATGCTAAAACACATATGTATTACACATTAACAATACATGTATTTACTTTTTCTTTACGGTAATTGGCAATATTTCATCTAGTTATTTAATACATTTAAACACACTCACAGTGAAATTCATGCGTTTCAACCAGGTAGGTGAATTTGATACATGTACTAAAATGATCAGTAACAACAAATGTCGCGCATCTGCAACACACAATTACCTCTCTGTATCAATTAGACTATATTGTAATAGATTATTGATACTTTATGATTTTCCTCACCACCAATAACAACAGATTTAGACAGAGAGTTATAACACATGTATGCCAAGTCTTTTGAGAATTGCGGTGTATGTGTAGTTATGAACTGACTAGGTTACAATCGGGACGAATCCTGAGTACATTGTTAGACATATATACAATAAGTCCTTCATCATATGTTGTTATTCCTTAGGTAATGTCATATTAGGATCAGTAAATGTAAACAAAGTGTCCCCCACTGTGTCAATACAGTACAACTAATCAAAGGCAATATAGTACAAACGTCCAGTCTTACCACCACAGATATACTCGGGTACATCACACACTAGTACTATACGCGTTAAATTTCATGATTTGTTCATTACTTTTATGGTATTATCAATACAGCCTTCAAACAACCGGTTATCTCATGATACTATAAAACCCCAACGTTTCATCAATAATTTGTACAAGTCCAACATCTACTATCATAACATTAATCTTTTTCATAAAACTATTCTCTCCTTTGTATCATGATGTAAAAGCTACAGTTTTGTTGTCTATTGCAGATATAGTCCAAGGTTCAACAGGTAATTGAATGGTATCTTGTTTTTGTCCTGATATATGATATAAGACTAATTGTTCATCATTCTACTCTGCCGTAAATAACACCTCATCATTTAACATCTTTATATTATATCACCCTTACATTGACTTGGAAATTATAACGCATGTAAATGTTGTACAATGTGATGCTTAGTAATATTTGTAATTTATGTGTTGGTTGCTACAGACCATACTTAACCTTGTTGAAAAAATATATTATCTCGTATGAAAATATGATTGCAGATAGTTTTTCCAATTTTTGAATTTAGTACACAGTGATTGTGCTGATCATTTGATTCAGTTATTACTGAATTACGGTGTATGATACCATTTTCATCAACAAACCAGCTTATGTACTACAGCATTGGAAGCAGGATGTTTGAAATGCCATAAAACATGGTTTAACTTACAATTTTTTTTGAAATGCATGTTTCAAGTCAGGACCCTTGCTGTATTTGCTATATTTATGGTTAATGGTTCTAAATTTTGGATTTGATTTGTGGATTCTCTTCTTGACAGTTTCCTTTGAGTTACATATTTTGTCGTTATCTTCATTAAAAAATACCGACAAGTTATGCATTTAAAGTAATCAGAAGATTTCGAGACTCAATAAAAAAATTAAATAGTTACTTCCACTATCTTTGAGGGTCGTTTATCTAATTAGTTATTCAAAATTTGTCCGCGCATCTTAATCAGTCACATGTAAAACCAATGACTACAATCTAATTGTGTTAAATGTACAGTTTCACTCTATCTGTTACAGCTTTTACGTTACTGGGCGAAAACTTAAAAAAATTTATAAAATGTGTCATTCCAAGGCAATAACTCCTATAATGAATCCTCAGATAAATTTTGCAAAAATGTAATGATTTCTAGACCCTGCCGTTCAGGTTAATTTAGTAATAAAGTTTTACTCAAGATGTTGTATATTTTAATATATAACACAAAAACTGATACTTTGTATGAAATCGTTATTTAATAGGCAATGACTCCTATAAAGATTCATCTGACCATTTTAGACGAGTAAGTGATTTGTAGGCCTTGCCTTTCTGATTGTTTTTGCCATTCACAGTTCAGACCGATATAGTGAACTGTAGGACTTGTATTGCTGATCATTTGTGAAATTTACAGTTCAATCTAGCTGTTATAGCTGTCAAATTACAAGGCAAAAACTGAAATTTTATTTTTTTTAAATGCCATAAATATATTCGTTTAAAAAGTTGTACAACAACATCTAGATATATAATTAAAGCGAAAACACTTTAAAAATTGTACAATTATTTTGCCTGACCACCAACAGGCGTCATCAGTGTTTTTACAACAAATTACAACAAGAAAACTTTTGATGCAGAGCATCAATTCGCTTCCAATTTAATCTGCATTCTGTAAGTGTTTGCCTGACTGTCTGGTAGTAATTTTACGTTACGCATGCATTTTGAAGCATGTTTATATCTATGTTACAGAAGTTTTTTTTTTTATATAATATATTATGTTGTAATGCGTCAAAGAAGCTTAAAGTTAATATTTTGTTCAAATCATACATGGGGGCCTCGGTGGCCGAGTGGTCAAGGTAGATCGTCTACTATTGATCACGTGGTCTGTCAACACTGAGATTGCGGGTTCGATTCTCACTGCAGGCAGGGTGTACTCGACTCCAATCTTAATTGACAAGGATTGCCAGTTTTCCTACCGCAGGTCGGGGGTTTTCTCCGGGTACTCCGGCTTCCTCCCCAATAAAAACTGGACGCCATGATTTAGCTGAAAAATTGCTGAAAGTGGCGTTAAACAGCATCATACAAACAAACAAACAAATCATACATGAGCATGTATTTTAGACTCAACAGTGTCATATACTGTACTTTTTTGCTTTTCTTAGAAGTTGTATGAAATAAAACGTTTTGAACCTGGATATGTTTTTTTTATCTTTTTGCAAAGGTTTCAATGCAAAATACAGATCATCTGGACAATATGGCAACTTTAAGAGACAAATAATCTTCTATAAATAAAATGCATGCAAACTTGTCTTTCGATTTTTTATTGTATGAAAAAATTGTACGTGTTGAGGACCACATAAGCATAAATAACTACAATAGGTTTTTAAATAACATAACAACAAATAAAAACCCAATACACTCTTTGTAAGAATTATCTAATAAACATTCGCTTAGAATCAACATTGTAATAAAGAAAGCGTTTGAACTTTTCGCCCATAATGACATATGTGAAGCTCAGTCTGAAGTTGGGGCTAGTTAGGATTACAAATTTCTAAATGTGCGCACATCTAATCTTTTGTTATACATGTATATTAAATCATTAAATATACTTAGAATTAAAACTTATGTTCACATTCTTAAATAAAATTATTGACATAATAACGTGCTGTATTGCACCTTACAAAAATCGACATACTCAGAATTGTATACACAAAATAGCTTTTTATTCTTGTCAGTTTTGATTGATTGATTTGTTGTTGTTTAACGTCCAGCAAACAATATTTCAGCTATATTCAGAACGTGAAAATTGTAGTTTTTATCTTATTAGTATGTCATGCCTCCCTTTATACTAAAACGTAATCTCATACGTACAATAATATGAGAATATATACAGATAAAAATGGTACTTAAAACAATAAAAGATATGAAGCATCACACTTAGTAGTGAAATTAAATTTTATTAAATAAATTAATTTCTTTTAAAGCTTTAAAATTGTGTCGCCTGCGACAGTTTTATATAAATTAAAATACGTATCTACACTATAGAAACGTTCCCGAATGTGGGCCAAGTCCACACAGTCCATCAAGACATGCTTAATTGTGTATGGACTGTTTCATGGCACTCATTCGGGTCGTGGTTCATTGTTTAAAATATAACTATGTGTCGTCCTGGTAAGACTAAGACGACATCTTGTTAAAACAACATGGTCTCTGCGACCTCTAAACCATTTAAAATTATTTGTGTGCAGTAGTGGCTGGATATCATGAAGTTTATTATGAACTTGGAGATGCCAACCACTCTGCCATAAACTAGAAATATATTTTTAAATTACTGGTTTTAAAATCAGTAAAAGGAATATCACAGTTCATAATATTATTCTTTAGGGCATTCTTTGCCTCCTGATCCACGACTGTGTTGCCATGGATTCCCACATGACGGGATCCAGAAAAACACAATCTCTTTTCTCAAAGCTATTAGAGATTTGTAAATTTTACAAATTTTTCTAAAATATAAAGGTGTTCAATTTTGAAATTTTGGATAGCAAGCAGATACGAGAAATAATAAATTTAGACTCGTCTGAAAAAGCAACTATTTAAATGGCAAGAAGAATAGCTTGCGCCTCAGCAGTAAATACGGATAAGGCAGACGGGAGACAGCGGCTGAGGCAACTTTATCATTGTCTTTTGACCCTTCTGTATAAATAATGCTATAGTCAGGGTTACACGATTTAATTTCTGCAAAATGTTGTATTATTAAAGGGTTTGTGTCTGACTTTTCATATTTTCGGAAATTAAAAATAAATACCGGTTTGGGGTTTAACCAAGAGGGATTCATTGGAAGTTCGATTGCAGCAGTTTCATGTAAATTTATACCTGAATTTTCTAAATGAGATTTAATTCGAAGGCCAAAAGGTTGAAATTTGTTTGGATGCTTTTCGAAAATGTTTTTGTAAAGATGTTTGAAAACACAGTCGTGGGCGGGGTTGCCAGGATATGCCTTTAATTTGGTTGCATATTGCAAAGCGAGCTTTATTCTTCTTTGATGCAAAGAAGGCTCGCCTGCTTCTACATATAAGATGTCTATAGGTGTGGTTCGAAAGGCTCCAAGACATAGTTGCAATATTTGATCGTGAACTGTATCAAGGATTTTGACATATGACTTGCGAGCAGAACCATAAATAAAACAATCATAATCCAATTTAGATCGAACCAGCGATCTATATAGATGAAGTTAAACGTCGCACTCAGCACCCCACTCGGTACTGGCTACGACTTTTAAAATATCTAATGCCTTAAGGCATTTATTTTTTAACATTTTGATACGGGGAAGAAAGGTGAGCTTTGAATCGAATATTAAGCCAAGAAAAGTAGTTTCTTTCACAATTTTTTATAGGATTGTTATACAATGTAAGTTCGGGATCTGGATGCAGTTTTCTTTTGTTACAAAAATGCATGCCAACAGTTTTGGCAGTGGAGAATTTAAAATCATTCTCCATTGCTTATTTTTCTATTCTATTTAAACATAACTGTAGTTGACGTTCAATATTATTCATGTTTTTTCCTCGATAACAAATGAGAAAATTGTCAACATATAGAGAACCATCAATATTATCTTTCAAGACTTGAGCAAGACTATTAATTTTAATACTGAATAAAGTAAGATAAAGGATGCTACCTTGAGGAACACCTATTTCTTGTTCAAACGGGTCAGATAGAGTTGAATTCACACGAACTTTAAATTCTCTATCAGACAAAAACTTTGAAATGAATGTAGCAAGTCTACCTTTTAACCCCATATGAAAAAGATCTTTTAAAATGCCATATTTCCATGTTATGTTGTAAGCTTTTTCTAGATCGAAAAAATTCGACACAACATTTTTGGCAAATGCGTTTCTTATGTATGTTTCGAAACGCATCAGATGATTTAGGGTACTTCGCCCTTGTCTAAATCCACATTGAATATTAGAAAGAAGGCTGTCTGATTCTAAAAAACCAGACAAAGCGATCATTGATCATTCTTTCCATGGTTTTACAAAGACAGCTTGTGAGAGCTATAGGCCGATAGTTGGACGCTTCAAAGTGGTCTTTTACTGGTTTTTGAATAGGCACAACAGTGGCCCTTTTCCAAATAGATGGTAAGCCACCCGTTTCCCAAATGTTGTTAAAAATATTTAGAAGACATTGGAGAGAAGATTGCGGCAGATGTTTGAGAAGTTGATAATGGATGTCACCTGGACCACATGCTGTATCGTAAGATTTGTTCAATGAAGTTTTAGCTCTTCCAAAGAAAAAGGTTTATTATAATCTTCTAACTTTTTTGACTGGAAATTAAGTTTTGATTTTTCTTTTTGAATTTTGATCCGCTGAAAATTGGGATGATAATTTTCAGCAGAGGAGTGTGTTGCAAATGTTTCGGCCAATTTATTTGATATGTCTGACTCTGATGTTAACAAGTCTTGTCCATCCTTTAAATGATGGACATTTGCTTTCCTGTTTTTACCTTTAATTTTACGAATCATGTTCCACATTTTATTCATAGGGGTATGGTTATTTAATTTAGAAACAAAGTTACACCAAGTGGTGCGTCGTCTTTATTTCGTTACCGCGCGAGATTTCGCTCGAAAAATTCGGAATTAGTTAAGATTATTTTGAGTTGGGTGTTTATTAATGCGTCGTTCGGCCTTTTCCCGGTCTTTTATAGCGTCCTCACAGCTGTCATCGAACCATGGTTTATTATGATGTTTTGGATATGTCGAGGTCCTAGGAATTGTTTCATCAGCAATTGAAATAAGTGTTTCATTGAATTTTAAAATTGGATCAAAAATAGTTTCAAAAGTATCCGAGTTAAGTCGCTCTATACAGAGTTGTTCAAATAGAGGCCAATTGGCTTTGTGAAATTTATACCGAGCGGCTCGTTCTGTGACGGAGGAGTGCAAAGATTCTAATATAATGGGAAAGTGATCACTGCCACAGAGATCGTCATGGACTTTCCATGAGAAACCGGGCAACAGAGAAGGATCTGCTATTGTAAGATCAGTAGCCGAATATGATCCGTTCCCAGGATGTAAATATGTATTAGTTCCATCATTAAAAATGCACTGATCTTTCTGATTTATCAAGCCTTCAATAAGTTTACCTTTGTCGTTTATTGTGTTACTGCCCCATAAAGGGTTGTGTCCGTTGAAGTCCCCAAGTAATATAAAAGGGGCCGGAAGCTGATCAGTAAGATGTTTCAACTGATTTAAATTTAATGAAGAATTCGGAGGGATATACACAGAGCATAAAGTAATTGTTTTGTCTAAAGATATTCTAACAGCAACTGCCTGAAGATCAGTGTTGAAATCTACAGGGCTATGTAAAACTTTATCTTTTACACGAATGGTAGAGCCGCCAGCAGCTCTATCATTCTCGTCTACATATGTGCTGTATATAGAGTATTTTTTTAAAGATATGTTATCACTTCATTTTAGGTGGGATTCTTGGAGGCAAAATGCAACAGGAGAAAGGCTTGAACTTATAAAGTAATTTCAAGAAAAGTAATCTTAAGACCTCGACAATTCCATTGTATTATTGTACCCATTATGGTCTGCAAATAGGGGAATGTTTGACAGTTTTTTGGGGGCTATTCCGCCGGTTTCTGCTGGGGGATCTACTTTAAGATCTTGGGGTAGTGTATCCATCGGATCGCCCCAGATAGTAGTGTCTAGATTATCTAGACTTCCAAACCTGTTGTGGATCTTAATGGGATCCCGAAGCAGTTTTGAAGTTCTATCTCCTTTTTTATTGGCGTTTGCATTTGAATTGGAGTTCACATTTGAATTTTTTGGGGTGCTTGAAGAAGAAGTTGATGGTTTATTTTGATTTGATGTCGAAGAAGTACAAGTTTGAGATGAAGAAGATTTCCTGGATGAAATGATGTTGTCAGTTGTTTCAACTGGAAGTCGTTCTTGTTCTTTTTTAACAATAGGCCATGTGATCATAAACGCGTTGTGGAAGAAGATGATGGATTGCTCGCTGAACTGTACAGTCGACGAGCCTCAGGGTAGGTGATGTTTTTTCGGTTTTTAATTTTTGGATTGCCTTTTCTTTTCTGAAGTGTTGACAGTCTTTTGTGGGCTTCACCACAGTTAGCACATTTTGGAGTTTTAGTGCAGGTAAAACCCTCATGCCCTAGATCTGCACAACTAAAACATACGAGTGTTCCTTTACACTGGCTTTTTCCATGTCCGAATTTCTGACATTAAAGCAGCGCACAGGGTTGGGAATATATGCGCTGACTAATATTGGAGACCTATTTTGATTGATTGGGGGACAGTTGGAGAGTAAAAATTTGGAAGGAAGGTGTTCTGTTCAACCTGAACACCCTGTCTGTTGGCAATAAATCTTTTAACTTTTGTAATACCCTGAAGTTGTAATTCTGTACAGATCTCGTCGTCAGTAAGCTCGGCGAGATCATCGTCGCGATAATGAAGCGGTAAGTCATTTTTCTTTTTTTTTGGACATGTTATATTAAATGTTTTAGAAGCCATTAGGAAAAGAATGCGGTTCACCACCCTTGTCACCCATCCGCCACGGAGTGCCAACAGGGGGCGATGCTTGGTCTCTGCGGATAACCAGCAGAAAGCATCAGGTGTTCCACGGGTGGTATCTCAAACAGACGAATTTCTCAAGGAACGCATGCCTCGTGCCCGAGGTTACCTGGCGATACAACCGTTCGAAACTCGGTCTACTTGATTGACCCATGAGCCACCGCCTTCTTAACAGTCTGTTACTGAACAATTTTGGAAGTAAGATTTACCAGACATAATCAAGTAATAAGAAAAATGAATACAAACTTGTTAAGGGCTCGTCGTGACCAGCCGATCGTCCGAACCGGGTTCATCCGGTCATAGGTCTAGTTGAAAATCGAAACCCGCTGACCCGCACTAATGGATGCAGCAGAGAGTGATCTCTCAACCAGCAGGATCCCTTCCTCCACCATCACGGATTGCAAATCACGGCAAACATGTCGCCTCTATAAAGCTGAGGAAGCTTTGCCCTTCAGGCACCGCCTTCTTTGCAAATCATGTAAGGAAGCTGTCTATCAAATGGTACATACATTTCAAAGATCCGTTTGAAGGAAAATAATGTAAAAGAGTAGCTTAAATGATAAGGATTCACAAATGGCAAGACGTGACATGCCGATTCATCTAAGTTAGGGCTAACTCCGTTTCCCGTCTAGAAAAAGTAAAGGTTCAGTAGGTTATCGGGATCGTTTACCCGGCATACTGAAATCCGGTCCTGTAATCGACACGGGTCGCAACACATGGCAAGTTTTGTCTCTGTTAGCAGACTCTTACTGCAGGCTGAGGAAGCCGTGGGCCTATTCCCCTGTGCCCTGGGTCCCACACGGGGTTCTAGTCAGTTTTTAAACCGAAATTGTATACACAAAATAGCTTTGTATTCTGGTTTTCAATTTTTCAAAACTACGCTTATCGCTTATCGATAGCGCGATTACCGTACGACGAAGTACCGAATAAAAATTATCTCCCAGTATTATTAACTTCCGCAAATAGAATACCAAATATATATATATATATTTTTACACAAAAATTTATGTTACATTTTTGCATTTAAACGTGATATTTGATCTTGATTTTTCACTTGACATTCTATTCGCAAAATTCTGTTCTTTTATTGTAACTAAGTATACTTCGAAATATTTTCTCCTTTACCCATCCTTAGCACCGAAAGTGAAAACAAATATATCGGCGCGATAATAAGAGATAAACAGCTGTTGTTATCATTATACCTATATATTACCTGTAATGATACGATCCGTATTTATTAACGAAGAAGTTTTGTTAGTGCTATTACACGCATACGGTGTATCAGTAAGTAGCACTATTAGGTTAAAATCAATATATATATATACAAAACAGGCGAATTTAAAATAAATCAAAAGACCAGTAAATCAACATGAATATTTGTAGACCATGGATGTATCTGGTCTACAGTCCTATAATTTTTCGTTTTTACCCTCGAAATGATGTTTCCAATGTTTTGAAACAAAAACATTTTTCTCTTTTCTTTGTTTGTCTGTCGACCTTGGGTTTTGGTTTGGTATATTAGAGTCATTTATTGCAGTGCCGTGTATATGGTGGCTATTAAGTTGTAACTTTTTTGCATCTTGTGTCGCTTCTGTGCAAATTCATTCGTTTGCTGAACTTTTGCACAGACTCGCCAACAAACTGGAGATTACATATATCACGCTATAACAGATATATGATCTTCTCACTATTGCAATTGAAATTGACATGGATGTCAAATTGTTTGCCATTTGATGTGCTGGTGAATAAAGGTAATAACACAATACTGAACACCGATGGAACTGTCAAAAAATACAATCAACAAATCAAAGTCCGATCATCAATATATCTTAATGTAAAATTAAAGAACCTAGCTTTTGCTATCTTCTTGTCGTTAATAAGGCTTCGAAGAAATTCTATTTCATAAGAATACAGGAACAAATCGACAAGGAGTGGGGCACAGTTTGTACCCATTGGAATTCCGAATTAATGTCGAAAAAAGCCATCCTTCAAAAGTTACAAATATGTTGTCGAACAGAAAATCTAGCATACTACAAACTTGTTTTTACTGTAGGTTAATTATTATTTTAGTTCTTAAGAAGAAAAAAAAATTGTCGTTACATAAAATTACATATTTGTAGGCATATGTGGAAGCGAAGGCGTTATGTATGATTTCCTTAAGACGAGATTTTAGTTTTTCGTGTCGCAAGGTAGTATGAGGAGTTAAAAAATCAAAGGTTTTATCAGATGAAATTTCAGATATCCATCTTGATTTTTAATTTTCCAAAAATTCTTTGAAATTTTAAAGAATTCACATATGATTAATATTATTTCGCGAATAAACTGTTTCACAGTATTTTTTATATCTTTCTTTCACTGCAGACAGCATCTTAGTCAACCGTAATGATAACTCTTTGGTACAGCATGTATCTTTCCTTGTAAGGAATTTTATGTAATTTAGTAATCCAATACAAGTACGGTAAGTCTTTTTATTGACCTTATTGTCCTTATCCAGATAGATAGTGCATCTTATTCTGGGTCTTGTTCCGTTTTTCTCTTAATCCATTCTATGGCGTAGTTTTGAAATTTAAATTCCACTCTACTGGTTGAGGTTCTTTCAATTTTGGACCACGAGAAATAATATTTCTGAGATTCGCGTGAAAAATGATGTTCAGGTCACCAGTAACGACATGACCAGAGGGATTGTATACGAAAGGAGAATGAGAACAAGTACATTAAGTAGTTTCTTGAGGTATTTGTCAATGTATAGGTCCTGCAATGCTTGTTTGTAGTTGAAGATTTTACGGGTTATGGTGTTGGTACATTTGATAAACTCATTGGGTGTATTGTCTGTGATCACATATCATACAACGACCGACACCACGGATGCAACATTGGCCCCAGTGGCGGCTACGTGACGACATTTCTGCTCTGACTAACTGATCTTTCAAACTTTTGGGTTTCTAAAGGCCATTACAGGAGGTTCTGGAAATATGTTTTGAAAGTTGATGTTTTTGTTGTTCGCGGATAGTACGTGCGATGTCCTTAAAACAGGGTGATATGTGAGAACAAAAGACTCTATCGTTAGTTTTCTTTTCTCTGTACTGCAGAGGATGATCCCTACTGACGTTTTTTAGCTTTTAAAAACGTATTGTATCCCCTCTGCTTTAGATGGAAGCTCTACAAGACGCTGCATAGTTTTAGCTTCCTTAGAACAGATGCGTTTAACTCGCAGTGCTTTGCTGAAAGGAATACTTTTGCTGCAGTGTTGGATGGCAGCTCGTTGGTGTCAGGTACTGATGTTTATCGGTGAGTTTACAGTACAAGTAGTTTTCTGTGCTAGTGGTATCTAAGATTCAGATTTTGTTTGGACATTTCATGCCTGAATTTGATAGATGGATGTATACTGTTAGAATGATCAAAGAACTATTTGAGGTTTTCCTCGCTTCAATCTATTTTATGTCAACATCATCAATGAACCTAAACCATGAAAGTGGATGCTGAAGAGAAGAGTTACGAAATTGTTTCTCGAATTTTCCCACAGATATTAGCACAAGATTATGCTATTGTAGTTCCAATTGCTGTTCCGTAAATTTGTAAATAGTGTTTGCCATTAAACGTAAAGTTGTTATGTTCAAAACAAGTTCGAGTAGTTGACTTAGACACTCAGTGGGAGTATCTTTGATGTCCCGACTTCATTGCATGCTGATATGCCGTCGTTGTGTATTATATTAGTTACAATGATGTAACATACATGGAGACGAGGATTTAATCCGGTGGAAGGGGGTTTATGGGTTCTGTTTTACGCAGGTAGTCGTTTTATGTAAAATGGTAAAGTTTAAACGTGGGGTCTTTAGTGCGAGTCTATAAACTCTGATTTCTGAAACATAAAAACTACAGGGTTTATATTAAATATTTATATATACGTCTACAAGTTAAGTCCAACACTGTTAGAAATCGATTTTAATACTGTCAAATTTTGTGCTTACACTCAGCGGGATTCGAACTCACACCGTTGTAACACTGTGGCACCCATTTGCCTGCATTATTATTTTTCTATTTTTCATCCTATATAATGTATAGATAAATGCTGAATTCGATTTCTGTTAGTTGTCACGCCAACGGACAAATCAATGATTTGTGCAAAAATATATTCTGTAACGGTCAACAAAGTCGTGATGGCAACTGTGAAAATTGATGACAACAGTCTTGTCATCGTGAACCTGTGCTGCAAGTGATTTTTCTGTTAGCAGCCACCATGTATCAAGACAATCTGGACAGGAAATACCGCCTCTTAAGTACCTGATCAATAGGTACTTGTATACAGATACAGGTGATGCAAATGTTGACAGAAAATAATGGAAAATGCACAATAGAAAAATTTAAAACATAGCCCTTACGAACTAGGATTTGTCAGTAAACCAGATAATTGTGTCCAGGTTTGCCATTAGTTTAACTGAAGAAAATTTAAATCAATTTCTATCAAAAGTTTTTTTTATCTTATTGTGGGTATAGTAGTATGAGTACAGAATCCAAGTTATCAAATAGGATTCATAAGACAATAAGTCAAGAACAGACCAAACCATGTTTAAATACGCAGACACACAACACAAAAACCGAAAACCTAGTGACACGAAACCCACTACCGGGTTGAGTGCAGGCTCTAAAAGGGTCAAAAGTCAAACATGGTAACTCTATTGCAAAAGAGAGCGACCTAAGCTTCAAAGGTCACTAAATAAAAATACTAACAAGTTTAAGGACTATGTCATTACTTTTAAAATTTAAATTTTTATTAGTTATGCCTTTTGTCTCTGACCATGTATTCCAGCATTCTATAATAGTTAAAGTCAATATCATAAATATCATTATAGTAGTAGGCCTGTTTTGGGAATGACTATCCCTCCTTTCAATTTACCTACTTCCAAACTGACCTATCCTATCTTCTGTTTACTATTTTTTTGTGTTGTAGCAGATGACAACGGCTCTCTGTAAATGACCTTTGACTGAGGGAGAGGAAATTCTTATTTTGATATTTGGCTGCGCTGAGATGAATGGACAGTGGATTTATTATTCAATGGAATTTAGATATTAGAGCTGCGTTTAAAAAGCAGTTTCATACAAAATTGATAAATAAATTTATTTATATAGTTTGTTAAATGTATTGGATATTTTTCAGCTGATTGTGCAAAGCCCTTTTCTGGACTATTTTATGGGTGTTTGTGAATTTCCTTCGGGGTTTCTAAATTTGCGAAACATTTTATCCGACATGACACCCCAAACATTTAATTTGATATTAGTGAAATGATTTCGCTCGTTTTGAGGGGTCTCTC
The DNA here is from genome assembly GCA_944474755.1 of Limnoperna fortunei. Lineage (NCBI taxonomy): Eukaryota > Metazoa > Mollusca > Bivalvia > Mytilida > Modiolidae > Limnoperna > Limnoperna fortunei. Next base: position 54,618,872 of record OX104114.1, on the reverse strand, counting down.
ATTACTCAACGAAACCGATTCAGAGCAAAAAATGTTAATAGTTTCCCCAATACGAAAATAATTAAGAGGCCGTTGTCAGATACAACTGATTTCCTTTTTGTGTATACTATTTAATTCTAGGTTTTTGGACATTAAGCGCATCCTTTAAGCAAATGATTTCGATCATATGAAAAGTATCTTTGATACTAGAAATGAAGATGAATGAAGCATCTAATGGAAGTGTGGAACCAGAAAAAAGACACCAGAAAGGAGTGCAGTTGTTTCTATGAAAAAAAAAAACGTTTTCTAACGGATATTTCATGCCCTAAGTTGCCACAACAGGAACGGGTTGGAGAACTGTTCACCAAGTGTTGGGACCAAATACTGGGAAGCAAGACGTTATTAAGTGTGTCATGTCACAATTTTGTATTGTTATGAGAGTTAGGTGTATATTTACTTACTTTGCCAATACCTGCATTTGCCAAAACCTTTCTCAGAGCCCTTATTGACTGTGTAGGAGCATTATCAAAGGAAAAGTCTAGGAATTCATATCTTCTGACAAATATGTGTGCATCTACTCGTTATTAAAAAGATACTCCTTCCATAAATATTATTGGGTTTTCATAGTCAATTCAATACTACAAGGGGTATAATTGTATGTGAAACCTGTTTCATTGGCCTGTGCAACCGTTAGGAAATATACAGGTTAAATTATGTGCATACCATTCCGAATCACAAGGATACATGGAAAGATTGCAAAAGACATTGAAGAATATGATACCTATATTTTGTATATACACTTTACGGAGTTACTAACTACATATACCTAATTATCAATGTGCGAACAAAATTGAAAATGGAAGAGACTATGATGCAAAAATCCGTTTGTTTGCCGCAAGAGAAGCTGTTCAAAATATATAGATTTCAGTCCGTTCGATTTTATGTTTGCTTATACTGTTAGAAGACTTTTGATTGATTGTATGTTGGCTTGTATCCGGCGAGCAGTATTTTAGCTATATTCAGGACGAGAACGAGTGAAAAACAATAAAGCAACGGAAAAAGAGGTGTGATTGGAAATAAGCGACACATTTTTGTACTGCCACTGTTAAAGTATGGAGTATTGGTTAGAGCGGTAAATTAAGTCTTTTGTTGCTGCTTCAATGATCCTTTAAAATGGCTATTAAAACAAGTTAATAAAAAATTTCGTTATGAACTCGACCACTTAAACCTTCTCGACTAAGAGTCTAATTAAAAACCCTATATTTTGGATTGCAAATTGTTCAATCCAAATTCGAAAACTATAGTCTAAGATGAAAACATGGTACAACAAAGATGATAATGTTCTTTATTATGCCAGTTCCTGGCCATCAATTAAAGGCTAGAATAAGCCATGTTAATGATTTCAACTCTGTAGTACAAACTCCAGATGGGCGAAAACTAATAGAACTTGTCATGTTTATGTGCTTAAAACATATTAAACGCATCAGAGCAGTTTTGGCTGTTTGTCCCATCCAATGATCCAATAATAATTACAAGCTTAACATTCAGGAATTATTTTCACAATTTCAAGACTTCGAAATGCATATTAAAATGTATGAATCTAACAATGCTCAATTTAGGTTTAAACTCCAAGATTCCGGTAAACTTCAAACGAAAAGTTTGGTGTTATTTAAAAAACATGTGTTTCCGGATGTGCATATTATAACAAAATCTGCTTGTTAGAATGTAGATGAAGGGGTTGCTATCTAATCAAATAGGAATAGTATAAACTCAATCCTTTAAAATGAGGAAATAATATTAGAGATCAAATACATGTTAGAGAATGACATTATTGAGCCAAAATCTAGTAAATACACCTCTCCTTGTCTGAGCCTAAACCAGATTGAAGATTGTTGCACTTAATTTTATAAACGCAGTTCTGTGGCAAAAGAAGAAGATTACTTTTCAAAAAAGTGGATTTTAATTCTGCATTTTTAGATAAGGCATGCCAAATTTGTAAGCATATTTGATTTGTTAAAGGACAATTGGCAGGTACCCGTGATAAAAAGAGCTCACGAAATATCGTAATATCAGTATTAAAGTTATTCCTTTGGTCCTGAACAATGCTCCAGCTACTTTTCAAAAGATGATTAACGCTGTAATTAAAAGATCTACACTGATAATTTTTTTGTGTAATAATAGCTTTGATGGGCATTTGTTTCAGATATGTTGTCTTCAGTATATATAGTAAACACGATGTTTGACCTGGTAAATTTTTATTTAATAACTCGAAAGATATATAACATTTCAAAACCGAATAGATGTGTTTTGAATAAGGATCCAGTATTGTTTTGATTGAACGTACTCCTGCTTGAATTTAGTAATTAACATAATTTAAATAATCCAATCGAGAAAAATATTTGTCTCGTATAAACGCAAATTTACTGTGATTTGCGAACAGATTTAAAGACTTGTTAAGGAACATAACTCTCATAAAGTGTAAAGGTAAAGCGGTTATGAACCAAAACATTAAAACATTAGTCGTGATAACATGTTTTCCCAATTCGTCATGCTTGAGATTTTACCTTGAAAATATTTGTCAGGGTCAAATTCCTGCCAAACCTGAAGTGCCATTTTTTTTTGTTAACAAAGAAGCCTTCATGTAATTGGGTTGCATTAATCTTATCAAGAGTCACTTTGGGTTACCATATATTTTTGAGTATAAGACATTATGGTGTCAAAGAAGTCCTTTCTGGTTAACAAAAGTCTATTCCGTTTATAAGAAGTCCATGTAAACCATGAATTATCTAGGTAAGGACATTATTTGTCAAACAAATGCACTTCTGGTTTTGAAAATAAATTCCTGTTTTAGATATTCCCAAGCTATATATATATACAAAGCTATTGTTCAACTTATAATTTTCTCTCTTTTTCGAAACAAGTAATCCATTAATGTTAAGTCACTTCCGGCTGAAAAATGATCTAAGAAATTAAATAATTTCTTATTTAGAAAATATTCGCAGTCAGAGTAAGTCAATCGCGGTTGGCCAACTTCCCTAAAAAAGTGAATTTTAGCATAACACGTAGTAATTTAACACGATATTAGATATATGGTGGTACAACCAAGTTGGTAAATGTGATCAATTTACTATAAAACTTGTTGACTTATAACAATAATACAAAGTATTCATGTATAATAAATTGATTGCATTCTTTTTAACAATAAATATGTCTGCACTGATGACAAACAACAGGTTTGTCAGACGTGTACTGTAATTAAATGATAACTTCGTTGTGTACATTATAATACATGTATATTGTAAAGCTGATTATTTATACTTTTTTAAAAATGTAAACAGTTTTATCACGTCCAAAATAAACTGATTTAGATTTTGAATCATAGTATATTGGTGCATAATCAAATATTTGAATATGTGCAATAATAACTTGACTCAATTTACCATCAGGACTAATCCTGTGTACATTTTTGGATTCTCTACATATAACTAGTGCATGTCCTTCTTCATCTGTTGTAATTCCCCATGGTACCTTCATATCAGGATTAGTAGTTGTAAATAAAGTGTTTCCCTCCGTATCAATACAGTACACCTTATCCCAGTTTGTATAGTATATACGACCTGTGGTTCCATCACAGATATAGTAAGGTGTTTGATCCACAGCTAAAGTATGTGTTACCTCCCCTAACAAATTCATAACTCTTATTGTTTTATCATAACAACCTACAAACAGTTGGTTATCTCTGTACATGATACCATAACATCCCACATTTAAATTAATTTTCTGAATAACTTGTCTCTGTCTCACATTTACTATAACTAAATAAGTAGGTGATACATTAGTATATAAAACAAGTGGTAAGTTAGAAACAGTAGGTAATGTTGCTGCTACTGTGTTGTTGTCTATTACAGCTATACACCATGGTCCACCAGGCAATGGAATGACATGTTCTTTTTGTTGTCTTGTTATATTATATGCTACCAATTTTAGTCCCATAAAATCAGCTATAACTAACACATCATCATGTAACATCTTTATATCGCGTATCTCCCATATGATTAAATTATTGTCATTTTCATTAACAGAAAATTCATAATTTGGATTGACACGGAATTTATAATCAAGCGAATACGCGTCGTTTTGATATTGTACAATGTGATGTGAAGTATATTCTGATTCCGTGTGCTGATGATTGTTACAGTTCTTACACATAGATTTCCGACAGTCATGACACCAACATACAGATTGTTCCTTGTCACATACCTGACACCTGTTAATGATTAATTTTTTTAAAGTAAATAATTTTATAATGACTCAAATTATCTAACTACAAATAACTAAACGAAATAAAAACAGTAACAATATGTTTCTGTATGGTATTTTGAAAGAACAAATAATTGCTTTATATGAATATAAACAGATAATAAAACAATGCACTTTACAATAGGCATACTGAATGTACGTGGTAATGTGGTAATGTAACACGTGTAGACAATAACTAGACAAGAAAGCTACTATGCATTGTATCACATGGACATTTTTCCCAGTTCCTTATATGGGGTCAAACTTAATTCTAAAAACGTTATCGTGTACACCTGGATGGCATTTAGTGCGAACCGGAAATGATAATAGTTATATAACCCTGTTAATGTACAATAACGTTACAGTAATTTACACAAAACCTGCCTGTATGACACCCTAACATATAACTATTACAAAACCTGTCCATGTAGACAAATGTTTTCAGAACATTAATTGAAGTTAGTATGTCAAATAACAGTGTGTGTACACGTGTTTATGACATTTGATTATCAATTCGGACAACAAGTATGGTATAACATCTTACTGTAAGGTGTACAATTGGACGCTCAGAATGGTCCTTATTGTTTACCTTTTTTAATACAGGCAACAAAGAAGGCACTTAAACCGTGTAAAACTACACCCTTTTGATAAGGACCATTTTCAATTTTATAAATTTTGGAATAATAACATAAATGTTATAGAAGAAAATCAAATAAATATGCGTTTTAATTTTATCCACTTCAGTGGTCAAGAAAAAGAGGTATTTTTAAAAATTTACCATTGGTTTTCTGAATTATAACCGTCCATTTTTAATTTCCGTTTGTAACAAAACAACGGGCCAAACAATGAACCATATAACATCAAGGAGCTGTGGATTTAAAAAAAAATTTTTTTATAGAAAAGGCCTAAAAATCAAGTCCTGTGACGGTGGGTATTTAGTTTTATTTTACCACAACAGGGAGTTACGATGGTCTGAACGGACCTATATATGACATGATGCACGATCTTGTTATTTATATTAAAAAAAAACTTAATAAAGGACTAATTTATGAATATTGCTGATAAATGTTACTTCCAACTTGTTTTACCTCTTCCAAAGTAATAAATTTTACAATATGTTTATGTTAAATTACACCCTATAGAAGTGGTTTTAATTTTCTATTACGATAAAACAAATACATAAACTTTGTAAAATAAACATTTAAAATAACATTGTGGCAAAATTTGGTTTCAATGGGCATAAATGTTTAAAAGAAGATTATAAGGCTCAAATTTATCATGCCGAAAATACAAAAGAAGACATTATATTACACTTTTCGACGACCAAGAGAAGACAGAAAAAACTGCAAAGAAAGCTAAAACAGCTGTATCTACAGTGTCATATGGAATAAACACTACCGCCTCGCACATATTAGACAAAGGGTCGCGGAAATCCTTTATAACAGAAGATTTAGCCCAGAAATTGACCCTCAGAACTAATGTGTGTAACTGAGGACAAATCAACCAAGTTTTATGACACGTAATAGTCAAGATGGTAATTACATCACGAAATTACCCGGAAAGACGACATTGAAGAGCTACCTAGCAATTATCAAATTACGAAAGCCACACTTAAAAGAATCATTAACAACTACCACAGGATCCCGATCCTTGACGAGTATATGGTGAAATTATGTCTTACCAGGAGAAACGAATATTCATAGAGAGGTTAGATGGGAACGAATCAACATACAACAAAATTAACTTTTCCCACATCATAGCGTCAAGGATTTATAAACAGCGCATATTAGAATTGTTTTTATTGTAGCTGCCTTAATTATTGCTTTCACTAGCAATAAATGACTTGTATAAAATCTTGACAAGATTTAGACTGAACACATACGTCGTTACTAAGGATTTAGAAAAGGAATTTCTACAAATTGAACTACACAAGGATGACACGGATGTAACTAGATTTTTATTGTTCAAGGATTCATGCGACTTATCCAGTCAATTAGTTACATACTGTTTCAGAGTTGTCTTCTTCGCCTATTATACTGCATGCAGCTATTGTGAAACATGTGAGTCAAACCAGTTACGCTTCACAGACGCACTACAGAACGGAAAACATTCTTATCAGTTTTGATTACAAGACCGAGCTGCTAATTTTCTACCAAGAATTACGCCAACTGTTCATACCCGGAGGTTTTAATGTTTGTTTGCTGTCGTTCCTAATTAGTACACTTTCATAGCTTGATTCAAATGAGAATGACACGACGAAAACCATCTTAGAACTACGATGAAACACGGGAAAAGACACAATATATTACATGATAACTTTAAACCAGACCCAGACAAGTGAATATGCCTGACGAAACGAGTCGTTTTACTTCAATCATCCTACATGGATTGTTCAGCCCAGTTACAAACTTCTAATGTAAACTTTATGGAAACAAAAGTTTGAATGGACCAGTTGTCAACATGTAATAACTTCACTAAAACACTATGAACTTGTTACATAGTTGCAATTTTTACATAGACAGCAATGTAATAAGGTTATTTTGGAAGCTGCAGCCTCATTGTACAGGTTTAGACATTTCAACATGGCATTTATTAGTACAAGGCATACAATTCCAGTTTTCAAGGTTGTTGCAAAATATGGTAAGATGATGGTTGAAGGTTTTTGCAAAATAACCCCGTACAAAAATGACTTAAATTACATGCTTTGTACCTTTGGAGAAACATGGACTGGAGGGAAATGTCTATAGTCTGTTCACGCAGCAGTCAACATCATCATATTCATAAACATATCTCAAAAAGAACACTTGTCCTTTACAATATGCCTCTTCAGCTTATATGTTAGACTCTACATATAGTTCTTAGCCATTTCATTCAAAATCAAACATTGCCTATGAAGTTATATTAAATGTTACATTTTTAAGTACTTGGCATGGTGGACAGTTGACCCGAAACTGTATAACACATAACGACAATTTTGTTTGTTCCGTACAACTGCAGACATGCAAGGGGTATACACACCGTCCAATTGCAAAACTCTTTCCGTTGTAAGTAAAACTGCGATTCAGGAAGGAAGACTCACTCGTATATCCAAAGATGAAGTGATGATAAACAAAATCATCATTAACTTTAACTGTGAATTTAAAGTGACAAAAGTGTCAATTTTATAAATTTCTATGGACTATATTCTTTATTTAGTTAATGCGATTTTAAATCTTAATTTTAAATAATTTTCTGACGCGATTTATATGTTTAGTTTAATTTAAAGTTGTTTCGACGGCCGGAGTTTCATGTGGTTTTTAATAACTTTGTAACTTTGTATACAAAACGTCTCTATTATATAATGGGTGAATGTTACCTGATACAAGTTGCGTATTATATTTTGTGAATTAAATCTACATGTAACTAAAGACATTATTCGAATTAGCTAACTACTATTTTACAGAAGCAGAAATAAGCGAATTAAGTCACATCAAATGCATAAATATGCATGTAAACTTACTTCCTGTAAAATCTTTCATCCTGTAATCCTGTGAAGTACAAACAAAACAAATATCTGGCTTATAAATTGTGTTAAAACTTTATATTAATAAGAGTACAAATTAAAGACATTATATTCTCCGAATATTCAAAAGTCTTTTATCATTTTAAAAAATGGCATCAAAAACAATTTTTAAGGTCAACTGTCATTGCAGTCTTTTATGGAGAATCAATGCCTCTAATATCCATTGTTACTTAACAATTATTTATGTGACAAATATGTAATTAAATGTAAAAAAACCTCAAGCCTGTTACTTTCTATATGACTGTAACAATGGAGGGATGTGGGTTCAATATATAATTTCTGCTAAACTGACCTCTGCCTTCTACATTATCAAGTATTTATCAAGTTAAAATTTTGTATAGTATATCAGAGTTTGGTAAAACATCATAACAAGTACAGTATACACAATGACAATATTATAATTCTTGATCGATTTTGTTTGTTTAATTGTTGTTAACGCAACTTAAAAAAAATTTCAGGTATATCAGTGCGTCCAGTTTTAATTGCAGTAAGAAACCGAAGTACCCGGACCCACGACCTTTGGTAGATTAACTGGTAATTCTTGCTAATTAGGATAGGAGTTTTCAATATAAATATGTGTCGTACTGTTATGACCAAGACGACACCACACCTATTTTAAATAAAAGTATACTTGTGCAGTTGTGGTGTTAGATCTCGGAAGTTTATAAATGTATTAACTTCAAATTTCAACCATGCTGCTACAAATTAAAATTATTTAACATAAAAGGCATAAATTCAGTAAAAGGGACTAAATAGTTGACAATTTCATCATTCAGGGCAACACTGGCTTTTGTTTCCACGACTGCGTTTCCATGGATTCCGACATGACTTGGAGTCAAGAAAAATACAACCCATATACCCAAAGTTGTAACGATTTATAAATTGGGAATTATTTTTTAAAATAAATTGATTTTTTAATTTTAGAATTTTCTATAGCCAAAAAACATGACAAAGAATCGTAACTAACAGACAGTAAATGTACTCTCATCTGACGAATCACGTTTAGTGCCTTAATAATAGCTTACGATTATGCACTTAATTTAGAAATAGTAGACTGTAGACAAACATTCCGAAGTCGTCGGCTGATGCCACTTTATTGCTGCCCTTCGAACCGTATGTATAAATTGTAAGGGTAGAGAAATTTTATTTCTAAACAATAGTACAGGGTTTGTGTCGGACTTTTTATGGTTCCTTCGATCGTAATTAAACACCGGTTTTAGGTTTAATCATAACGATTAATGTGTAAATTCAATAGCAGCAAACTAATACCAGAATTTTTCAAATGTGGTATTCTTATGCCAAAAAGTGTAATTGTGTTTGTTTTTTTTAAATATTTTTAAATTTAAGAGATTTAAAAAGAAAGTCATGAACAGGCTTGGCCGTATTAGGTTTTTATTTGGTTGTTCCGTGCAAACTGAGCTTGATTCTCCTTTAATAAAAAGAAGGTTCGTTTACTTTTACATATAAACTATTTACAGGTGTGGTTCTAAAAGCTCTCATGCATAGTCGCAATCTGATGGTATATTATTGCAGGTTAAACAAAAACCAAAGAGTATTTGCAAGGCAACAGTCAGTGTTGAGCTTTCATACAAGTTTGTTGTGTGATGCTAAAACATGTGTATAATTCTCAATATTTAAAGAAGCGAAGTATTAAATGTTTTCACTGTAGGCGCATTAAAACCTTATTCGTTTTATCATAACAATTATCTGCTTTGAATTTTTACGATTAAAGTACAAGAAAAAGAGACGAAATAAATAATGACATAACTTTCTGTAGTAGTATCCAGGAGAAAATATAATAAATATAATCACTTAAATGCATGTTAAATTTTAAAAACTGCATTCAAATAATCCTCCCAAACGTTTTTAATTTGTACTTTTGGTACACGTCAGAGCAGACAATATTTAAAATTTTTAAACAATTACTCTTAACATCAGATGTTTGAAGAAGTTCTACATCTGTTACCAGAATTGTATCTACCAAAATGAAATGTCTATATTCTAACTCGATGAGTTGTTTCGTCTATAGTGCCAAGTGTGCCAGGACAATACCTTAGCGGATAAAATTTGAATCACCACAACCCTATTGCGGCATAAAGCAAAGTTCAAGGTGCAGTAAATGCTGACGGACATGATATCATAATTTGTACCGAGCTTGGCTTTTAATTTCTGATTTCATGGATTTGGACACATGCAAAATTACTTTTCAACTTCTCTTCTTTAAAAAAGCAGAAAAAAATAATCAAAAGAACACAAAGAACTAGCAAATCGACAAAAGAATTGTTTTATACCATTGTTATTTCATGTTTACCTTTGATAGTCTCTACAGATGGATTATAGCGTTCAGTCTGTCAAAAAATCAACATTATTAACAACATATTCAACCAAAAATTGCGCATATCATCTGCATATGAATATATATCTCTAAATAAGGATAGGGCACAAAACAATAGTTTCGATGTGTATAGCTGATGCCTTTCTCGGCCTTTTTGTATCATAGCTGATTCGTAAGCTGCTGTGATGTAATGAAAATGTGACGTTGAGACGCCATGTTCAACATATTTCATTTAAAAACAGCTTCCTCATGGACAAAGTCATAATGTGTCTAACTGATCATGCCCACGTACAGACGGTTTTATTGTAATGAACAAAGTTATTGATTGTTATGTTCTAAACGTCATTCACACACATTTATGAAGTGTCAAACAGGTCGTATTATAGAAAGACTGTGACGATTTGTCTAGATAGATGTGTCATAAATAGACAGTTATAATGTGTCTTATTGGACATTTTATTTATATATAGTTACGACGCTTCTCAGAGAACGTCATGTGTGTAAGAACATGTATAGAAATCTATAATTTATCCAATTGTTCATTTTATATACACACAGGTTGAATGTCAAAACTGGATATATAATTTATATGTTTAGTTTTATGTGTCTAACTGATCGTGTCATCAGCATACACTTTCGAGTATATATTATTAAAAATCTATAGGTAATTTTAGGCTAACAATTTTTGTAATTGGCTTTAGTGTAAACATTTTTTAAGTTAATGACAAATAATGGGTGTTACACGATTACAATCCCACAACTAATTCTGAATCAATGATGTCAACATAAATAACAAAAGTATACACTATTACTTTGAAAGATTTACCTCTGAATAATCTTCAAACCAGGTCAGAAGAAAATCTTTGGTATCATGCATTTCATTGTGTTCTTCACAGAAATATTTCTCACCCAGTACATCTGTCAACTCTTTGTAGCTATATCGTCCAGCAGCGATGTGTATGTTTCCGTTAGCACACTTGGTTTTTACAGAATAGGATATCTTTCTGGGTTCATATTTGTCTTTCACGTAATGTATGACAGATTTCAATTCCTCAAGCATTAATTTCCAAGTTCCTTGATTTAGTTTATCCCATTGCCATATTTGCATTGCGATTGTGTTTTTCGAGAAACACAAAATGAATTTTCTGGTTTTGGTATTGTCATGGAAAAATACTCCAATACCATGATATAAAGCCATTCGTCCAGATAAAGCTTCAGCACAAACAGAGTAGTTTCTAACGTAATGACAAAGGACGTGGTTAAAAAAGTCAAATGGCATGAAGTTAAACTGGATACACAACCACGGCGTTTGTGTACATTTATCTGTTTTAACGCCGAACACATCATAAATTTGCCTAATGGAGGTTTTTTCGGAAATCATACATGGCATATAATAAGACAATACATTTTGTCTTTCCCCATGTTCTGGGAATGTTGAAAGTTTAACAAGAATACCAAACATTTCCATTACCTTTAGTAATATACTCTCATATTTGTAAAATTCGCGTTCGCGTTCCTTGAGAAACAGTTTTGCAATAAGAGACTGTTTAAGCTCTCCTGTGTCTTCTAGTATTTTCCATTCCACGGTCAGTTTTATATCGCTATCATATTTATCAGATACAAAACAACGAAATGCATCTGCGAGCCATTTTTGGTTGAGTATAATATAATCTCTCAATCTTTCAAAGTATATAACGCTACCGACTTTATGATGATACTTTAGGAAAAGTTCGACTTCATTGTCATCTTTAATTGAGCATTCAGATGCCAAGTCGACCATATCAAGCCAGGACAAAATGTTCACACCAGCTTCACGAACAATATCTAAAGTTTTTTCTAAGCGAATCCATCTTAACGGTAATTTTTCGCCAAACGTTTCAATATCCCTTCCTAACTCTAAAATGGATTTGCGCAAATAATCTAAGTCTTCACATGATGGTTCTGTGTTTGATATGCAGCAAATGCGACGTAAATGTCTTTGTTTCTCTTCATTATGCAGCAGCGACATCAACTGTCGACGAAATGAGTTCTTTCTTTCGTCTAACTAAAATAATATACATATATAATTTACAAATTTAGAGTATGTTTTGCAAAGCTGGTTGCTTTATTGTGGAGTGTAAAAATGTCACAGAAAACGAAACAATCATTTTTTAGTTCATTTATATTTGTTTTTCAGTAATCTTGATTCCAAGAAACGCCGAAATAAGGACAAATATGTTGTTGTGTCAGCAGATAAGGCCTTAACAACATTATTTTTTATTTGCAAGAAACATTATATTGAGTGTTTACTAAATGAATTCGTCATGGAGAGTTGAGTTTGCCCATCCATCCTCTACGCTTTCAAAAGAAGAGATTCTCTTGAAAATCTTGACTCGGTTTTGGCGAAAAAACAGTGACCCTTGCTTCTGCAGGAGTGGCATAATGAAATGTGTATACCAAAACATTTAAAAGACAAGATATAATTCCTTAGGTCTGCATCTCTTCCCATTTGTAACAACATTAAAACATTTGATTTTTCGACAATACACGGCCATCCATAATATACAGCTTAAATAAAGACTTTAACATCTTACTCAACGCTGCTACTTTTTACACAAAAAAACATACAATGAGACGATATAAATACATAACAGAATTTACTACGTCATCAATGAGTCTTCATCAGATAATAAATATACTGAAGACCAATCTGTCAAATGTTATTCTTTTTATTGACAACATATTTGTCATGTTTGGAACACACGTTTTTCAACAGATTGTTAATATTCCAATGGGTACTTTTGTGATCATCTCCTCGTCGACCAGGTTTTTGTACTATTATGAGGCTGTTCCTATAAAGCCTGCTGAAGAAGAATGAAAAGACACTTGCTCAGACCTTTACTTTCTTCATCGCTATATTTATGATGTTTTATCCCCAAATAATGCTTCATTCTTTCACCCTAGCAAGCTTGATATTAGAGACAACCACCAAACACTTAAATCGGCCTCCTTATTGGACCTATCAAACGTGACATCTTCAACTTTCAGTTCTTCCTGTTCATCAATGCAACCTTTCTTTCAGCAGCACCACCGTATGGTTTGTACATTCAAAACTTCCACATGTACGGTATGCTAGATCCTGCAATATGTGTTCCGATATCCTAGACCGTTAATTGTTGTTGTCCCGTCTATGGTCGTTAACAAGACTTAATTGATCGTTATAAGAAATCTATCTATTAAATACGATCGGACATTTTCGATTACTCATAATTAATATTTTCTATTCCTGAATGTGACATTTTCTTAGACATAATCGACGGTTTTCTAATTAGAGGCAGACACTGCTACTCGTCCGGAGCACCCGAGGGTTACTTACTTACTGTTTTTTGTGATTATGGTTTTTGTTTTGCGTTGTATATGTTTGTCTATATCGAATTTGAAGCTGGCCCTTTACTTTTGTTGTTATGTCGGTTTTCATGCTATTTTCCTTTTTGAACTAGATTTACACCAATTAAAATACAAAAGTGTCTGCAATACTCAGTCATCTCAAATAATGTTATTTTCATATCGGAAATACACTGAATTTGTTAACAGAATTGGTATTGACAAACACAATAGAAAGCATCTCGGCTATCAAATATCATGGAAGATATGTACACGAACAAGTTATAATATGCAGTAGGCATTGCAATGGTGCGAGCACAGGCAATATAGTTTTTTATTGACTTTTTTTGCGAGTTCCTTAATACACTAAATTGTCCACATCATGTATATAAGTCAAATACTGTTTCTTTTAAGTTATGCACGTATTAGAATTTTGATAAGATGCCTCTAGGTCATACAAAACCTTAAACATTTCGGACAGACTGTTCCCGCCCACCCCTTTCATGTTAAGAAATAACACTCGTTTATCCTTCTTTGGTCAGTGTTGCTATCCTAATCTATAATCATACGGGGATATGTGGTCTTACCGGCTGTCGTTACACCCATAAATGATTGAAGTGTATGGGGCAACATGCTGCAATTTTTTGTACCATTAAACAGTGGGAATTTTCTAAATAAAAAAACATTTTACCAACAAAAAATGCATGACAAGGGTGATCTTGTTGGGTCTACGACGGAGACATCACAAAATCCTTCCTTTCGATTTTGTCAAGCAGACATACAAAGAAAGCATAAACACGGGTTCGTCCCGAGAAATTTCCACACTTCTGGAGTTAGGAAAAGCCCAATTAAAATTGATAAGATCGAAATGTATTTAGATAAATACCCCAATATTGATGATGCAAATTTATTACCTAATGGATCTAAAAATGGTTTTAAAGTTAATAACGCATGCCGACGTTTGCAAGTAAATTGTCGTAATCTTTTTAGTAGAACAACACGGGGGGGGGGGGTCATAAAGGATTCTGTTTCACATGGCCTGGGGTCATCTAATTGTAATGTGAATAGTTCTTTCTTCATTAAAATGATAATGCTAAAATAATTATTTACTATAACAAGGATGTTTAATTTTGTAATGTTAATCGAGATTATTCATTAAGTCATGATTATGCTAAAGTTATGTCTTGAATTTGCCCCTTCTAATGGCAGTCCAATTGTGTGAGCCCTGACCTTTACTTCGCTATTAAACAATTGAACTACTAAAGTCTTTTAAATTATCACGCTGCCACGAAAGATAGGAGTCATCACTTGTTTCCATTGCACACCATTACTAAAGAACCGATTAAGATACATGGAAGGCATCACTGGTTGGATTGATTAAGACACTTTGTGCATCTACAGCAATGGTACATAAATTTGAAACGAAATGGTAGGTTAAGCCAGGTTTAATGGCAAGCCAAGCCTCCCGATTTCATGACTGTAGTATGTGAGTCAAACCGTTGATGAACATGAATGCGCATCATATACCACTAGTAAGAAATAGATGTATCAAAGAATCATTGCAGCACAATCATTGTGTACTTAATTCAAAATTGGAAAAACCATCTGCAATTATATTTTCAACAAGAAAATGGTATCTATAGTAACACTTATTACAGCACGGACAAGTTTTTTTTCTTGTAACCTTGCTTTATAAGTTTATCCCGAACAAATCCAGAACTTGGAACTAAACATTGTAAGTATTCAAATAGAAAACACTACAAATCGTTCACCGGGGACTGCAAATGTTGAACTAGAAACTGACAAATCTAATGTTTTTACTAGTGACTCGACAGTGTAACTAGGAACTGCAAATGTTGAACAACGATCTAAACGTTTCAAACTCTAACTGAACTCTCAACTATAAATGTTGAACTAGAAACTGAAACATCAAATGTTAAACTTGAAATTGAATGAACAATATTGATCTTTGGAATGTCATGTTTTGAAGGTTGAACATTGAACCTTTCTCACGTTAACTCTTAGCATGTATAAACAAACAACTTATCTTATGCAATTGCCAATTTAATTGTAATGATTCATCCAAACCAAACTATTACTGAGCATACAACTGTGTTACTCTTACTGAAAACAATGAACTAAATAATAGTGAAAAAATGTGTTATTAGGAAATGATGGTCTGTTTTTCTTTAATATTAATGTGTTTATAATTTTGCGCACCTAAAATGTTTTGCGTTTACTTTGAACCATGCCATATAAAAATACCTTATAGTCAACATCAAAGTTCAAAGTTACAGATTCATAGCAAAAACTAACACAATAACCTTAAGAATGCTTGAAATAGAGAAAATGTATATTTTGTAAATACCTCTTCTTTACACTTATCAATACCAGTACACACAACAATGACAGGAGGGTTAAGATAATCTCCTGTAGAATCCATTGTAGCCTCAACTGATCCACAAGAATGAATACTATCAAACCAGAAATCGATGTATTCTGAAAAGATATAAATGACTTATACAAAAATCTGCAATATTGTGACTCCGAAAGTTATACACGCTGGGCAGTGATACAAAATTGTATATTTAAAAGAGTTTTAGTTATCTTATGGGCACTTAAAGGGAAACTTCGAGAAAAAATGAAAATTTTATATGTTATTCTTCAAATAAAAAGAAACACTTTTGCCTCTTGATGTTTTAATATATTTTCAATGGTTAAGTTTCTACATTGAATTTACCGTTTTAAAAAATGCACTTATGGAGGTCCGCCATCTTGTCACTATCTCGTCACTAGATGCGATACTAGAGATCCCTGGACATCCAAGTATCATACAGTCGCCGTATGATAATAGCGCGAAACGGTCAATAACAGAAGGTTGTACTATAAGACAAGGTGGTTGCAAGATTGCGTTTCGTATTCCTGATCCAGCAAAAAAACACAAACAAATAGTAACAAATAGTTAACCAGTTTAAAGACTTCTACCTAATGTCCACAGCAGCAACAACTTCATGCGAATATCATTTTCCAGAATTAAATGGATGATAGTTTAATGGTATGGTGACCTCATTTTTCATCGAATATTCGTTTGAATTGTGTCCATAAATATTAATTAAATTGAAAATTATTCGTATTATTTTCAACTTAATCACATTATGCAACTTATTGAACGAAACCTTTTTATACAAAACCTTTGCGAAGTTGACAATTTTAGAAATAACGGTAATTAAATGAAATATTTTTAAATACCCTGTTTCGCGCATCAAAATTTCACTTCGCGTTTAGTACATTAATTTTTATTATTAATACTGGTAAAATTTATTGTGCGTGTGCGTAACACAGATTCCAAAATTTTACATGTGTATATTTTGAGTCAACGTGTCAGTTTGACGTTTCCTCTAACATGCCATCTAAAGGTATTAAAAATCTAATATACATCCTGTGTTCTGACACTTCGGTGTATTCAAATCATACGTGTCAATGGCAGGAGGGGGCGTGCCGTTCTAATTTCGAAGTACCATGATTAACCTTCAATCTGATTAGCTTTTGAAAATGTCCGAATATTCATACTTCAAAGTCGGCGTCAAATGATCTAGTTATTACAATAAACATCCTGTTTGTTTACCTGCTGATTCTGTTAATTACGCTTCAAAAACGAGTAATGATTTACCTGTAAAATTTTCACGTCCAGATACAACTGCCGTTTCAAGACGTGCAAAATTGTCTAGAGTTTTTTTAATGTTAAAAAACTAAATATATCTTTTATTACAATATTATTTAGGTAATTATCTGAGTTAAATATAGACAGGTTAAAATTTGTATCTAAAATACTTTTAATTAATACAAAGATCATTAAAAAATTAGGATGTATTTGGTAATCTTATGTTGTCAGCTGGTTATTAGTCATCGCCACAGTTTTAATTTTCTTCAAAGAGCAAAGGTAGAAAAACATTGTTTTAAACTGGATTGTTTATCATATTTACTGGATAATTACATTTATCACGTCGCAAACGCTATCACGTGATAAAATACTGTCAATATGGCAGCCCCATACACAAAATTTTACCACCTTTAATCCACTCTAGAAGCGTAACGGTAAAGAATACCTTAAAACATCAAAAGGCAATTATAATTCTTTTTATTTGAAGAAAAAAATATCAAATTTTCATTTTTTGGGCGAAGTTTCCCTTAAACTGTAAAATAAAAACCCAACAATTGTCAACCTCATATAAATGCACATTTGTACAATTACAATCCAGGAAAAATTTCAATTAGATATATTTTGATGATTTGTTTATTATATGAACATGTACCCTCACTTACCACCTATCTTGTCATAGCAATTTTCGGTGTTTATCTGTCTTATATCTTTCATTATATCAGTAACAAGAAGATGTACAGCATTTGGATTGAGGAAAATTGAATGCGTTGGATAGTAATGCCTTTGTCCAGCAAAATCCCAAAATCCACACTCTACCATGACTTCATCTAAGATGTCATATTTCTCAATATCATTTATAAATTCAGACAGTTCACTTAAAATGGTCCCAGTTAAGACTTTTTCAAGTCTCCGTTCAAGTGTCGTCTCTGATGTTTTTAATCGGCTTGATTTACTTAATGCTTTCTCGAACTCATTCTCTGGTAAAAAATGTGAACCACCATTTTCTTGACTTTTGTTATCTAAACTTGGTTGTGTTGATGGTTCAGTGATATTCTTATTATATTCGCTAGCATTTATCTGCATTAAAGTTTGTCCGTTGTCTTTCCTTTTTTCTGGCTGAGTTTGCTTCTCTTTATCTGTTACTGTTACACCACTCCGACTACAATCTCTTAGTTCAATGTTGGAAGCGTCATGTTTCGTTGCATTTACTTGTGCTGCTATCTTTATTCTGGTCATTAAGTCTCTTTTCAAATCTGTACCTGTTGGAAAAAAATACAGTTACAGCATGTCAAATCATATAACGTGGTTACAGAAATCCGTCAAACTGCAATAGCTGATGTTTTAACATGTCAAAAATATAACACTTTATTGCAATGTTAAACATAACATATGTTACTGTAAACTTTAAAGTAGTTGCTATTGGCAGCCAATTCCTTTAGTGTTCAAATAATAATTATCTGGTAGTAATAAACCAAATAACAACAACGGTTGTTTTAAAGAATAACTCAATGTTTTATATTATTAAAAACTGGTTTTCATATTCTTTATAATAAGAAAGTGTGTAATTTTGAAAAAAAATGCACGGCTGTTCTTTCTGAAAAACAACGAACACTTGCCAGTTCTCTAACTTTAAGTTTTACTGTTCTATTGAATATAAGAGTTTCATATTTACATTTTATAAAATCTAGTTTACTTATTTAACTGTACATGTATTCTGATGTATATGTTTGAGTATATGGTACCTTTATCATTGACCCATTGTCCATTTTGAAGCCTGATTTTACATCTTTGAATATCTACCCCATCCGTACTTTCTACATCTTCAATGGATTCTCCAAGCAGTCGACGTAATAAGCACGTTTTACCTACTCCATTTTCTCCTATGATCAGAATTCTTATGTAATATCTGGTTTCAGTGGCAGATTTAATGATTTCTAAATAAAGACCTTTGTCTTCCTCACTCAACTGACGCATAGCTGCTGGAATTGCTAAAATTATATGTAAAACTGTCTCTTAAAATGTTATTTGAAGGCGTTAATAGAAATTAGTATATAGTTCTTTTTAAGACAGCAAAATTTAACAAAGATTGTTACACAAGTCTTCTATACTGAATAAGACGTGACTTCTTTACAAACAAACTGTTGTCATTTTTTCAATATTACATGTATTATTAAGTCTCCCAAAAGAAGTTTGGAGACGTATTTTTTGTACTTTTCTCGGAAACGCCTCAACGGATTAGTACGAAACTTTGTATTATGGAAGATAGGTTATTGAAGGTGTGCACAAGCTTTTTGGACATTTCAAGATGGCCGCCATTTTGAAAATGGCCGCTATCACATAAGTGTACCCCAAATTATCTCGGGAACTACTGGACGGATTTCGACGAAATTTGGACTTATTTTGACAAAATTAGAGTGGACTTGATAGGTAAAAAAAAATTTCAAGATGGCCACCATTTTCAAAATGGCCGCCACCGAAAATTTGACAAATTTGAAAAAGTTAACCGATTTGCACGTAACTTGGAATATAGATAGAATAGCATAAGTCGACCTCAAATCTGTGTTCGTTTGGGAGACATTTTTGTGTTGGGCATCCTCAGCACAATCAGCACAAGTTATTAAGGTCTTTCCCCCTTTCCAAGGGAAAGACCTTCTTGTTTTTCTTATGATTATTATTATTAAGGTCTTTCCCCTTTCTGAGGGAAAGACCTTCTTGTCTTTCTTATGATTATTATTATTTTTCTTCTTCCGCGGAGGTTTGCCAAAAGGTGTCTCGACATATCATTCCAATACTTGGTACCATTAATCGGTCATATCCGGAGATAACATAGCTCATGCTTTTAGACAGATCTATTTTTAGTAACAGAGTTATCTGCCCCAACACGAAAACCCTTGTTAGCAAATAAACTCAGAAACCGTAACCGATTCTTAAAATCTGAAGTGTACAAACTGTCGCTGGACCTATGGCGATGATTTGTCATGCAAATTTTTTTTTCCAATCGACTTCCTGTTTACGCGTTTTTGACCTGAAAAATGTCGTAAGTCCTAGAGACTTGGGACAACCACCATTGATCCTAAGTTACATATGTTACATTTAAAAATGTCAAGGTCAAAGGTCAAAAGTCAAGGTCAAAGGTCACCATAGGTCTTGTTAGCACTATATCTCACAAACCATACAAGATAGCAGCAGACAATAAATAGGGAAAATACTACTCTTATTAAGACCTTCATTTGGTACATTGACCGGAAGCTGTGGGTTGAACCGTTTTCGAGTTACTGCCCTTGACGCATTTCGGTTAATCGGTTTTTTGGTTAAAACGGTTAGAGATAATATAGTAAACATATAGGTTAAACATGATCAGTAGGAAAAGAGCTTCAATTTGAGCCAAGGTCAAAGGTCATAGGTCAAGGTCATACCATAGCAACAAGGTGACCGTTATAAAAAGTCCTTAGCAACCATTTATTTTTAGATTCAGAATGATGTACTTTACTGAAATATTTCATTTCATGACCGGAAGTGGCCTTTTGTCCCTAGCAACCGAATGAAAGTCCTTAACAACCATATATTTTTTTTGGTTTGGGACCACTTTCTTTATTCAAATAACGTATTTTTGTGACTGGAAGTGACGTTGGTGCTATAGCAAGACACAAAATCCCATAGCATCACCTAAATTTTCTGACTTTTGAGGAACAGTGGGAAAGACCTTCTCATTTGTTCTCAGAACAAATGGCAGTTTAATTCTTCTTCTTCTTCTTCGAGCGCCACCAATTTTGTACGGGACAGTTTTGTACTTTATACTTCACCGATTTTGTTCAATTTTTGCACAATGATAGACCCTATGAGATGTGGGTTCTAACCATCTTTCAAGTGTATGGACCCCAGGGGCCGTGCCACGCCCCTCCAAATACCTCAAAAATTGATATTTTTTAAAATATGTCAAAAATAGTTAACATTACTTCACAATAACCATATATATTGTTAATCCTTCTGATTAGAAAAGCATTTGGAACCAAAGGGAGGTCCAAGGGGGTTATGTCCGCCAACTCAAATGACAAATTTCTTAATATTTTGAAAACCATTGGGATCCCCCACCATATAACCTATATATTCTTACTCCTTATGATAAGACGAAAGATTTTGTACCATGGGAGGGTCGGAAGGGGTCATGCCTCGACCCTTAAAATTACTTAATATCTTGAAAACCCAGATCAATTTCAATGAAAATTGGTATACTGATACAGCTTACTATTCTTAGCATCGATTGCAATGAAATTTGATTATGTAGGTAGATTTTAATGCACAAACTAAGCATATCATGTCTATATGTAGGTTTTCAACATGCTCAAGAATATAGTGGCAAGGCGGGTTCGTTTGGGAGACATTCTGTGTTGGCATTCCAACAGAATTAGCACTAGTTGATTATTGTTTTTAGCAAAATTCCAATAACGTCAAACCTTCACATGTGATCACCATTATGTCATTTTTGCCATTTTATAAAGGTTACATTTTAGCCCAACTGTTAATTTAAAGCATTCAATCAGGAAGCCCTATAGAAAGCAGAATGATGTTGCTTAACGCCAAAATTCAATAGTCCACATTTATGACATTTTAACTCATAACAACATGTATACAAAAACATCTCATAAAGTGATAGGATTTTTTAATCACCACTGAGTGACCATTTCTAACAGCATAGACTGTATTTCACACGAACGTCTTCAGTGACAAGCTATATAAAAATTAACGAAATTTTATTTTTGACAAAAAAAAACCAGTGAACCCAAATTTTTTTTAGAAAACTGTGTTCCATTCAGAGCAATAGTTAAAAAATATATAACAAATCCATGCTATAAGTGTATATATTTGGATTCTTTCTATGACGTTTGTTTGAATTATGTTGCTGAACTAAATTGAAAAATATTATGACAGATTCAACTAAAACCATCTACACTTTGTACAGATAACAACCTTAGAATCTTATATATTGTCACATTTAAACAAGGACTATGGGAATGAATTACTCTATGATATTTCAGCACCGTTATTTTCGTCCCATACCAACAGGCAGCTTATTTTAACTATAATCAACACGATGTAAGAGAAATTTATAACGAGTTTTTAGTATGTGACTTATAATAGAGGTCTTGTTAAAGCAGTTTAAATGGATTGAGAACTATCACAAAAACTTCTTAATTAGATAGATGAATGTAAACATATGAATAAAGAAAGACCAAAAACTTTCCATTGTATTACCTTGAACCATAAGTTTTGTTCGCCGAACACAGTGTTTTATCCTGACTGAGTATTCTCCGTTATCATCTATTTGTAAATTGTTTACAACAAGTCTATGAAATGTCCCATGTCTCTCGACTTTATGTTTATTTGATGTAGTAACTTCAGTGTCATCTTTGCACCAAAGTGCTGTTTGGTTTTCTTCTAGTACTTCGACTTCAAACTGTATACTTTCACCTTCTAAACAAGACTTATGATCCAGTGTCTTCGTAAAATATTCTGAAGAGGAAATATGGTTATGTTTTGTCATAGTTCATGTATTTGCATTCATAAATAGCATGTGTGACTTGAAGTCTGTGCAATGTCAATATTTATATGAAAATCTTTTTATAAAATGACATCGACATCAAACATTAGTCCCTCGTGTCGCCATAAAACATTGTATGAGGTTTGATAAGTAAATGTTCTTTCTAATGTCAAACCGCCACTAAATTTCCACGACGTCAGCGTTCATAATAGACAAAACTCACGGCCCTGATACTCTGTTCCTAGAAAGATCCGTCCAAACAGTTTCGATACGTAGTTGGTATACGTTTGTTTGACACAGATGCTGTACCGGGATAAGATTGAGTTAGATACAACATACGGCTATGCAAAATGTGTTCGTTGGTCATATCATACAATGAGTTGTTACAAATTCCGTTACTAATTGCATGACAAATCCCAGGAAATTTGTACAAACCCGTGATTGATAAAGCGCCAGGACGATTAGTTACAAACTAAAATTGATATGTGTGTGTGTAACAGAAAACGGTATTTTTGGTTTGTTTAGTTTAAAATTAAAGACAGGGAGTAAAGACATATGTAAGTTTTTAAAAGTTGAGTGGTAAGAAGCCATAGTTTGTATTTTGGTATAAAGGACCAACAAATAGGTTTTAAGCGCAAAGGAATGCCACTTGGCTATGGGCTGAGCGGAGAATCTTCAAGTTTCAATCATCGATCTTATGTTTGTGATCTTAAGACAAGAAAGCTACTTATTATGATGCAAACGCAGTTTTAGTAGCAGGCATATGAGTAGGCTATGTTTTCAATTGCATAATCAATCGTTTTTATCGTTTCATTTGGTATTTTTAGTAGTGAATATCATCTTAGATTGTGGTAGGGTAATGGAAATTTTGTACAGACTACATCTTAAGAATGTTCAAGTTGTTTGTTTACGATTGGCCTGATACAAAGTTTTTCCATCCCAATAAAAATTTAGGATGTTAACCTGCAAGCACTCCATTAATGAATTATATACATTTTATTAACCTTAAATAAATTTATGCAATTATACAATTCAGCTAACAGGAGTAGAAGTACATTAAATTAAATTTTAATTTTAATTTTAATTTAAAACACTGAACATACCTATGACTTTAATAGATGTTACTCTAATTCTGTCTCTAATTTTTACACAGTAATCTCCAGTATCATCCAGATCTATATGCATGATAGTTAGCTTATGATTTTTTTCTTCATCTGTTATCTTGTATTTGTCGCCTTGTTGAAGACTAACACCATCCTTCTCCCAATGAGCTGGAACATTGTCTTCAAGGACAGCACATGTTAGGTCAACATTGTCTCCCTCTGTGTGTTCAGACTTGGGCTCCAGATTCTTTGTAAAATATTCTGTAAAAATGCATGTAATCTTATTGATATTGTTTCCATATGTACACCGTTGTCCGATAGTAGTATATCGGATTGTTCTCGAATATTGTAGATGACAGAATGTTCTGTATATTAATATTTCCGAGTTTATAACAGTTCTATAATATTCTATTACATTTTTTCTTAAGTAAACAACAAACAATATATCATAAATTTTATAAAGACCTCATGTATAAACTACAAAAAAGTCCCATAGCATTGTGGCTGGCATTACTGACCATTTTGTTTTGTACAAGAAAAAACTAAGCACAAACGTCATAGTAATTTTAAGGTCACCCATCCGTCATTTTCTTAACAAATATTTTAATATTTTTCTGAACCAAAAGCAATGCAAAGTTATCTATATCTCCAAATATATTTCATAGCGTTAAACAGCAAACAATCAATGAACAAAACATATTTGAGGTTTTTATCTCTACTGTTTTCAACAGTTGTACACGAGAGCAAATGGAAACACATATACTACTCTAGGGCGAATATGAATGTAATCAAATGCTTGATTGAATGATTTTTTTCTAAATGAAACATTTTAGTTAGCCAACGGAAAATAATATGTAGTCTTTGGTTTCAAATATTAAACAAACCTTTGACTTGTAGTAATGCGGACCTCTTTCTATCACCGACATTGACACAGTAAGTCCCAGCATCCTGCAGACTTACGTGTTTGATAGAAAGCTTATGGTTTTTGCCTTCATCTGTTATCTTGAATTTGTCACAATGTTGAACAATGATACCATCCTTTTCCCAGTGTGCTGTAACGTTGTTCTCTAGGACAGCACATGATAGTTTTACATCGTCTCCTTCGATATATTCAATCTTTTGTTTCATATTTATTGTAAAATATTCTGTAAACACCAATGAATAATAATTTCCGGATTTTTACCATTAGTTTCATATGTCAATACAATATTGAAACATGCTACGTATCACATCTGGACAGTTAGATTGTTCAATCATGTTAATCACAAACATGCAACTTAACAACACATAGCTTATCTTAATAATGTTAAATTATATGTTCCCAAGTGGAAATTACCGCTAACATCTGAATAATTCGTGCCTGACGAAATTAAAAATTATTAAAAGTATACAGGGTTTTTTTAAATATAAGAGTTGTACATGTATATATTCCTTTAAATAAAATTACAGTTCAAATTTGAAAATGGTTTTGCTGGAAAATTTATTGATCAATTAATATTGCATTTTATTTACAATACTAAACAACGCGAACCGTCCAATTCATGATATTACTAAGTTGGTTTTAATTGGTTCAACCAACCTTCATGTAAACATGTTTTCTTATGTTTCTAAATTCACAAAGTCCTTGTAGATAGCCATTGTGCATTCTCAATTGGAATTACTGCTGTAATAATTCGATTTTAGTTTTGTGATTTGTCGAAATAATGGCAAAATTTGGTTCCGAGCAAATACCAAATTTTAACTCCGATCTTTTTATGCAAAGTTCAAACATGATATACATCTGTTTTATGTTATTAAAGCTTCAGACATTGTGAAATATACAGAAACGATCTGTATTGAAGTAATTTCTTTTTCGTCTTTGAAAATACTGTTTGTTGCCGCCATGATGCGACGAGTCGTTTGTCATTATTCCATATATAAATGATTTTGACCGAATTGTTGTAAAATATTGTAAATTTGCATACACCAAACATTCCAAAGTAAGAATAAACATAAATAGAACGTAATTAACATGTGCGATATCTTTCCAAGAGAAAGCACATAATTCGGGGTTCTCAACGTTTTCCATGAAGATATAGTATCTAAAAAGAGACACGAAAGTCAATTAAGACATAACCCCCGGCGGATAATATGGCAATAATTGTTATAATGCATCGACAATAAGCGATTTGAAACAAAAAAAACGATGAAAACATAGTGATTCTGCTAAATGATATCTCGACTGATTATCTACACAATAGCCTTTTGACATCTAAAGGCAGAGAGTGATTCACTCCAGCTCTGATTTACGAGTAATGGGAATAAATTCATACCAACGCCAAGAAAAGAGTACGATTATATGTTCTAATAGCAATCTTGTTAAAAATTATAATCGATTAACACAATACACATATGGTTGGTCGGTGATTGGCGATATATATCTCAAATCTAAAATAAGATTACTTACACATTAGACAGTTTAGACAATTTATACGTAGCCAAAATGAATACGTTTTAATAAAGTAAATAATTTTACCTTCAATATCGACCTTAGCTGTTCTTTCAAACTCTAGGAATTTAACGGAATAAATTCCTCGATCTGTTAGGTCAGCATTAGTTACAATAAGGCTGTGAATAAGACCCGATGTCATTATAATACATTTGTCCGACTTTTCTACTTTGATGTCACCTTTAAACCATTCTATATCAACACTCTTCTCCCTTGTCCACATTTCCAGTTTAGCATCGCAGCCTTCAACTACTCTGATATCCTCTAGATCTTTCGTCAGATATTCTGCAAACATCAAAGACATTTTTGTTTACTCAGTCATTGCTTATAACAAGAAAATAACAAAGCTATCAATACACACGAGCCCCATGTAAAATGTAAAAAAAGACAAAAACGTTTACAAAGTTGCAACAGTTGCCAGCCTTTAGAAAACAATTTCTAATAATCTGGGAGTCTTGTGTCTGTGCAACGTAGATAACTGGACAAATCCTTCCCATTCCCTTTTCAACAACATATTTCTGTCCAAAAGTTATTTAGTAATCCAGCATTCAGCGAATTTTACTTCTACAGGTAGAAGGTATTATCAAAACGGAGTTTTGTATTCCGTCGTATTTTTATGCATGTGAGTTTTATCATAAAAAAGAAAAAAACTTCCTTCAGCTTGAGCGAAGTGTCTCGCAAATAACGTAATGCTGCTTACATATTAAAATATAGCAGAATTTGTTTCATATTGCTTCGTATCTGACAGCAGCGATTAACTTGTGCGGCGATAGCGATATATCTTTACAACTACGAAGTATGAAAAGGAGGTGGATATGTTTGTTTTTTACATATAAATATAAACTATATATAATTTGACTTCAGTTTGTATTCTGTCGTCTTGTTATTTATGAGCTTAATAGTGCTATCAAAACTTAAAGACACATTTGAAGGGATTTAATGCATTGTATCCGCTACATATGCTTAATTTTCTTCCCCTACCAAACCTTTTATACATTGCAAGTGGTGATAAAATTTTCTGTCGTTTGGTCTATCCCACTTTCCGAAATGATTTTTCCTTTTTATCTTGTTCTCGTCCTGTATGTGCATGTAGCTGAAATTATGCTTGTGAACGTTACGAACCAATCCATCATTCAATCAATTAAAAAGAAGGAACATTTTGTTAAAATGTTGTTGATATCCCATATCCCACAACGAGAAAAAAAACATGCCTTGCCAATTATCCTTGTGTGTAGAAACAACATCTTTTCTTGGTTATTTGATTGAGTATTTGATCGAATGCGTAACGTTGACCGAACAATATTTTTGCACAAAAAAAACCCGTTTGATTTATTATCCAGCTACACAGCGAAAATAGCTACGGACGTTTAACGGATGTGTAACTAAACATCCGTAAAACGTCCGTTTACCATATGTTTTACGTTCAAAACGGAAACATCCGTAAACCATCAGTACTGAAAACGTCCGTTTTACATCCGTTTCATTAACGGACGTAAAGCACAACGTCCGTAAAACGTCTGTAGATTAAACAGACGTAAATCAGACGTAAAACATCCGTAATACGGATGATATTTAAAAATGAATTGGGCATTAGTATAATAGATAAAAAACACAATAAATGAACATGAATACATCATAATTTATTAAAGGCAAGTATTCAGTCAATATAAAGATAAGAAAACTTATCAAATTTATCTTAAATTAATTATTTTAAATTTTATATATATCACATTATATATAAATGTTCATATATTTATATTACAAAAACATTTTCTTGAATCAGCAACTTCAAAAACATACATAATTGAAAACATTCAACAAGAGGCCCCAGCGGGCCTGTATCACTCACCTGAAATTTTTGTCATTCGAGGAGCAAAAGCTGCTACAAGAAGTCAAATGACAATTTCAAACCCACGAGACTTTTGTAATTTACAAATTCTGATAGCCAGTGTTATCCCCATGGTGCTATTTTCTTGTACAGTAGAATGTATGAAGGCTATGTTGGAATAACTTTAAGAAAATCGGTCCCATCTATATTTCCATGGTGCTATGTGAAAATTTTGGGAAGAACACTTACAACTAGATATCAAGTAGGCTGTAGGGGACAATGGAATGCTCCTGTTCAAAAATAATTTTTACTGTGAATTTATAATTTGTTATATTTTTAGTGCACAAATTAAACAGCATGGACAAAAAAATTGAAACCATGCAGGCAGAAATTAAACAGCTGAAGGACCAACAGCACAGCAATGCAAATGTGTTTCATATTGACACATGTTCATTTAAGGTAACTTTTAAACAATACAGGTTTTATGTATAAATAATCACAAAAAGTTAAAAATTCCATTGAATGTAGAATTGATTTAAGTCTAATGTATAATTAGTGAAGACATTTAGAAAAAAATTTCAGAGTCATATTGTATGGTTGTTGAATATTCAGGTAATTTAAATCAAATGTGTCACCAAAATTGTAGAACCTAATATTGCTAACATTATTATAATGGTATTGCACATGTGCCACTGCATGCAAAAACAATAAACTATCGAGTGCATTTTTATTTACAGAAGAGGCTGAACACAAGCCTAAAATTGAGGTTTAGCCGAAAACTTTGGCTGGAACCATCAATAGATGTTGAATTTAAGGTAAATGTTTAAGTACTATATTCTACATGTTTTAAGTACTTTTACAATGTATAAGGGTTCAGGATTTAATATTGGAGTTTTTTTTGTTATTACACATTCATCATTAAAATGATAACAAAACTGTTTCTTATATCTTTATTATGCTTGCTTTAATGTTCAGCTAATTGTTTTACATGTAAACTCCACTTGGACATTTTGGTTTAAGTTACTAGATGACCTCTTATAAAAGTTATTGCACGTTAAGGTTATAAGTTGCATGCTTTTTTCATTTTGTAGGGATTCCGGGAGAAAAATTTCCCTATATTCCATCTTATCAAAAATCATAGCATTTAAAAGACCACAATTTTTAGAGAACAAGACAAAAAACGGACTGAAAATCGGCCTACAAATAAAAAAGTTATGCAAGTTTAAAGATGACAATTTTGGCAATTTTTTTGGATTGTACACATGTATTCAGTATCAAAATGGGCTGAAACCCAACTTGAGGGGTTATTTAGGCCTTGTATGTTTGTTAATAATCATGTTTTTGTAAATATTTATTGACTTTGTATTGGGTACTGCAAAAAACATCCACCTTTAATGACCTTAATCTTCTCGTCTAAAAACTGTTCTTGTCCAAAATCCTAATTTATAACAAAAGCGTTTTTTAACAGTGGCACTATTAAAAATGTGATATAGGACATATTTTACAATAAATGAACGGCATATAAGTTTCCCTTTATGAACTTGAGATATAACATAAATTTTTAGAAACAAGACATCATGCTGGTTTTATTCATTTAAAATTAAATCCTGAGAACTGATGGGCTCACTGTTGCAAAAATTGGTGAAAACGTGCAATGTCATTAAAAAGGAGTGCCATGAGTTGCAACATTGAAGGTAAAATGAACAGGATGCTCAGATCAACATGCCAGTTTTCAGTTAAATATTAACATATTTAAACATTAAAAATATTATTATAAATGCCTAAAAAAGGCAATCTGAAGACAAATGTATTGGTTTAATGAATAACATTTATTTAAATAAAAGTGAACAGTAAAATAAGGTCCCACTACCTTAATTGACTGTTCTAAAGATATGACACAGTCACCTGCAATCCCTACATTTTGCCTTAGTCTTAGAAAATGAAAACCATTAAAGATAGGAAAAAGCATATGTTCAGCTAGGTATCATTTAGTTTGTCTATGAAGTCAGGTGAGCTATGCAGGCTCCTGGGAGCCTCTTGTTTTAATCAATCAAAAAGAGTCATACTTTAAAAACCAAAAAGTTGGTATTTGTTGAAAATACATGATTTAGCTTGTCAATATATATTTTACCAGTTTCATTAACTCAATGACAGCATGTTTTAGTTGGTGTACAAAGTTTGGACGATGGACGGACAGTGGTACACCATAATACATCCCATTGTAAATGATGGGGCATTACATTTTATGTATTGTATTTTTTTCCTTTATGTTTAGGATGAAGTGAACCGCTTCATCAAGCAAGAGGGCTTTGCAAAGGACCCATCTGTTTACAAACAGGTGTTGTCCTTTGCAAGCTCAAAGTTTTCTGACTTCAGAAATCAATTGAGGAGAAAAGTATGTATGATTTTTCTTGTATAAAAAAGAAAGGATAAGCCATGCATCATGTTGTTGGTAATAGGCGAATTGTGCAAAGTATCAGCCATTGAATTCCAAAGCCTATTTTAATTTTTTTTTAAATGAGGACATAAAGCTGTTACTTTGAATGAACAAAGCTAATAACGTACTATTGCTTCTGAATTCAGCATATCGGTCATAAGATCATGAATCTTTTTATACTGATATATAATGGAAAGTTGGTCTTTTTCCAAACAAAGTAGGTTACTGTGACTCACATTTTGCTTCTATTTATCATGTTTATATGTTCCACTATGTTAGGAACTATATCTGTATAAATTCAAATTGTAGATTTATTGCCTGTTTAATTGATTTCCGAGTCAACAAACCTGCACTGTCTTTTATTAAACATATTTTAAAAACAGTAAAATAATTGATATTTATTGTGTGCAGTGAAAGATTTTCATGCAAACTGAACTGAACTTTTTTTATGGGGCATTGAGGTAGAAACCTACACTATTCATGTGACCAAAATATTAAAAAGTTACAAATGAAAGGCTTCCTCATCTCATGTTGTGAAATGTACAAGTTCATTTTATTTGCCAATGCAAAATTGAATTATTTATATTTTACAAGATATCTATATTAATTTCTTAAGAATTGTCTTAAAAGTGTAGAGTTGACTGACTATAGAATTTTTAATAACATGTAAAAATAGACTTGCTAGCCTAAAAATAAATTGACAATTTTTCCAAAAAGAACTGTTTTATATGCTTGTATACAGAAATAAATAATTTTACCTATTTTCACATTTTTCTGTGTTCTGTAGATATTTAAAGAACTGAAAGAGGGAAAGAGAGATCTACAGAGTCTCTCCATCGGGGAGTTTACTACTCTATTGATGGAGAATTTTGTTAAAGATTCGGGGGAATTGAGTGCCAATGATGCACAAAGAGTCCATCTTTGTCTCTTACTTGCAAGTTATTGTCTAATTTTTACTGATAAACATGTATGGTAAAAACAAAAAAATCATTGTTGAAAGACCATTCAGAAAGTGGACTAAACAAAGACATTTAAATCAAGATGGTCTTGTCATGGCTCAGAAGTTTCAGAGAAACTGCCTTGAAACTTATTGAATAAAATTATTCAAACTTAGTTATTTGAAGGCAGAATGTGAAGTTATTCAAAACATGCATTTAATGTAAAGTTGAAAGAATTGGAAAGTGCGGCTGTCCTACAAAATTCTGAAAAATTGCATGTTAAAAGACCTTACTTAATTATGTTGAAAAATATAAAGAAAAAATGGGGTAGCAGGGCTTGTTTTCATCTTAAAGTACTATAAAATAGGTGATATTTGGCACAGTTTAAACTGTGTGTGATAGTGAAAAAAAATTTGAAAAACAGATTTTTCTACAAAGGCTTTTTATCTAAAAAAAATTGACCATTTTTTTGCAAATTCTTACATTGTCATCCTGATAACTTATATAAAGCATGATGTCATAGTGAAGTTTAACTTCAACTAAATGAATTCCTTAAACTTGACCGATAATATAAGTTTTATTTGCTTACGGTATCAAATAGTTTATTATCAACTACAAACTAGAAATACCAATAGCACTCCCACAAAGGATACCCATTAATAATCAGATGATCTCCCCTGAATGATATTTGACGGTCATTACTTAAATAAAATGTATTGGTGTCAAAATCATTCAGGGGAGATTATCTTATTGATCTGGATTTCCTTTTGTGTTGGTACCGGAGTAAATTAACCTCTGTGAGAAACTGTCATCATCAAAGCTAACTATCCAGGTAAATGACAAAACATTTTCAATTCACAAAATAGCAATGCAATTTGGGTACTTATGCAATGTTAGGTAAATGTTTTTGTTACTGTAAAATTTAAATTTTACGTCAGAGCTTGAAATACAATATGGTTAATTTCGTAACTATATTCCCTCCCAACTGTTGTAAGGATTTATGGGTATGTTTAGAATAATCTTCACATTTCCTCATTTTGATATTGATTTTTTTACATATTTTCACAGAATTTAAAAGAATTATTGTTCTTATACTATAATTTAAAGCCAATTGTCATTTTTTAATACATAGTACCCAAATTCTAAAAATTAATATTTAAATATGACTTCTAAAGATCAATCATTTGCTTTGATAAACCATGGATTTTTCTTGATTTTAGACCAGATTCAGTACTTAGTAAGCCAAGTCTTTCAATGCAATTTGTTTCATGAATGATACATAATAATTTCTCTTACAAATCTCTATGGGGAAAACATTTCACACATTACAAATCTCTATGGGGAAAACATTTCACACATTTAAGACTTTAAATTTATTTTATTTTGCAGAGATCATTCTTATACAAAGGCAAGTTGCTGTTCCCAACGTCGTCATGCCCAGCGGATTTTTGGGAACAGTTTAAAGTGTTTTATGAACAAAGTGTTGACAAAATTAAACAAGGGGCAGAAAAATGGCAAACCCTACTTGACATTGACAAGAAAAAGGTGCAGAAAAGAAGAGAGGTTTTAGGTATGTACAGTTTTTGTTCAAAAGAAAAATGCAAATTTCTTTTAACGTAAGCAAGAAATTCACTGGCACCTGAATCCCAAAATAACACAATTAAGTCAAAAACTGTAATGGATCTGAAATGTATTTCATCTTCTGAAAATTCATCTGCATAGATACTCTATTCAAAAGTCTAAAAATACAATTCAAAACAAAACATCCTTCCTACTAACATTTTGCATAAAACTGTTTTCAATAAAACATATCAATACAAAGATTTCACAAACATGTAGAAATACACATTGTATGTTTTTCACTAATTGTACCTCTTCTACACTTGTAGTTGTCAACAAAATACAATAGTTAAAAGATATATAATGAATAGTCTTAAGTTGGGTTATATTTACAAGAAATGAAATGATCAGTGTTTAGTCAGCTTGAGGTTAATCTGAAATAACTCCTATTAGGAGTCATGCAAATTTTAGCAAAGTTCTGCAGTGGATGTCTAAAAAATATGTAAGTGTGAAATTGATCATAAGTAACGAATTCATAATGTCAATTTGAAATTGTTTTTCTCACACTTACCATTAATTTTACACTTATTTTTTTCCCATTGCTGTTTATGTTTGTTGATCATTATAAATGTAATGACATCCAGAGTTCTCTTGAACTGTAGAATACACTTTTTAAAAAAAGCAGATTCTTCTTAATTGTTCATTTCCTTGACAAATAAATTGTTAATTTCAAATTATCTTCACGTAAATTTCACATGAAATGAGCTTCACGTGAGTTTAACGTGAATTTTATGTGAACTTCACACCAAATTCATGTGAAATGAACATCATGAATATGAAATTTTTAACAAGGGAGGTAATTTTGACTAAAAATACTATTTTTTAGCACATTTTGATCAGTCTTTTCCCAATTAACAAAAATTTAACTCAGAGACCCCTTTTTTTCATTCATTCACTAAATTGTATACCAATTGCATGACGTTACATAACAAATTCAGAAAATTTCATTGGACAGAATTTATGTAATATTATCTCGGTACATGTATAATCTATTAGAAAATTTTTTAAATTTCAGTGATCAACACTTAGAAAAAAGCTCAACCCCTATTTGTTATTTTGAATTATGATAACTTGTATAAAAAAAACTAACTTTATGGTGAATTTAAAGAAAATTCATTGACAAATTATAGTGAAAGTGTCCTGCATCCCATAAACACGATTTTCATGGGATTGATTGTTTTGCACCAAGTTCATGTGAAGCCCTACACATTAATCAGCCGCTCATTTTGGGTGAAAATCATGTTTAATTCAAGTGAAGATAATTTTGATTATACAGTGTAGGCTAGTTAAATTAGATGTATTGGTTCATAACATAAAAAAAAATTTTGTATGATACTATAGTTTTTGTTTGTTTTTTTCAGGGACAGAGAACTGAAGGACAGTGTGAAAGGACCGTGTGCAATCCATGAACATTCATTCCTTTTTTTTGGACATTTACTTTTGTAATCTTTTATATAGTTACATTAAATAATTGTAACTGTCACTTTTCTTATTTCATTTTTCTTACTTAGAGCTACATAATGCATTTTTGGTCTGAAAAAATGGTCTGAAGGTTCACTATATGATTATATTTTTTAAGACAAGGTAAAAGATATATAGAAATGTTTATAACATATTTACCTTTTATTATAACAATATATAAAAACAGAAGAGGAGTTTATTAATGGTAAGCCCTTTACATCTGTAAAACGGCTGGATAATACATCAGTAAAACGGCCGCATTGCACATTACAATTACCATCCGTTAAACGTACGTAATACGGACAGTTACGGAAAGATTACGTACGTTTTACGGATGTACCTGCCATCCGTAAAACATCCGTGGTGCTAAACATCCGTAAAACGGATGTGAAAAACGGACGTTTTACGTAAGGAAAACGGATGATTTACGTCCGTAGCAATTTTTGCTGTGTACAAGCAATTATCAGTATCTATAGAAAATTGATTATTAATAACATAAAACATTTATTATTTTAATAAATCATATTTTCCATAACATATGAGATCAATGAAAATGATAATCCTGGAACCTGAATGACCAAAAAACATATCACAGACAATAAACACATACTATAACATATGTCTGAACTGACAACGAATTATGACTGGGAGGTGACTATCTAGTTTAGTTTACGTTTTTAGTTACCTGGTAATGCTTTTTCTGCTAAAAGTCTTTTTAATGACTGAAAATATATTTCTTCTGTAACAATGACTCAATATCGTGGTATACAAGATAAATCTAGTCTTGCAAAATTCAAAACTAGTGGTTAATTTATATCTTCAAAATGTTCCAGACGATCAGGTTAGTTGTTACTCTTACAATGAAGCTGGATACATATGCAATATTAGTCCGTTGTCAAAAATATAGCTTGTAATTGTGTGAGTTTTGGGTCCTTTGAAAAGCAAGGGTGTGCCTTCTATTTCTTACAATTGAAGTTTTTAAAGATACGAGTCACATGAGTGTAAGCGTGTAATAAAACGGTGATTGTCGGATTAAAAGCCGATAAAATACTGACTATTAAAATACTGAGTATAATTGGGACTATATGAAAATAAACAGACAATATTAGTCATGTTGACACATTTCGTGATGTCTCTGTATCTTTTAAAGTCTTATGATAATTGGCAAAATTATTTTTGTCTACAGATCACAACGCTGGACACAATTTATTAATTTGGCACCCTACATGTATGCTTGTTTGATTTTTAATGGTGTTTAGCGCCACATTAAGCAACTTTTGAGTCATATATGGCATCCAATTTCATTTTATTGGGAGTAGGAAGCCGGAGAAAACCTCGACGCTCGATGGAAAAACATACCATGCTGGTAAGTTACGATTGCAGTCGAGTACACCCTTCCCAAAGTGAAACTCTAAATAACATATTAAAAACGTCTATGAAGACCTCAACTGTACGAAAACAAGAGAAAATTTCGGTCATGTTGACACATTTAGATATGTCTCTTTTATAATTATCATGATAATGCTAAAAACATTTAGATATGTCTCTTTTATAATTTTCATGATAATGCTAAAAACATTTTTGACGGTAAATTAAAACCCTAGACCTGGACACCTAATATATATAGTGAATCCAGTTGATACATGTAAGGCGAATACATTTTTTTAAAGGTAAAAAATCTTGGTTTTGCTTAATTATGTATCAAAATGTTGTTGTACAATTTTTAAATGAATATAGTGTTATTTGCGTCTGTACAGTTTCGTTATCTACTATAACGTAGGAGCATTTCTTTAGACGAATTAAATATATAATACATATTTATCAAGTATTAATTCTTACTTCGTCTATCTGACATTGTTGTAGTAGTGTATTTTGCAACTGTAGGCATATTGCGATGTTTAAGGGTTGTTTGGCGATATCACGTAGTCTCTGCATAGTTTGTGTTTCCTTCCCATAAACTTTTGCTATTACTACTAATGATTTCTCTATATCTGTCATGGACTTTTGGTATTCATTATTGGAGATTTTTCCTTTTTTCGCATGAGCAAATGAGTTGTTCCTGGAACTAACAAGAAAATCAAGAGCATTCCTCTCTGGAGATCCTTGTGGCACTAATGGAGTAAAGTTGATCAGAAGAAACCTAGCAAGTGTAAAGTCAATGTCCTGTAGCTGAAGGTTGGAGTTGACAGGACAACAGCAGAGTGGAGCTGATTTACTTCCAGGGTTATGTACAGATGACTTTACACCACCAGGATCGAGCAATATCTCCAGTTGAGGTGGATGGATGACTCTACCTCCCTTGGCATGGGGAGGAGTACCAGGTGGACACTGACAACAAGGATAACGATTGTAACACAAGTGGTAGATTTCATGTCCATGTATTTCAATGAACCTTACTAGAGTAATGCCTTGCTTGGTTAGATGAAAATCTAGAAGTTGTAGGAACGAGTCTTTTGTTTCATCTACAATAACTGTTGAGTGGCGGTAAAAATTTTCCTGTTCCTGTGTCATCTTTATTTAGGTCTAAATACTAAAATAAAAAGGGGCTTAAAGCTAACTTTCAGTCACTGACATTAAGAAACTAATTGCTAATATTATTAATAAGGAAACAAAATGACCAGTAGTAAACTAAAACAAAGTTTAATGTAAAACAAACTGAGGATATACATATGTATATGACGCATTAACATTACCTTTTTCCCTTTTATGCGAACTTTACCAATAAAAATCAACTCCTATAGGAAAGTACACATTTAGAATAGAGATGCATTTATAAATTACTTCCATATTTTTACGAATAATTATAATGCGTGACTGTAAGTAAAACATCAAATTTTGAGTTATTTACCTCGAATAAAAATCAATTTAAAAATTCTCAAGACAAGCCAACATTGAGAGATTCCCCTTGTCTGTTTTTCAGTGGGAAGTGCATATGCCTTATTGTCCATCAACTTATATTTCTACAGGAATTTGTAGATCAGACCGTTGGGTTACTCCTTCTGGATGATGGTACATTGATAGAATTTATTGAAAGCTCATATGAGACAGATTGATTGAATTTCAAGTTGGATTTAAAGTAGTTTTACCTAGATTTTGAACTAATACGACCCTTCTGACTTGTATATTTAATTTCTGATTTAAATCTGACAATCGTACTGTACTCCACAGCCAATTCTTAAATCTTTCATATTATATATTTACAAACAGTCAATTAATTCCAAAAACAAATGTGTTTTGGATTTGCTGAACCTTACTACGTATCAATGCATTCTAGCAATTAGGTTTTTTTTTAAATAGTATATCAACAGTTCTTTCAAATAAAAACGGAGTTTAACAGTTTATCAGAAATTTTATATGTAAACTAAAAAAAACTAGATTATCAAATTTTATACGCCAGACGCGCGTTTCGGTTTTTCAAGACTGGTAAATTGCGTTCAAACTAAACATGTGAAGGTCAAATAAATACGATGTCAAAGACATTGTGTACATTTAAACAAATTTTTTTTTTTAATGTAAATGTTATGCCAAACCAGCTTTAAGGTAAACTACACCTTACAATAAAAAGAATCTTAAAATTTTTAATCCTTTTTTACAGACTGTAGGGCAGTAAATGTAAAAAATTCAAACCATAGGTATCGAGCCTTAAACAGTTTACATGTTAAATAATTTGTAACTACACATGAATCCAGCTTATAGTCATTAGTTTATTTTAATGTCACCTCCCGGGCAGGTCCAGAGGGAAAAAAAGAAGGGACATGTTGACAGTATCTGTCCATTTCAACGATGAATTCACTTTTCGCCCGTGGACTTGTCTGATTACCCTCGTCCCCCTCCCTTTCAATCTCAGTTTATTTTTTAATTAGCGAACATTGATCATATAAAGTGTTTGCATTTCCATCTTTACACATCATTGTGTACATTTGTTTGGCACTTAAGATAGTTTCTATACATTGTGACGTAGAATTACATCATTCCAAGTTTTGTTAAAACTTGCCATTATTTTATTTACCCAAAATCAATACTATTTGTCAACCTGGATATAAATATGAGTATCGATACTTTTACTTACTCGACTACTAATCCACGATTAGTATTTTTGTATTATCATCGTTTTGATAGCACGTCGAGTTTTATCACAAAAATAAATATTTGAATTAAGTCTGGGGGTTCGTTCCATGGGTCTATTATTTCTTTAATTGACAAGTTCTTCTGTAGTAATGCATTTTGTGAATGAAGTGTTAAGCAGTTATCAAATATGGACATTTTTTAAGTAAATTTATTGGGTTTACGAAATCCATGAAGTTGTAAGTCTGTGAATTGCGTGCATATGATATATACTTTTTAAAATTATCTACATGACCATACAAATAATTTATCAACATAATTATAGATAACGTTTTCATTAATCCATTAAAAATCCGATGCATAATACAGATTTTTGACAGGAAATGACTGCTCTTGAACTACGCTGCAAGCCCATCGTTGATTTGGTTAAAAACTGAGTTTTTAAATTAGAACTGTACATTTTCATATACTAGTTTTGTCTAGTACACCGATTGTTTGCTGTTTTGAATACTTCGTCAACGTGACTTCGTCCGATGTGTAAGCTTATCATGTTAAGTAAATAAGGTCCCCAGAAGTCGCGAGTAATAGAAAATAAATAGGGTCAAATCACGAATCAACTTCCCTCGTACCCTCCTTTATTTTTGACCCGTATGTAGGTATACGATGTAACGAGCGAAGAAAAATGCTATATGCAAACAACGTGAATCTTTCCGCGTTCCATTCATTTATTTAAATACTAGTATTTAGAAAAAGACACTATCGTTTTTGTAGAGCAGTGAGTCTAACCGTCAAATATAACCCGAACATAATGTGAAATTAACATAATTTTAAACGTCTCGTATTCCGTTAACATAATTACTTCGCATACCAAACATATATAAGTAATATCCCCATCCGAACAATAAGCAAAACTCTGAGGTGTGCGGGTCTGTCCAAAATTGTAAGAGGGTAACTCGAATCTGCAACCATAAGTTATCAGTGCCTTTAGTTGGCGCTTCGCGAAAGATGAAACAAGTACTCTCTTTAAAAAAGCTATCCGACGCATTTAACTTCTAGAGATTTATGTAAGGTAGAACGGAAACTGCACAAATAACAATAAGAAAAAAAACTTTAAAAAAAATTTATCAAACGAAAGAAAGTTGCAAGAAAAATTAACGTGTTCTTTCATTGATGTGTGTGTGTGGAGGGGGGGGGGTAAATAATTAACGTGTTGCGAACTGTATCCAATCAAAATAAGGCTATAATATAAAAAGGTTGCTATATTCATGGATTTTTTTAAAATGTTATTAAACAATATGGTATTATCAAAAAGAGACTTTGCAATTAGAGCTCCATCTCCTGTCTGCACGTGAATGACGACGGATGCAAAGAAAGAAGATGAGCATTAATGGCTTTAAAAATCATAGAGCTAACAATAAACATATTTAAATATCCCCAATGAAAAGCTATTTCAGAAGTTGAAGACCACAATGGTAAATAAAAAACATACAAACCTTTCTATGTATATGTCGGAGTTGTAAGTTTTTTCTTGTGATGTATCGTATATATCAACTCGAAAACAAGTTAGTTAACATTTTGAAATTTCAAAACAGTAGCTTTTTAAAATAAATTTCATAAGCAAATATGTAATTACATGCATCAAGTAATAGTCATTACAGTTTGCTATTTTATTACTTTAACTATCTTTTAAAATGGGAACTTCTTGGTAAAATATTTTAATTAGAATTGTATTAACATGAAAATAAAATGTCAATTAAATGCTAATTAAATGTGAATTGAAATCGGTAATGTGTATACTATCCCAAAAATGGGTGGGGGGAGAGATAAACCGTATGGGTAATTGAGGTCGAAATAAAAAAATTGCAACGAAGCAATCAGTGAATTTTTCTCTTAATTCTATGTGCTGTGTATGTATAGTAAACAAACTGTGTTATCGAACCACTGTGTCTCATACTAGTCACTTGGCGTTCTGACAATTACCAATGACCTACTAACCTTTCTGTAGGATCATTTGTATGACAATAATTTCACGATAGAGAGAGAGAGAGTGCGTGTGTCAAGAGGTCAAATGAAAAAAATATACATCACCGGCGGGAGGATTGTTTACAAATATAATTCTACCCCAGACGAAATGCGCAAAAATTACACGACGTATGGTTTTATCATGTTATTATTTTTTATCAGTTCTGAATGGCATTATTTTGGCATAAAAATAAAATCTCTAAAGTTGAATTACGACTGTCAGTTGTTTAAAAAAAACTCCAGTCTGCTGGAATAATAGTTGGGAAATGCAAATAGGGATGCTTTTCTGAGTATACTATAGTAGATTGTTCGAACGCAGAATTTTTTACTATTTTTGTCCAATCAGAATGCAAACTTGACTTCAATAACAGTACGTTGCCATGGGTAAGCGTCTTTTAGTTTGACAAGGTCACAATTCGAAAATATACCGACTGCGTCGGAAAAAGAAGAATTCAAAACATGTGTATCGGATCAACAATCATAAGCGAATTTGGTTAAACGAGACGTTTAAGACCTATGTACATGATTACAGAAAGTTCGGATGTATTTAATCCTGAACTATGTTTTTGAAACTATGTAAAATCGATCCATACATTTATTTGGTTTTATATTTTTGAAATTCTTATTTGAGGCCTTTGTGAAGTCAGAAGTTATTTATTGAAGATATTTAACGCAATTGATAGAAATACAAAATCGATACAAACGGTTACCCTTTAGAATACATTATAAGTATACACGACACAAAAAAGTATTGTGTTAATTGACAATGCAATGTTTCATAGCATGTTTAGTTATGCATATGAGAAGGTTTTATTGTTAGTATAATAAAAACCAAATGGTCCTTTTCGATTTGCGTATTGATTTTTCACCAAAATATATTTATGACTTTACTGTCGATATTTCGCAAATATGTTGTCAATTTTAAAGTCAACAATGTATGAAACGGTGCAGATAATTAATCATTCTAAATGGTAGATATTTTCAACAGTTTGGTTTTCACTTGCTCTTGGCACAAATTTTAAAAGACACGACCTTAAGTAATTTATTTTATATTTTGTTGGAAGATTTTTGTAAAAGGTTGACAGATGATTTATGTTTACATTT
Source organism: Limnoperna fortunei (assembly GCA_944474755.1). Taxonomy (NCBI): domain Eukaryota; kingdom Metazoa; phylum Mollusca; class Bivalvia; order Mytilida; family Modiolidae; genus Limnoperna; species Limnoperna fortunei. The sequence continues at coordinate 54,577,068 of OX104114.1, read as the reverse complement.
AAAAAAGCCTAGATATTTGTCGTTTTAGCAAGCAAACTGTTCGAGAAGAAATGTTTTATACAAAACACAGGTATAATGAATGGATAGTTTCGGTAATTTCTCAAAAATGTTAAATGACAGTAAGAAGCACTAAATGCAGTATATTGTCAGTAAATGCAGTATATTGTCAGGCTAAATGACGGCTTTGTTGCTTTACACTAGGAATATGCTGTCAAAATGTGTCGGGTAACGAGTATGAATTGTGCTCCTTGAATACTTTTGTTGATGTAGAAAAAATTAGGAAGAAAATATACACTTATACGTTACAAACCATCTGTCTTATAGTCAATATAGATTATGAAGTAAGTCCACATATTTAAGTAAACCTGTAAGACAAAAAAGTGCAAATATTTCTAAGAGAAATAAATCATATATTTGGTTTTGCATTTTTCATACCATACAGATATTGACCTAATTATCTGTCAAGTTGGATTATTTACCTGACAAATAGACTGTGTACTTGTCAGATATAAAGTCAACTTGTCATACTTAAGGGACTTTTCAGATATATACGATTATTTGTCAAATAATTTAACTCTACTCTTACTTTTCTGGCGACAGAACGCTTTCAATCTGTTCAATCTGGTTTTAGATAACTGATTTATTGTCATTAAATTTCAGCAAATATTGCATCGATCAATCAATATTAAAAAAACATATTCTTACCATACATGTGTTCAATAATATTAAACGTGCGTTAATGTTTACGTATGGTTCACTGTTAAAGATAAAGAAAAAGATTAACACGTTAGTAAGAATATCTATAATCATTCTATATAAACTAGGTAATAATGATACAGAATTTATATTGATCCATATATTACGCGTGATTTGGTAGAAAAAAAGTATGTTGACGCTACAAAATGTAAACGTCTATGCCACAAACCATCTGTCCTAAAACGTTAACCCTACTGACTCAAATGCAAAACATCCCATAACTGAGTCAACGTGTATGTAGACGTACATGGACAGCGAAGGATACTATTGATACTTACATGGCCGGTTTAATATTCCAAAGCACTAAATTCCAACAATATGTATACATCTTATCGTGTTGTCGATTTCATAATAAAGTTTCGAATAACTTTTTCAAAAAACGGGTAAATACGATCTTGAATCGCCTCTGGAGAATGACTCAAAGAACACACAATTGTTTGTAAAGGCAGTCAACTGAAGATTTATTCAGTGTGACGTTTCCCATTACCTGTATTTTAATCAATACATATTATAGATATTATTTAAATATCGTGAATGTTTTTTTTCTTTTCTGTATCTTGATAAAGACTTTCAATATAAATCAATACAAGCATAATGCGAGTTTAATTTCAACACACTACTGGTGGTTTTTCGGCCGTTGCCTTGATCGTGGTAATAGGATCCAAATACAAGTTATTCAATATTAGAACCAACATGTTGTATGTTTACCATTAACAGCAGTGATATAATATAATTTAAAGTCATAAGATTTAAATTCTTTTATCATTAAGCAAATATGTAACTAAGCTTGTTTTGTTCCCTACATTTCCTTTGAGATAGCTTAGATAACTATTGAATGAAAGTTTCTCATTTATTAATTCTTTGTACGTTTTAAATAATCTTTCCTTTAAAAAAGCACTTGGTCTTGTCCTTATTCGTCACGTGACATCTACTTCCTTTCCAAATTGTGCTCGAAAACTGGTAGACGACACGAAGTCTTATCCAAGCAAATTTAAAGCCATTTCCCAACTAGAGTTCCATCGACACCAAAAAATTGGTAATATTGATGTAGTTATTAATTTTGTTGCTTAACTTATGGCCATATTTTAATTAAATTCCATTATTATCTTTCATTTTATCTTTGAGCTTTCGCGGTTTCTAAACTCTGATTTAATCCCTCGTGCACGTGTGTATCACTTTGTGTAATGACTAATTTTTATGTATTTTATTTTCGCATAATAACTTTATTTACTTTAAGATCTTCTGGTAAGTTTCGTTTACAATTATTTAATTTATAAAATTATAATTCCATAATTTCCAATTTATTGCACTAGTTGTCACCCCCTTTGTATTTTCACATCGGTTTTCAAACTGAACGTGAAAAAAACATATGAAACTACCCATACTACATATATTGGAAAGAATAAATTTTTCTTACTTTGGAAATATTCTTTTTATTGCATTTGTAATTTGACTTAAACATATCGGAAATATATATGCACAACACTTATTCATGTAGATGGTTATGAAATAAGTTCTGCCTATACTATAATGTATTCACATTGCAATTAACTTTACTTCACTGGCTACAGTATACATAATTTTGTGTGTGCAATGTGCATTTCTTTTCAAATTACATTAATGTTGTTGCATATACCTGAAGCCAGAGGGTATTAATTTATTTGTGATCTTTTTATCACATGCTTCAGTTTGCATTGCCAATAATGGATTTATTTGGTACTAATATGCTTTATTTGAGTTTCAGATCATGTCATACTTAAGGAGAAGTGGGGAAAAAAAGAAAAGGCCCGAGCAGTTTGGCAGATTCTACTTCCAGTTCAACTGGTAGTCCTACATATAGTATGGCAAATAATTCCCAGGAAGTCAATACTTTGGCTTCCAGTACACAAACAGGCTTGTTCAATCCTCGTCTGCACCATTACACTTGGATACATGTAACTACAGTATGAATGTAACACTTACTTCATTGGGAGCAGGTTTTGGGGCCATATCCCCAACTATTTACACTTATCCAGGTACTAGCAATTCTGTTAATACAGTTTCATTTACCCCTGCCCCAGTTTTAAGTATGAAGTGTCGGCCACTGTGCCACAAAATTTAAAAGAGAAAATTATAAGGGGTGATTACATTGAGCTATTTGCATCAATAAATATTAGTCATTCTCATGGAGTGCAAAAACTTGTTCTATCTAATAAAGGTGAAAAAGTTGTACAAAGCAACCAAAACAGCCAAAAGCTTTTGACTATAGATCAATGGAAAACTGCGTTTATTATATTCACCAGTATATTTTGTTCTGTTCACTCGCATCAATTTCAAGAACTTTTGAAATATATGTATGTCGTCCGTCAGGGAGCTTCTCGTAGTACTTTAGGTTGGATAACTTATGACGAGCAATATCATTTGAGAAAATACATTAACCCATCCAGCTCTTGGGCTGATGTTGACATGGAGCTTTGGCTTCTGTACATGAAAGGAAATGCTAGCACATATTTCTTCAATTCACAACATGCCACTAAATTTCAGAACTCGTTACATTCCAACCTGAAGTGCTACCCATTCAATTATTCTAACAAGTGCACTCGTCAAACTTGTATGTATAGTCACACCTGTCTAGGATGTAATGAAAATCATCCAGTCGCAATCCAATCGATGCAGAAAGAATTCATATCTAATCAGGGTAAAATTGAATTTAATAGTCAATATTATTCAGCTAGGCGTCCTGTAAGAATTCCGAAGACTAATCCACATGTTTTAAATTCATTTAGAGTTCTCATCAGTTCTCCAGACCAAGAGTTACTTCCTCGCCTATGGGACTTGGGGTATACCCCAATAAAGGTTGAACAGTTATCTACTCTCCTGCAAGCTTATCCAATGAAGGATGTAGCATGTGCATTAATTTCTGGTTTCACAAATGGATTTAGAATACATTATACTGGTCCCAGATATCACTCATTAGCACCAAATTTGATTTCGGCTGAGTTGCACAAAGAAGAGACCATGGCCAAGTTATTATAGCAAGTTGAAATAGGTAGAATGTTAGGTCCCTTAAAAACGTGCCAATTTCAACCTTAAGAATCTCCCCCATTGGTCTTGTTCCTAAAACTGATGGCTCATGGTGTCTTATAACCAATTTGTCTTATCCATCTGGGAACAGTATTAATTCTTATATTGATGAAAAACTATGTAGAGTGCAGTACACATCATTAGATTCAATTTTGGACAAAATATACAGTCTTGGTCACAGGGCCCTCTTAGGGAAAATCAATATAAGCTCGGTCTTTAGATTGCTTATTGTAAATCCAGCTGATTTTGATTTGCTTGGTATAAGATTTTTAGGTTTTTATTTTATTGAAAAGAATTTACCCATGGGTCTTTCCTTATCTTGTAATTTATTCGAAAAGTTTGCACATTTTCTTCAGTGGGCAGTAGAAATGCGTTGTGGTTTACACAATGTGGACCACTATCTGGACGATTTGATCTTTATGGGTTGAGAATTGTCAGAAGACTGTGCCACCTTGATGTCTAGTTTCACTGATTTGTGAGAAGATTTTGGGGTTCCACTAGCTGTTGACAAAACTTTAGGCCCAACAACTATTCTACCTTTTTTAGGTTTTATTATCAACACTGAGTTGATGCTAGTTATGATTCCCAAAGAAAAATTGTCTAAATTACATGATCTTCTCAAACATATGCTACTTAAAAAAAATGTTAATTAAAGATTTGGAATCAGTTACAGGACTTTTTGCTTTTTCTCGAAAGCCATTCCAGCAATTCGTGCATTTATTATGAGATTTTATGACATGATTGGGAGTGTTCGACTCAAAAAACCATATTATAGGGTACGCATAAACGGGGAGGTTAAAGCCGATGTTCTGATGTTGTTAGAATTTTCGGACAAATTTAATGGTCATTTTTATTTCCCTGATCGCCTTTGGTTTTCTTCTCAAACTTCAGAGCTATTCACAGATGCTTCTGGTAATTCTGAACTTGGTTGTGGTGCCTTCTTTCAAGGGCATTGGGCTCAACTCGTATGGCCAAAAAGCATAAGTTATTCCCCCTTATTAGGAACATGGCTTATTAAGAGATGGTGCCTGTTTTGTTAGCGTTTTACTTGTGGGATCATTTACTTAAAAACACTAGAATATTGCTCCACATTCATAATTTGGCCGTGGTCTCGATACTTGGAGATTATCAAATAACTTGAAAGCCATGGAAAGATGTCGATATAGACTAAATAATTTTATTGCATATACTGTAATTGCTAATGGGGGTCGTTACATACACTATCCAGATTTGCGACTTAATATCGCTACACTTCTCAAGCAAGATGGGGTCCATTTAACAGACTTGGGTACTGAAGTTCTAATAAACAATTTACAATGGGGGTTGGAGCAGTTTTTAGCTAATGATTGGATCACAACTTTTCCTTCATCTTGAGAGATTCGTTTCATAGTGTATTCGTAAATCTTTACAATTTATGTATATATAGCATTTTTCTTTCATTGTATTCTTGGTAAATTATACCATCATACATGCATGTTTACTGATTTCGTGCTCACTTTTGTATCTTGTTATCCCGTGTATAATTGGGAGTCACAAAATACCAATGTGATTTATTTGGTTTAGTTTTGTCCTAGGGCCACAGTCTTGGGTGCAGCTCACCGCATAATGGCGTAGTTTGGAAAATTCGAAAACCAGAATAAAATGTTGATGTACGTCGACTTTGAAAAGATGCATATATACGTTTTAGTTGTCAATAATTTATTCAATTGAATCACGCGAACATTATTTAATTGAAAAACCTACAAAGAAATATGTTTTAAAATGCTTTACTGTTCCACTCCACAATATGAAAATTTGTTGTATGCCGATCTAAAAACTGAAACAAATTGCATTCAGTTTTTATATAAGATTATCTGTCTGGTATATATGCCATTGACTGAACTCTATATTTCATAGAAGCCTATGCAAAGTTGATAACGTTTTATTATAGTACATCCATTAAACCATGCATGAATAGTACAGCAAATGACACTATGGTGTATTAAACCTTCAGAACAAGCAGTACATTTAATGAAAACAATTTGCCTTAAAGTTCTTCGACGCATTACAACAGTATATAACAGATCTGTACAGAACATAGAATAACCTGTTGCAAACATAAATATAAAAATGCTTTAAAATGCGTCCAGTTATAATATTATTATAAGATCAGACACACGCGTGAAGAATGTTTAGATTTATCTGATATCGTCTCCAGATACTGATAAAGCACAGACAAATCAATAAGGTGACTCCAGATATGGCCGCCAAAATAAGGGAACCTGTAATTAAGAAAACGTTTAATCAATTATGATTAAAAAATTTTAAAAATTAAATATCAATGTAGGTCATATCAGATTAAAGAATAATTACTACGATGTGATTGTCTACTGTGAACTTCTTACTTGAGTTAATGTCATTACTTTGTGTGCCTCTTGTTTACATGTTTCATGGGAAATATATTAGGGCAAAATGTGTACAGATAGTTAGCTTCTGATACTATGTCTTTTTTTATGATGTGAGCTAAAATTGTGCCTTTGAATAACTCGAGCATCAGTGGTTTGTTGATTTGTTTTTTTTTTTAACTTTATCATAGGGTCCAGTTTTTAATGAGGTAAAGCAGTAGTACTATGTATAAACCCGGATCGAAATTCGTCCCGAAAATTCCCTACGTTAGTCGTGTTTAAGTATTATACCAAGAAAAAAATAGAGCATTTATAAATTTTTAAGGCGTTGTCGAATAAATAATGCATAATTGTTACTTCAAATGGTTAAAGTTTGATTTCGGGAAAGTTGTTCTCGACTGCAAACATAAGTTACATGGAAATGTACATAGTTGTCCGAACTTCTCCCACAATAAAATCGGAGGTCGTAATGTAGTAAAAAAATTACTAAAAAGTGCGCTAAACCCCAATCAAACCAATAAAAACTTACTTTTCATCCAGTCGAACGGCTGTACTTGTGATAGTGGAGCCACTGTACCTGTATCTTCCATCTTTTAAACTAAAAATGAAAGAATCGTTTTCTTAAATAAATGTTTTATTCAATATATCTTCATAAACCGTTGTAAGTAAGGATGGATGCTGTTTTGGGAATGTTATAGACATAGTTAATGAAACATGCAACACTTGACAAAAAGCATATCTATGAAATTTTATTAATATATTCAAATATATACAAGGAGAGAGGGGGGGGATTTATCGAGGAAAAGTTGTTCTTCATTCTTAATGGCGATCAGTAG